>JAVJIX010000003.1:16670000-17237500 GCA_036785185.1 Paratrypauchen microcephalus | reverse complement strand
TCTAAGAAAAGTCTAAAATGTATAACCCCCACAACCTAAGAAAGACTGTCCACTGCCTAGTGTAGAGATAGGGACCAAAGTTTTCGAAGAAAAGAAAAGGAAAATTTCAGGGTTTTTTTGTAGAGAGGGAGACAATTGAATATATTATTACAGGGAGAGCATCAGATGCAAAGACCTACTCACCAAACTAATTGACTAGTTTACAGTGAAAAGAGAGCAAGCCAGGAAAAACCTTCATCTAAAATACCTCACATTTTTGCCTGTTTGCTCACTCCGCTCCCTCCCAGTGCATCCTGCGGCTAACTTTCCCAAGTGTTATATTAATACCCCAGCCCATTGTGACGCAGTTATTTTCATGGCCAGTTCGGAGGAAGTCACGTGGCTCCGATTGGTCCCCGGAGGGCCCCCGAGCCTCTATTAAGCGCGTTGTTTTAACTCGAATAAGCGTCAATGATGTGGAAAGGCAAGAGGAAGTAGCCGTCACTGCCCCTGCTTTGGCTACGAAGAGCGAATATTTTCCCCTAGTATTGTATGGGTGGGATTATGCCTTCAAAAAGTGCCTACATATGTGCGCCATTGTAAGTTGACCGGCAAGGCATTAAGATTGATAGCAATGGGATCTGGTGGTTAACACAGTGTTTAAGCCCACAGAAAAATCAACAGGAGGAAAGCAGCAGGATTCTCACACACTCAGCGGCTGCATGCAAGAGTGCAGCTAAAATGGATATAACATCAGGAAGAAATATGGACTTACTGGAATAGATTTACACAGAGTTTTTGGTAGTTAGACTAATATTTCCAAAACTGAATGATAAAAGTAAATTTGAACTGAATGAGTAGCCAAACAGAAGTGGCTTGTAGTACTCAGTTGCATTTATTTGAGTAACTTTTTAATGGGCCTATATTACGCAAAACTGACTCCCACAAGCTTTTAGTCATGTTGGAATGTTGTTACCTCATCAAAAACATACCTGGAGTTGTATTTTGGTCCATTCACACATGTCTGAGTAACACTTTATTATTAGTCTGTCTACATAGCCAAAGCTCAAAATGCTCTGTTGCACTTTGTGATGTAATTTATTGGTAGTTTTCAAGTTAGAGCTAAGTTAACAGCTCCTTTTGTTCAGTTGAGATTGGCAATTCCAGGCCAGAAGAAACACAGAGGAGCACTTCCTGTATTACCACGTGACATCACAAGGTGGAACAGAGTGTTTTCTGTTTGAGAGAAGAACTCAGCCTAAATGTGGACAGTTTGTGTGTTGCAAATGAAAAACACAACTCAACTCCACTCTGTGCTGATGACATATGACATAGATCAGAAAATCAGAGTACTTTTCTAGCAGGATACTTTTACTCCTACTTGACTAATATTTTTTTATTAAAGAGTACTCTTACTTGAGTAAAAGTTTTGGTAACTCTTCCAACTGTGAGTTAGCAGGTGAAGTGAAGTTTTATGTTGACAATATGAAATTATTTGAACACTGTTTCTTGCATCGCTCTTTCAGACATAATTTGGTTTTGTCATTTTTGTGGCTTTCCTTTGAAAATACTAGATTTTGTGCATTATTTAATGTGTTGTCCTTCCAATTATACTAACTTTAAATTATAAATCTTTTGCTTGTTATTTACTCTTACTTGAGTAATTTGTTGGGGTCCACTACTTTGTACTTCTACTAGAGTAATATTATTTTACAATTTTTGGCAAATGCACTCACCTCTGCAGCTAAGCAACCAAAGTAGAAATAAAAAGTAAAATTAAAAGTTTAAAGTACAATTTCCCTCAACAGAAAAATAATTTAATACATAAGACTGTAATTCTGTCTGCAGTCTTACATAAAAAAAAGGATGGAACCAAAATACAAGGCAAATTTTTGATTAGGTAAGACCGTGACTTAGTGTCAATCTGTGTTGCAATATAACTTTCTGAATATCTGAGTCAGGTTACCATTGAAATCATGGAAATGAGTTCAGAGGGGCGTGACTGAAAGATTAGCCAATCAGTGACATGAATGGTCCATCGGTTAAAACAAATATGGCTGCTTACAACGGAAAAAGGAAAAATTTTCACAGGGGATTGAGAAACAGATTTCTGTAAAATCAATGAGCAAAGCACTAAATTATTTGCCTGACCTTCTACATTAAAGATGGAAAGTCCTCCGTCCTAACTTGAGACGATCCAACCACAACCGCTAATTTGTGTCTTCTGCATTTGTCCCTCAAATGCAGAAGACATCTCTCCAAATTTCTCATAACATAAAGAACAAAACATATAACTTCTTATATCTGAGATAAATAATTGGTTGCTGATTCTGTAAAAATATGCGCTGCTTTCTTCTTTATGTTGTTTTTGTTCTTTTTTTACGTGTAAACTGCAATGTTTGTTTTTGATGTGAGCAGAGTATGCATCTCTCTGATTGGTTAATCCACCTGTCAATCACGCCCTGTGAAATCGGGGAAACAGATCCACTTGTCTTTGTAAAGTTTTGTCAAAGTGTGTGGTACTGGCTGGTCAGGTAACTAAACTCTGCTAATCATGAGAGAAATATTGTTCATTTTTTTTTAGTTCAAAATGATAAGTGACCAATGAGCTCCTTTATTTGTACTGCTTTTTAAGTTACAAAAGTCATAGGTTGAAATAATAGAAGTAGCATCCTGTCACATGCCTTTGTTCCTATCCCAAAATTCACTTTAGCACCTGGGTTGCTTTAAGGAACTGGGAAGCAGCGGACCATTTGGGCTTCTACGGGGTTCTGAGACTAACCGAGGAAGTCCGTGCCAATTCCCACCCCAATTACAGTTACATCGCAACAACCGTAATAAAAAGGATTTGTCTGAGTTATGAGAGTGGATTTAGTGACCATTTTCTCAATACAGCCATCACTCCCTCAGAGCTAACACATTGAACATTGTGGATGGGAGAATCAGATGGGGACAAAATGGAGACCTGCTTTTTGACTTGAAGTAATAAATACCAGAAATGTGATGGTTTTATAAGATGTATCACAAATGCGCTCTGGATCAGTGACCGAGCAGAAAGATGCACTGAACGCACCTGTGTACTGGGGTCAGAGGTCAAACCAGGGTCATTAAGTCAAGCATGCACGCACATTAGTGTTTTAAAGAGGGAAGATATTATATGTTGTAGCCATAGACTGTATAAAGAAGTGGACTAAGGGAGTGTGACATCACCCACAGTGTTGGACTCCAGTCAAATGAAGCTCTCTGAGGCCAACAGTTACAGGGGCAAATTTGGAGCCAGTTTCATATTAGGAATAGGAATTAATTTAGGGACAAAACAGCAAAATAAAAACACCAGGATCATGTAGAGCGGGTTAATACAAACATTTTAAAGTGATACTCCGGGATTTTTGACATAGGGTCCAATTTTCTAGTTAGCCAGCGTGTAGGATATGTGTAGAGAAAGTTATTTTGCGATTTCATGCAGTCTTTGTAAAATCTGAGTTGGCTGTTGCTAAGCTAGCGAAAGTGAACGTCCTGCAGCTAGCCAGCCACTAAAATAGACATACCCAGTACAAAACAAACACCCAAACAAATCAGTTATTATGCCAGGGTATCGATGTACATATCTGTGTTGATAGAATGATTAAGGAAGTAAACCAAGCATGTATTCCTTTGATCATCATCAGCAATTCGTACTTCCTCATTGAAAGCTTGACAGCCGCGGATTGATATCACCCGCATGTCCCAATCCGACCGGCTCTAATAGTTTGTTTACTAGCAACCTCGCAACTGTAAAAGTGAGCACACGGAGCCTGTTCAAAGTATGGCAATGTTTGGCGAGCCCGATTATTTTGATGAGGAGGAAGAGCAGTTGCATTTTTCCAGTGAACCATACTTGTATGAGCCGGAGTATACGGACGAAGAATTGAAAGAGATGGATTTACAAAGAGCAAGAGAACAAGAGAGCGCGTCTGCAAATGCAGCCGCCGCCGAAGCTGCAGCAGAAAGCCGGGACAGAAGAACCAGGGATTGGTGGTGTCAGTGCCGAAATTGCGAAGTTATGGAGAACGAGGATGAATGTTTTTGCTGCAGGGAGTGGGACTTAGTTATCCCACAAATGCAAGAGCTGGAGCTAGATACTTCGTTTCGAAGTCTAGATGTGTCTGGTGGCCATAGCACTTCCAATGATGTCTGCATAACAGAGCACCAGGACTTCTTGCCCCATCTCAATCGTGGCGTACTGGAGACATTCTTCTGCGTCGAAAAGATAAATTGGAAGAAACGACCTAGACCTGCTGGACCTAATGGCCAGTTATCAATGCGGTAAGTGGTGTGCCAGAAAAAAATGTTGAATGTAGGAGCGTTTGGCCAGTTGCAAAATCAGTGAGATGATTATACTCACATCTTCTAAGTTAGGCCTCCTGTTTCTGTTACTCACCAACGTGTGTAATGCATGCCTCCAGTCTCTACTCTTTGTAATAATGACAACTGCTGCTGATGAATTGACGAGGGAGAAGTAAAATTCCGCCGCTGCTTAGAAACTAGTCCCCCAATATGCGTCAATTAAGTCGTTTGAAGCAAGGTCCGTTTCGTTCAAAATCTTATTATATCAACACAGATATTTAAATCGATACCCTGGCATAATAACTGATTTGTTTGGGTGTTTGTTTTGTACTGGGTATGTCTATTTTAGTGGCTGGCTAGCTGCAGGACGTTCACTTTCGCTAGCTTAGCAACAGCCAACTCAGATTTTACAAAGACTGCATGAAATCGCAAAATAACTTTCTCTACACATATCCTACACGCTGGCTAACTAGAAAATTGGACCCTATGTCAAAAATCCCGGAGTATCACTTTAAGACCAAAATGATGAGTCTGACAGCAGCAGTTACAGTCCGAGGGGTGACGTTATTTCAATACAAAGTGAATTGGAGTCAGAGATGATGGAGCCGGAAGAGTGCCCATGCTCACTTTCTATTAAGATTGTGGCCATGCCTGCTTGTCAAAGCCTGACCCCGTCAGATCTCAGAAGCTAAGCAAGGCAGGGCCTGGTTAGTACTCGGATGGGAAACCAGTGGGAACACCAGGTGCCACAGGGGGGCGCCAGTTGCAAAAAACTGTCATTGTGTCGTTATGCAAGACACTTCACCCACATTGCCTAGTATGAAAGTGGTGTGTGCATGAGTGTTGGAGGTGGTCGGAGGGGCCGATGGCGCAGAATGGCAGCATCACTTCCGTCAGTCTGCCCCAGGGCAGCTGTGGCTACAGAAAGTAGCTTACCACCACCAAGTGTGGAGTCAATGAACAATGAACTGTAAAGCGCTTTGGGTGTCATGAAAGATGCTATGAATTATTATTATTATTATTATTGCGGTGGCTAGCGGGTTAGCTCTGTCCACTATACGATCTATGGTTGTAGCAGAAGAGTGGATTTGGTGATCTTAAAGGTCTTCTTATAAACATCTTTATTATTTACCTTACTCTAATTAAAAACCTGACATCAGAAATACTCCTAATTAAATCTATCTGTCCAAAGTTGAAAATTCTTTCCTTCCACTGGTGGACATCAGTGCTGATGAAAATTAAATGAGCCCTAAAGTTGTAAGGAAACACTGTTTTAAAGGATATTATGCACAATTTTATTATTCTCTCCTCAGGGCACGAACAGATGCATCCCTTACTGATGTATTGAATTGGTATATGGTCACACTTCCACCTTCAAGGCACTCAAAATGCTTTACATCAAAGCACCACTCAGCCAAGATATTTTAAGTGTCTTGCTCAAGGACACAAAACAGCATTCATCAATAGGAGTTGGATCTGTGGATCTGAACGCGCTACAATGATGATTATGTCGAGAACCATCAACCTTCGGAGAATGGACAAACACCCCAACTGAGCTACTGTCACTCCAGGAAGTATTGACACATTTCATGGCAACACAAGTATTCCAGGCGTACAAATGTTGTAAGTAATGCAATATAACCATTTTATAAATGTCCTCTCCACTCTTTACCTTCATTTCATTCTTACATCTGTTTCATAAAGTCATTCATCCCTCCAAAAAAGCTTAAAAAACTGAAACACATTTAAAGAAACCCTGATAAAAATTGAATATGTGACCTATAGGCACTCAATTCACATACAAGACACACTTCCAAATGATGTGCTGTAAAACCTGTCTCTTTAATCCATAAATACCGAGCAGTCCACGTCACTCTGCAGAGACAGATGTTTGAGTAGAGGATCGGACCACATCTGCATGTCGTCCACAGTGGAATGATGTAAGAGTGGACCATCACGTCTCTTATTAATGTCAAAACACCTGGCTCATGTGAGCAGTGGACACACAGCTCGACTGCAGAGGCCCTCCTGACCTGCTGCTGCTGCTGGTTAAATGACATACTTTTCACACCGGCCCCCACAGCCCCCCTCAGTCTGCCCAGGTTTAACTGTGTCCCCGATGGACTACTGGAGGAAATGGAAGAGCCACATGGAGCAGCCAGGCCAGTGGGGAAGTAAAAGGTGTGCAATTCTTATCTGATAGAAAGTGTTGAAGTGTTAGAAAAGTGCATTGTGTGGAAATTTTCAGAACAAATATACTGAATGTGTAATTAGATATAAAAGTAAAAAGTTTATACAACCAACTGCTTGTATACTTTCTTCTATCATGTTCAGATAAGTTGCATTTGATTCATATTGCACTTTTTGAACACAGATGTTTTACTGTGCATTAATCAATCACTCTACACACTTGGTTGTGGTACCTACTATTGTATTGTACTATTGTGCCCTAGGGCTCCAGTCAAATGAAGCTCACAATGCTAGCGATTACAGAGGCGAATTTGGAGCCAGGTGCATGAACATTTTAAGACAAAAGTGACAAGGCTCAGTGGAGAAGTTACAGAGAGACGGGTGATGGTTTAGTGTTGAGTCGAAGGAACCGGAAGAGCCCCAATGAACACCAACATCCTATTTAGAATACGGCAGCTAGCGAGTTAGCAATGTCCATACAGACTGAAGTGACGCTGTTAATCTGTGCTATAGGCCCCTCTGACCATCACCAACACTCACTCACACACCACTTTCATGATGGGCAATGTGGGTGAAATGTTTTGCTTAAGGACACAGTTTCCACTAGAGCCACTGCTGCTCCACTGTGGCATGTATTCCCAGCAGACTCCCATTTATTCAGTATCCCTCAATATCCTTCATGGACATTCAATATCCTTATCTGTCAAAGAACATTCAAATTTATTTGAATCTCTACAACGCAACAGACATAAAGCATAAACACAAGCCTTTTCAAGTCTATCTGCCTGTTTTCAAAGGTTTAAACTTCAAACATCCACATAAATGACATAGTGTATAATAAGGAGGGACTTTTTAGTGTCCATTGCAGCTTACTTGAACAGGTGCAGTGAGCAGAGCTTGTTTTTTTCTTCACGGGCTGCTCAGGAAATCATAAAACAAATATATTACTGGGGGACGGTTTTGGGGGTGCCCTGTGAGCAAACTGAGAGGGGAAATGGATCAACGCCGGGCCACGTGGGACTCTAAATCAACAGGCTAAAAGGAGAGGCCTGTATGTACTGGGACAGGCCAAGGCCGGAGCCCCTATCAATGCTAATGTCAAAGCCAGCTGGACCTATAAGGAAATGATTGAGCTGTAACTGTCAATCCCCTCCGAGCCACTAGGGGCCGATGTGTAACGAGCCTGGATGTGTTTTTCACCTGCGTGCCTCTTTCAAGTCTCCCTGGGGACTTGACATCGGATCATGTTTTTGGTCCGTGGTTAAAAGTAAAATGGCGGTCCCAGAAGAAGAGGTTTATGGTTGGTGTAAAAATGGTCCTAACTTTGAATAAACTTTTAGACTTGTGTTTGAGATATGTGTGGAAATGCAAAGAGTAATACTGCAGCTGGATGGGCACATCTGTCAGCAATGCCACATCAGCATAAGGCCGGTTGAATTAGCCTCTGTTATTTGACATAAGCGCCATGTGAGTGAAACAGGGTCTTTTGGCATGGTTTTGGAAATGTCGGCAGTGTAGAGACAAAATACAGTGCTATATGGAATGCAACTAATTTTGGCTGTATATATAAGCCAGCCTAGGAAGAAAAGGTGTGTTCTTAAGAAATGTCATTCATGAGAGTAGAATTGGATCTGTATATCATCTTACTTCTTATACAATAACTGTTGTGCAGTAGTTGAAGCATTGGCTAATTTTCCCTCAATCAATAGGGTGAAAAAGTTATAAAAATCAAAACTGTCACATTGAGTTGTACAAATATTGTGTTCCAAGTGAATAGAAAAAAAATAGAGATATAAATTTGAAATGACTTCTGTAGTTTCCTCACATAAATGTAAGAAAAAATGTATTACATGTAATGTTTTCCTATCAAAATAACATTCAATGTGTAAAACCAGCCTGGTTTAAATTTCTTGGTTCTTTTTGTTGACAAATTAGATACTAAAAATATACAGAGGGGATTCTGGATATTTTATTAAGTATTTGAGTAAGCTAGATCTAGGTCCGCTGTGTGCAGTCTGCATCAAATTGTAAAGCATTTTATTGTCCGTGAATCAGTAAATGCACTGCTAGCACGCTAGTTGTGATTAGCTTTACCATGACAACAAACTCAGTTTCGGTAATTAAAATGAACTAATTATGATGCTCTGAATTCTGAAATAACATGTTTTAAAGGAACTAGGACTGTTTTTCACACTTCAGACACCAGCACCTTTAATGTGTAGTCTACCGCAAAGGTTTTACATTAACAAAAAAATAATCACAATTCCTAAAACCTTTAATAGAATACATTTTAATTATAAATAAAATATATATACAAATCAAATGTAGAGGTCTTCAGCTGTGGACTATTCGGTTCAATAAATTCACAAAACAGACCCCCATGGTCAAACACAATCTCCTAACAGAAAACACTTTCTGTGCTACTGCCCTTTCCTACATCCATTGCCTTTGCAGTTTGGGACCAGGTGGTTTCTCCTTACTGCATCTACACCACAGTTTACAAATTAGAGGCCCTCACACCACCTACTACCACCGTATGCGTTCTATGGGGGCCCTCTCACTTAAGGGCCCGTGACCCTGTGAATGGAGCCTCGTTATGAGCTGAGACACTGGCCAGTCCACTCCAATGTTTGTGATGGCGCGTTTCAACACTTCATATAGAGAAACAGCTGTACTACAAATTAGTGAATGCCGCCTGACATTGACAAATGGGCTGCCTGGATCATGCACAAGAGCTCCACACAGCAGTCTTCTGCATATGCCAGAATGTTTTTAAAACATATAGGCAGATTAGAAATGAGCTTGGAATATACACTGTAAAATTATTCAGGGAAATATAGCTATGAAATTGTGTTCTTCAGGGTACACTTTATAGTCCCCAGTGGGAAATTTGTCCGCAGTCCAGTCATTGATTGGGGACCCATCTCCAGATCTTGAGTTACACTTAGTCAGGACAAACTAACAGCAGGATTTTGAGTTAGTGCATTATGTTCACAAATATTTCTCCATGTAATGTTGCAATTAAATACATAATGTGAAATTATTAATTATTTAAAGTCCATTTCTGGGCAGAAATCCTAATGCTACTATACGATTACAAAAGCAACTGGTACTGCCATTGATGCATCGTTTGCTGGCCAGCCAAGATCACATGGTTTAACAATACATTACAAAGACATTTGAGTCTGGAAGTGTATCGTGCTTCTCTGCTTTCCGATCATTGACAGGCAGATTAACCAATGTCTAACCATGTCTTAATCTTATTTAAACAACATAAGGACTGAGAAACAGCATGGATTTCTGCAGAATCAACAAGCAAAACACCAAACACTTGTATATCTGAGGTTAAAAAAAAAAAAAGCGATATATTTTTTTCTGAATGATACGAGACTATGCAAGAGATGTCCTCTGCATTTGAGCGATACATGCTACAAATTTACATATTGTGATTGACGTTTTATGGTCCAGTTCCAGACTTTTCTGCATTCAAACAGGTTGTAGGAGAACTGGCTGGTCAGGCAAGTTGTATCTACTTTTGGTATTGCAGATTTAAGGAAATTCAAAAGGCAAAGACTGCAAAAATACTATAAAAAGAAACAACTACTATGTGGCAGTAATGCAAGTCTACAAATGCGTGGTAGCTTCTATTAAGTATTTACCCCCTTTCTCATAACTTGTGCTCTATGGTGCAAGTATATACATTTCAGTACCTTTTGTTTACCAGACTTATTAATGACATTAAGGTAAATAGCGTGTTTTACAGTGCAATGTATGAGTTTATCAAGTTTATTGTGTGTGCGAGGTTAAAGACTTGTGCCAAAAGTGCAAATGCAGAGTTGTGCAATACAATCACTATTGTTGAGAGAGAGCTGTCAAGTGTCAAGTGTCCGGGCCTGTATAAAACGCATATTCAAACGCTGACTGATTTAAAAGCATGTTGAAAACCAAACTGGGGCTGAGCTGTGAGGCCATAAAATACAGCGGCTCTAGTTACCAGTGACTTTGTGAGCAGAAGTGTTCATTTGACATGTTTAAGAAATGATAAAGTGAATGCATTCTGAAAGAGGATTTTATTACTTGTGCTGCTGTGGAACTGAAGCTACATCCTGGGGCTAAAACATGCACCGTTGAAGAGTCAGTTTGTCTTTTTTTTCTCTAAGAAGTAAAACGTTATTTAAATACTAAACAGTAGTTATTATAGCTGGCTAAGTGAAATAGATCTCCATTATATTTGCACTTGCCACGTTTACATGAGAGCTTTAATTCCGATTAAAAGTAATTTAATTCCGAATAAAAATTAATTCCGCTTTTAAAAAGACCATGTAAACACTTAATTCATAATGAAAATGATTATTCAGAATTAAACTTACTTCTGAATTAAGGGGGTGCTTTATCGTTTATTCCACTTAAAAATAATTCTGGTCGTTTAGCGCATGCTCGTTGGGTCGCCCTTCTGACACGATGATGCACTGCAAGATGGCAGCCCGGAGCAAACGTTGGTCTCGAACCGAAACTTTAAAAAAAAAAAAAAAATATGTGGGAAGAACTACATAGAAAAGAGTGGATAGCAGAAAACATAAAAACACTAACCAAAGCCGGTAACAGCTGATTGTGTGTTTTCTTCTGGTAGAAGAAAATACGTACGTGTCCCTGTCCAATCAGAACATTTCCCGAACCCCAGACGTTGAGTGGAATTATATAAAGCCAATGTAACATGTTTTCCATGTAAACCTCAATTTCCATGTAAACTCGAAGGAGAATTATTTAATTTGAAACAATTATTTGGAAATTTGGAAAAAAAACATATAAAACATATAAACGTGGCCACTGTGTAACTTTTCTGTTGGGGTCCACCACCTGCTTGTTGCCATGGAGATCTTATTGCTTTGGCTGGAATGTTCCAAAGCATTGCATTAAATTTTCCTTGTCAAAAACATATCTGAAGCTGTGTTTTGTTTCATTCACACAGGTTTAACACACAAACCCCGCATATTTAGGCTAAATTCTTCTCTCATGCTTTCAATTAGGTAACAGCATTATAATATAGTTTAAATTTTATGAGTCTTTTTTTTATAATCTAGGATTTTTAATTAAAGGTTGCCCCTTTAACAGCACAGCAGGAGTGACTGAAATGCCCTGTCCACTGGATGTGCTTTCACGTAATTACAGACTTCCACAGGAGGAAGTATAGGTGATTGTATTTACAGTAGTCTTCAACAAACGGAGCTGAGTACAGACACTTCTTCACTCTTCTTCACTCAGCCAAATGCCTCAGTTCTACTATAACATCTATACTTCTACTAGTAATACTACATCTGTTGACTGTTCTTCAAGAAAATGTATACTTTTACACCTTATTTATATTGCGCCGACTGGGAAAACATTCTGTAATAACTGCAATTGCAAGTTCCCAAGCTATGTCTTTCAACAAAACTCTTATCTTTAAATAACCAACTGAAAATATGCTACTAATTCCTATGTGTATCACCATTTTAGGCGAAGGGAAAAAGATGCACAAATGACCTTAAATACAACTTTGTGTGGGTAAATGAGAGGGGAAAACAATATAACATGGTTAAAAGCAGTGTTGTCCCTGAACGCGTTCAATGAACGATAGTTCATGAACGCGTTCATATTTTGGGCGAACGTGAACTTAACGCACTGTATTACTGCCTGATGAACGAACTGTGAACGAGTTCATTCTGGTGTCTGTGAATGACACGCGCTATCTATTTAACTTCGTTCAATAGGGTCTCAGATTTCTGTAGTGTTCCAGGCGAAAACCCGTGGGAAAACATTTAATTTTCCAACACCAGCGTCGCATCGCCGCATGTGTCATCGAAACAAGACAGAATAAAAAAGGCAGCATGGAGACATGAGCCGTTTCCCAGTTTAGAGTGCACGGTTCGGAGCGTGGTTCGGAGTGTGGTCTCAGCCTGCAGTCGAGGCGGTGTATACTCGCTGAGCCCTAAGTGCAGTCCGTGGACCGCATGGGCGTCTGCGAAATGGAACAGGTCCCGCCTTAGCTCAATGAGCCGGGTGGTCTGCTTCTTGTTCTCCCTTGTACTCGCTGAATTGGGAAACGGCTTATGGAGACGACTGTAGCAAGAGCAGCAAGGATTCGTCATATGAACATTTAAAAGAGCTCTATGACAAGGTCGGTGAGGAAGGGAATAACACATGGTTTAATTGTTAAAACTGATATAATAATT
Source organism: Paratrypauchen microcephalus (assembly GCA_036785185.1). Taxonomy (NCBI): domain Eukaryota; kingdom Metazoa; phylum Chordata; class Actinopteri; order Gobiiformes; family Gobiidae; genus Paratrypauchen; species Paratrypauchen microcephalus. The sequence continues at coordinate 17,224,793 of JAVJIX010000003.1, read as the reverse complement.
GCTGTCTATGGTTCTATATGGGCTTTGACAATGATATTGAAAAATAATAGCTTGCAGCAACGTATTAGAAAAAAAAAAGAACTATGAACTAGTTCATTTTTTGGAACTATGAACGAACTACTAACTATAAACAATTATGAACTATGAACAAACTAGTTCATTTTGAAATGTGTGAACTGAACTTTGAACTAGTTCATGTAGAAAATGAACTTTCCCAACACTGGTTAAAAGCTTTTACAAGTAAATCTTGCACAATTTATCATTCAATAAAACCAATAACTTTTAAGAGATCAATTGAGAAACACTTTTATCAAATATATATTATTTCTATAAAAGTTCAAGACTCCATGCACAGCTTCCAGGTGCTGGTAACAGCAGGAACATTCAACAATTCAAAAAAAAAAAAAAGCAAATGTTTACCCCACACTTGCTTGACTTTATTCTTCATTAGGCTAGAGCAGTGCTTCTCAAATAGTGGGGCGGGCCCCCCTGGGGGGGCGTGGCGTGATGCCAGGGGGGGGCGCGTATGACCCTGGGAAACATGTTTTTTTGCTGTACTGTACTAGAACTAAGTGTAATTGCACATCAACAACAGTAGTTGGCAGTGGCGTTCTCACATGCGATTTACGCACAGTCTCACCATTAAAGGGATATGCCACCCCCAGGTCAAATTTGGGCATCTCCCCACAGTCCAGAGACTAAAATAAGTGGTGGAAAGCGTTTTCCTGCTCACCCAGCCATTGTCCGAGTCTGTCGCCACTGACCGCCGCGGTATCTGGTGCTCCTCCGCCTTAGACTGGAGTCTAACGTCGCCAGAGAAAGATTTCGGCCAAAAGGAATTAATTTGCTCGATGCGTTTCCCAATTACTTTGTGTGTAGTGCGCATTCATATCGAGTGCAAATAAATGTGCAAATCAACACGGAGAGCTTGCCTTGGTCATTTTGGGTGGGAACTATTTTCCAGTGCGTAAGAATACAGCCGTATCACGCACCACGTTGTGCAACAGGGGAACTCCCTTCCCGGTGCGTAACTGGGATTCCCCTGGCAGCGTGCTGCGTGATACGGCTGTATTCTTACGCACTGGAAAATAGTTCCCACCCAAAATGACCAAGGCAAGCTCTCCGTGTTGATTTGCACATTTATTTGCACTCGATATGAATGCGCACTACACACAAAGTAATTGGGAAAAGCATCGAGCAAATTAATTCCTTTTGGCCGAAATCTTTCTCTGGCGACGTTAGACTCCAGTCTAAGGCGGAGGAGCACCAGATACCGCGGCGGTCAGTGGCGACAGACTCGGACAATGGCTGGGTGAGCAGGAAAACGCTTTCCACCACTTATTTTAGTCTCTGGACTGTGGGGAGATGCCCAAATTTGACCTGGGGGTGGCATATCCCTTTAACAAAACCTCCTCTGTCACAGAAAAAACACGTATATTCCACTGAGTCGTGTCCTTTAGTCCGACAGAAGCTGACGCATCAGTGGCACAAGGAGAGAGCGTTTTTTTCAGGGCTTTTAGCTTATGCAAATGAGGTGGTTTTAAGTTTCATTTCTGTAAAATGTAAACAAATGTGCGCAAAGCATTAAAAACACATTAATATTTGAGTCCTCATTGTTTATAATGTTAATAAAAGGATACAATGGTGTTCTCATAACAATTTTCTAGACAAATAATACTATTTATAGTCGCGCGCAGGAAGGGGGGCGTGAAATTTTTTCTTCTTCCTAGGGGGGGGCGTCACAGAAAATAATTGAGAAGCACTGGGCTAGAGCAAACAACGCGTTTCGCCTCTACAGCATTATTAGGTTCGCTCAGGTATTACCTGAGTAGTGCCAGGTACGACTAAATACCACCCAGTCACATGTTTTTTCCTTAAAGTCATATTCTTTTTTGAATGCAATATATAATACATATATACTGTAGAAAAAATGAGACATATCCAGTGTACACAACATTATATAAAAAGTCAAAACATCACAAGCAAACATTACAACACACAGTCCAATGCAGAGCTTCCTGAATTCGAGATCTGGGTGTCTCACAAACAAAACATGAATCTCTTTACACACCACAAGCAATATTTACAAGGATTATTTACAAAAAACAACTCGAATTCTGTGCTTCATTCAGTCCCCCAGGTTCAATTATTGACAGTTCATTATGGCACTTTTTCAATGCCAACAAACCTCAGGGAGGCAGCAGAACCATGGCTCCTGTCTCTGTAATGTCTGGCTATAGCGTAATCAAAATAGTTGTTTCTAATAGCTGCCTTGTGTTCAACAATTCTTAATTTAAGATTACGTTTGGTATGGCCCACATACATAAGGCCACACGGGCATATAAGCACATAAATGACATGAGTAATGGAACAATTGATCAAGTCCTTGATGTTATTATGTCTGTCCAGAATGTGGATGATTGAAGCTTTTTGTGTTTACCGTGTTGGCACAATGTGCACAACTTCCACATCTGTAACTGCCCAGGACTTGTTGGGAGAGCCAACTGTGTTGAGTGGGTTGCTGGTACATGGAACTGACCACTGTGTCCCTAATGTTTTTGCCTCTTTTAAAGCAGAAGCTTGGTCTGTGAGACGATAAATGACTCAAGGTTGGGTCACACTCTAGTATTCCCCAGTGCTTGTTGATCTTTTTAACCTGTTTTGAAGCAGTAGAATGCTCTGACTTCACTCCTTTTGGTTAGCTCTCTCCATGGCTTTATCAATCAGAGACTGACTGCACCCCCTTTGTTTAAATCATTCAGCCATTTCCTGAGCCTTTACCACATAATCCTCTTCCCTACTGCATATTCTCTTCAGTCTGATAAACTGTCCATCGGGAACATTGCCAATCAGGTGGTCAGGGTGAAAGCTACTGGCATGCAGAATTGTGTTTCTGTCTGTCTCTTTTCGTTAAATGGAAGTATCCAATCGTCCCTCACTGTTTACTGTGATGAACAGGTCCAGAAAATGGATACTATGTTGGCTATGCTCCACTGGAAACTTCAGGTTGGGGAACATGTTATTAATATAGTCCTTGAAAGCCGTGAGTTCACCTTCATTGCCTGCAAAACCCATTAAGATGTCATCAATGAATCTACAATAAAACAAAACATTTCTAGCAAAAGGGTTATTGTTGAAGATATATCTCTCCTCCCACAATCCCAGGCATAGACTGGCATAGTTGGGGGCAAACAGTGACCCCATGCTGGTGCCTTGACATTGTAAAAAATATTTATTGTTACACAAGAAATAATTCGATTTTAAGATAAACTTAGTCAAAGTCATCAGGAACTCAAATGGCAAGTCATCTTTTTTGCTTGTAAATAGAAGTTCATTGCCTCCAGCCCCTCCCTCATGTGGGATGTTGGTGTACAGCGCCTCTACATCAAACAACACAAGCAAAGAGGTTTTTTTTTTTTAAAATCTTTTATTATTACAAGGTACATAATAATACATACTTTAGGTACATAATAATACATATTTTAACACCACAATAACATTCGCAAAGCACTCAGAAGATGCATCGGGGGATGTGGGCACGGGAATAAACACCACTGGGCACAAGGGCTAAGAGAAACAGGGGGAGTGTAGAGGACCAAAGGCCAAATTGTCCCAGGTGAAGAAAGGGAGTCTGGGGGAGAGCAAGGGCGATGCAATGTCCAGGGAAGGTCCAGACGACAGGGTCCAAGGGGGACAGGATGTATGGAGTGGTGGGAGCCTCAATGCCAGTCACCGAGCGAGAAGGTCCAGTGGTCGGTTCCAGAACTGCGACAGGACACCGCGCGGCCAGATGGAGGAGGTCTTCAGACGCCTTACCGTGTACCGGACAGTCACAGCGGTACCTGTCAGGGTGTGTTGCGTGCTACCTGGTGCAGGTGTATATGATCCTGTGTCTCAACTTAAAGTCAAAATTACTGACTTGGGGTGAGGTGTACCAATTATATACGTGAGCCCAGATGGTGGTAGTGTCGTGTGTGGGAAATTAAGTTTCATGAATGCACAGTACGCCCCAGGTAGTGTTGCGGATCGCATTTGCATCCGGACTCTGCTCCTCAGACCACACGCGTTAAGTGAGACCAGGGAGAGCGCCATAAAGAAAAGACGAGGGGAAGGGACTTATCAAACGCGACTCGGAGTCTCGGGGCACCCCCGGAGCCTTTTAACGCGTCTTGTAACATCATCAAGTTCCGCTTCAATATCGCCACTGCTGAAGTCCATCCGCACTCCGGAGACCGGACCACAGGGGGCCGGAGCGGACGAGGGCAGGGCGGGCCCAGCGGTCCGCCCGTCCCGAGGGGACCCGACCCTTCCGGCCCGAGGAAAGAGTTCACAGTCAGTAATTGTAAGGCAGCAGCCATGTCCGCCACATATGAAGGTAAAGTTTTCGCAATCTTTTACAAATGTATCCATAAATTGGCTTAAAGGGATAGTGCGTTTTTTTTTATGTTAATCTGTATGGGTTTCCTTCTAAAAGTTACGTGTGTTGACATCGGCTTACCTCTGACACTCTTAGCTGATCCCGCTGATCCTGTTAACCTTTAGCAGAACTGTACGGCAGATGCGGTCCGCCGTAAGGGGAAGTTTACAAGTGAACAGGCTAATACAGCTAATATTCGCGCAGTGAAACGAGTCGGGAGACACAATGCGCGAACGCAATCTACGCTGATGGATGTTTCGTGGACAACTGTTTGAGACGCAAATATATCACCTTTCGGACAAATGTTTTGTTTTGAGAAGAAAAACAAGCTTTATTTCATGTTCCAGTGAAGTTACCGGACCTACCTACGAGGGCTCCAGAAAGCGAGCCGAACCGGGATCAGCTGAGAGTGTCAGAGGTAAGCCGGTGTCAACACACGTAACTTTTAGAAGGAAACCCCATACAGATTAACATAAAAAAACGCACTATGCCTTTAACGGTTCAGTCAATGAGTTTTTACTTCAATGAGTTTTCAATGAGACATTGAGTTTTTACTTGCCACAATTGGTCACAGATCATTGTTTTATACTTTTGACATTTTAAAGGTCCCATGACATGGTACTTCTTGATGCTTTTATATGGCTCCTTAATGGTTCCCTAATACTGTAAATGAATCCTTCTTCAAAATCAAGACTCAGTGCATGAGAAAGAGAGATAAGATGAGAAAGAGTCATAAATGTCACTCTGGAACAGTCCATTATGGGCGTTGTTGCTTGAATGCAAATGAGGAGGACAGAGATGGCCTATAGTAGCGGGTGGGGGCGTGGCTAAACTCTCCACTCTTTCCTTTTCAGCTGTGCCCTGTGCGCTCTGACCCACTTCCGTGTTTTTGCGAGGGGGGAGAGATGAGAAGCATTCCATTGAAAAATAAACACATTTCCACAGAAAATAAAATTAAACCACTGCTGTTTCAGATATCCACAGGCTCAGATAAAGGACTTCCGAGCCTAGAAACACTCGCAAGTTCCTCCAGGCAAATAAAAAAACGCATTTCGCATTGCGTAGCTCCTCCGCAGTCCAAACTCTCTGGGCGTGATTTACAGAGACGCTGAGTAGAGACAGACGGGGGTGGAACTGCATTTGTATTTCTTTTTTCGAGCTGACGTCAATAAGTTTCCTTGTTCAAAATCGCCCGTTTGAGCTCTGATTTTTTCTAACGCAGAAAAGGATCACAAATGCTCAGTTTAGACATTTCGCAACTTTTAACCATGGGGGGAGGGGGGCCCTAAACAGGGTAGGGGAGCTCACATTAACGTTCAAAAACCTCAGAAAGTGAAAATTTCATGCCATGGGACCTTTAAATCACAATATTAATCTAATACTACTTAATAAAATAAACAAGTCAGTTGACTTCTTTGTTAGAAAACTGCCATGCCCAGTGGGAGCAAATGTTGCCGTATAAGCCATCACAACAAAGTGCCACACGCTATCAGCCCCTACAAGGGATAGCTTCACATCACACTGGCGAACAGTGGATTTTCTATTATTTGCACCAAAATGACTACGCTGCCGAATCCTACGTGTATCACTGATTTAAAAAATTAAGTTGGAGAACGAAGTAAGTACAGAGTTCATGAGTACAATTTTATGCTCACAGCATGACTGCTGAAGATGGATGTTGGTCCCTACAGGTTACCATGGCAATAACATCTGTTTTGATTTGAATGAGACTGGAATTCCATTGGGCCCAGCTTAGTTATTAACAGTTCCTCCATGACAACGGCTTTGACGTGTCACAAAGGTTCTTTGAAGTTACTGTACATCAAAGCATGCCTAGCTTATGAGTGTGACCATGATCATTTTATCTCTTCATTCAGTCAAATCTTCTGAGCGAGAGCAGATACATTTTAGAGTCAAGCTACAAGTACAAATTACCTACAAGTGCAGTTAAACTACACAAATATACCCCAGTATATACTATACAAGTACAGTCAGTACTGTTTAGGATCTAGGTATATACATAAAAATGGCCTCATCTTTACAGAAAAAGATCAGCGTGAACTACAAAAACGCAATCAGCGAGGTATTTGAGCTGGCAAGCAAACACACCTTACCAGCAAAGCTTATAGAAGTAGGCAGAGAGGGCCCACCTCATCAGTGCATCTTCACCTTTTGTTTCACGGTTGGAGATTTCGAGGCAGTTGCCCAAGGACCGACCAGAGCCAAAGCCAAAGTCCTGGCAGCTCAAAGGCTTCTCCCAGATCTACGCAGTCTTCCCCTCCCACACAAAGTGAAGAAACCATCCAACTGGAGGAGGAAGAAGCAAAATCACAATGGGCTCTGGGAAGAGCTGCCCCTATTCAAGCCAGATGAAGATCCAATAGCTGTCTTGCATACACTAGTGACAAACTGGAGAGGGGAGCCACCAGCAGTTACTATTGTAGACATAGACAAACAGTCGCAACCTTGGATCTTCTTTGTCCAGCTGAAAGTGGCAGGAGAAGCAGTGGTGGGACTAGGCCACAGCAAAATGCAGGCCAAGAGAAATGCTGCAGCTAAAGTGCTCAACAGCTTTGGCTACAGCTTCGCTTACAATGAGCCAAAACCCACACCACCCGAAGTGCTGCCGAACAAGCACACAGCTCCAGAAGATGAGAATGTTCCTGAGGCATTCCTGAATGATCCCAATGTTATCCTAGAAGATGAGTGGAAAGAAGAATGCCCCGTCCCTCAGAACAACTCCACCATGTCTTTAGACATTACCCTGGACCCGACAAATGAGATGACAGATACCAAAGAACATGTCTATGAGGTCCTTCAAGATAACACATCCCAAGTGGAGACAGAAGTGTCAAAGGATAACATTTCCGAAGGTGAAACTCATGACATACTGGAGGAGGTTCAGACGTCATCAGTGGACCTGATTCTGCAAGAAGTCTGCAACCCCACCTCGTCAGAGCCATCACCTTCAAATGTCCAGGATCATTCACTTGATCAGGCACCAAAAGAAAACCTCAAGATCTGCCATCTACCTGAGATCAGTGGGAGTGCCAGATCTGATGTCATTTTGTTATTTTTATATTATTTATTTATTTTATATATATTTTTTTATTTTCTAGATTCTTGGCTCTAGCACTTATGCTTCACAGCGAGAAGGTTCGGAGTTTGCATGTTCTCCCCGTGTCTGTCTGTATTTTAAGTTTTTTTTTCAGGATGTGTTGAACTGCAATGACAACACTGTTGACGAGCATTTAAAACCATACTGAAAGAACATTCATTTCTGCACTTTAATGCAGTTTAATACATTACAGATGTGTTAAAGTGCATTAACCACACATTGTTCCCATGCACTGCGATATTTGTTTATTTATTTTTTAAGGAAATAGTTGTGTGAAGAATCCCTCAGTCGTCCAGGTAGAATCTATAATAAAAGGAGAAATTCAATTTGTCAACTGGACAAAGTTTATTTGGTCGAAAACGTTTTGCAACTCATCCAAATTGCTTCGTCAGTTCTGGTTAGCATGCTGATGGACACTGCTTATATCTAGCTGCAGGGAGGAGCTAACTATACTGAAATTATTCTGAAACTATCCCACCTCTTTGTTTTGAGTTTCTGTCTTTTGTATTTCCAGTTTCTCTCTGGCGTCTAGTTTAGCATAACCATTCAAACCCTAATGGCTGTTTTCACACCTCTGGACCTGACCTGGCTTTACCTGGCCAGCCAAATGATATCTCTCTGTATTTCCTATACAGCGCGATACCATTTGGACACCCTCGCTCCACCCTCGCTCCACCCTCGCTCCTCCGGTTAAAAACGGACTCCGCGATTCTGATTCGTTCAAAGATGATGACGTCAGTGCACCCGCCTTTGCCCGCAAAGTCACTCTTAGGAAATTCCTCCTCAGTTTTGAATCAAGATGGCGCAATCTCTGATTGGTTCACTTAGCTGTCTGTCTACGCGCAAACGCAGCGCATTCTGAACCAAGCCTTACCAGACTCACCGCTGTTACAGCGATGAGTCATGGATTCTTCCAGGCAAGACCTGGCTAGCCCTATTGTTTCCTTTGTTTGTTTTGATTTCGGTTTGAGAATGGAATTATATATGGGAGACAAATTATGTCTGACTCCCCCATTCCTGTTTAAAGAAGGAGTCTCTTTTTGACAAAAATAGCCTCTTTAAAGGGATATGCCACTCCCAGGTCAAATTTGGGCATCTTCCCACAGTCCAGAGACTAAAATAAGTGGTGGAAAGCGTTTTCCTGCTCACCCAGCCATTGTCCGAGTCTGTCGCCACTGACCGCCGCGGTATCTGCAGCTCCTCCGCCTTAGACTGGAGTCTAACGTCGCCAGAGAAAGATTTCGGCCAAAAGGAATTAATTTGCTCGATGCGTCTCCCAATTACTTTCTGTGTAGTGCGCATTCATATCGAGTGCAAATAAATGTGCAAATCAACACGGAGAGCTTGCCTTGGTCATTTTGGGTGGGAACTATTTTCCAGTGCGGAAGAATACAGCCGAATCACGCAGCACGCTGCCAGGGGAATCCCAGTTACGCACCGAGAAGGGAGTTCCCCTGAAAAATCTTTGGCCGAAATCTTTCTCTGGCGACGTTAGACTCCAGTCTAAGGCGGAGGAGCTGCAGATACCGCGGCGGTCAGTGGCGACAGACTCGGACAATGGCTGGGTGAGCAGGAAAACACTTTCCACCACTTATTTTAGTCTCTGGACTGTGGGGAGATGCCCAAATTTGACCTGGGGGTGGCATATCCCTTTAACTCCCCTCTCAAACAAGTTCTTTTCCCTGGCTAAGATCTGAACCTCACTGTCCTCAAATGAGTGGCCTGTGGCTTCTAGGTGGAGATGTACAGCAGATGACGGTCCACTCTGGCACGCCCGTCTGTGTTGGTACATCCTCTTGTGAAGTGGCTGTTTTGTCTCTCCAATGTAGCGCTCACTGCAGTCTTCACTACACTGAATGGAGAAGACCACATTGCTTTGTATGTGGCTCGGTGTTTTGTCCTTTGGGTGGACTAGTTTTTGTCTTGTGGGTTTGAAATAAACTGGGATTTCATATTGTCTGAAAATCCTCTGTAGTTTTTCAGAAGCGCCGGCCAGGTAAGTAATCGCTACCCCTTTCCTCCTGGATTCGGATTCTCTGTTGTCTTGTTTCTTGTCCTTGTCTCTCTTGGTTTTGTTGACAGCCCATTTAGGATATCCACAAACAGAGAGGGCTTCCTGCACATGTTGTTCTTCTTTCTCCTTACCCTCTGTGCTTGTGGGAAGCACTTGGGCCCTGTGTTGTAATGTCCGAATAACCCCCAATTTGTGCTGCAGTGGGTAGTGTGAATCAAAAAACAGGTATTGGTCTGTGTGTGTGGGCTTCCTGAAGACTTCTACTTGGAGTCGCCAGTCTCCTCCTATCGTTACTACACAATCTAAGAACGCCAATGTGTTGTCCTTGGCATCTTCACGGGTGAATTTGATGTTCGGATCCACAGAATTGACATGTGCCGTAAAAGGTTCCAAATCTTGAATTTAGATTTTTGAAAAATTATCATCAACAAAACGATACCAATGTGTGTGTGGAGTGCCTGGATATGAAGCCAAAGCACTCTGTTCAAATTGTTCAATGTACAAGCTAGCCATGATAGGGGAGACCGGTGAGCACACACAGCCGTGGATTTGCCGTTAGAAGTTACCTCGGAAATGGAAATAGGTGGTATTCAGACAAATTTCCAGCAGTTGGCAGATTTGGTCAGGTGAAACTTTGGTTCTCTCTTCTAGCTTGGTATCCTGTAGTGGTCTCTTTCTCGCTGCTTCAACCGCTAACGCTGTAGGGATACAAGTGAAAATAGAGGTTACACCAAAGGAAACCATTGTCTCATCCCGATCAAACTGGGGAAACTTAACTTTGTTTACAAATTCGGCTGTGTTCTCAATATGGTCCTCTGTGTTGCCCACCAAAGGAGCCAAGATGTTTTTTAGGTGTTTGGCCACATTGTATGTGATGGTGTCAACACTACATACAATGGGTCTGAGTGGTATTCCTTGTTTGTGAATCTTAGGGAGGCCATACATGCACGGGATGGCGTCACCAGGGTACAGTCTGCAATACAGCTGTCGATCAATGACTTTTTCTTTCATCAGCTTCTGCAAGCTATCAACGATCTTCTTTTTGTACCCATTGGTAATTCAGTAATTCGTAGGTTGTCGTGTCACTGAGTAGGCTGTTCACCTTAGCCTCATAATCAGCTGAGATCAAGATCACCGTGCATCTCCCTTTGTCCGCAGGTAGGATGTTGATGCTCTGGTCCCTCTCTAGAGCAATGATGGCCTTCCTTTCCTCTGGTGTTACGTTGGAGGGTGGAAGTTTGGCATTGCTCAGTGCAGCTGTTAATTTCAGTCTAAGGTCTCCAGCTTCTGTCTCTGTGAGCTTGTTGTTTCTAATGGCGGTTTCCGCTGCCGTGATGTAGTCCACCGTGGAGATGTGGTTAGGAGTTACAGGGAAATTCAGCCCTTTGCACAGTACTTCTTTCTCTGTTTGAGTTAGTACACGGTTGGAAAGATTTTTCACCCCGCGTTGTTTGTGCAACGATTGGCTAGGTCTCTCCTCCTTCCTTTTGTCACTCCGATCCTTGAGGTTATTTTTATGTTGATTTTGGAGTTGCGCAAACTTCCTAATGTTCCGTTCTTTGGTTTTGTTGTGTTGTCTCAACTGACCCGTAGCTATGAAGTTGTTAATCCTGTGAAACATTTCTTTTGGAACTAGACATGTTATTTTGTTTAGTAAGCTGTCTATTTCAAATTTTAAGTTATCAGTCTCATAACTGAGATGGCTGATTCTAAGGCTGAGTATACCTCTCAGGTAATGCTGGGTTAACCTGGCTGCCCTTTGCCCTGGTTCCGGTGCTTTCTTCTGTAGAACCTTGGGAATAAGTTTCTCCTGTCGACATCTAAGGTTAAAGCGTAAATGATTCCTCTTCTCTGCTAACCTTCTTGTGTCCTTTTTGTGGATATCCTAAATGGGCTTTCAACAAAACCAAGAGAGACAAGGACAAGAAACAAGACAACAGAGAATCCGAATCCAGGAGGAAAGGGGTAGCAATTCCTTACCTGGCCGGCGCTTCTGAAAAACTACAGAGGATTTTCAGACAATATGAAATCCCAGTTTATTTCAAACCCCCAAGACAAAAACTAGTCCACCCAAAGGACAAACCACCGAGCCACAAACAAAGCAATGTGGTCTAGTCCATTCAGTGTAGTGAAGACTGCAGTGAGCGCTACATTGGAGAGACAAAACAGCCACTTCACAAGAGGATGTACCAACACAGACGGGCGTGCCAGAGTGGACCGTCATCTGCCGTACATCTCCACCTAGAAGCCACAGGCCACTCATTTGAGGACAGTGATGTTCAGATCTTAGCCAGAGAAAAGAAGTGTTTTGAGAGAAACTATTTTTGTCAAAAAATAGAATCCTTCTTTAAACAGGAATGGGGGAGTCAGACATAATTTGTCTCCCATATATAATTCCATTCTCAAATCGAAATCAAAACAAACAAAGGAAACAATAGGGCTAGCCAGGTCAGGTCCAGAGGTGTGAAAACAGCCATTAGGGTTTGAATGGTTATGCTAAACTAGATGCCAGAGAGAAACTGAAAATACAAAAGACAGAAACTCAAAACAAAGAGGTGGGATAGTTTTAGAATAATTTCAGTATAGTTAGCTCCTCCCTGCAGCTAGATATAAGCAGTGTCCATCAGCACGCTAACCAGAACTGACGAAGAAACTCAGATGAGTTGCGAAACATTTTCGACCAAATAAACTGTCCAGTTGACAAATTGAATTTCTCCTTTTATCAATAAGGAAATAGTTGTTTACTTTAAGATATTTAAATAAAATATATGCAGAGCACTCACCCATGTCAGTCTTTTTATGAAATATAATTCAAGTTTATTGAAGAGCTTTGTGCTTATCTGTTTGCCTTGAAGTGCATATGACAGGTAAGACCGTAACCTTGTACAGCCAGATGGATTCTTTGTGAGTTCACAAAGAATCCATCTTGGCATGCCCAAGTGCCCAACTAAACCAATATTATATTCAAATATTGCTTTGTTGACAGCACTGCAATTCCTTGGCCTTCTTCAGTGAGCTTCATAATAAAGTCTCGTGAAATCGTTTTCACTTCACAGCTGTGTCTTGTCAGGGTCAAGAAATGCCAAGTGTGGAAACTGGAGTTCAAAGCAAAGAATGGATATTTTTGAAATCAAAAAATCAGTTTTGAGTTAATTTGAGCTTATTTTTTTGTTTACTACATTTCATGTCCATTCATAGCAAATTTGAGGATTTGCATATAAAATAGGTATATATATATGTATGTATGTATGTATGTATGTATGTATGTATGTATGTATGTATATATATATATATATATATATATATATATATATATATATATATATATATATATACAGTGGTACCTCACCTTACGGAATTAATTCGTTCCAGAAGTGGTTTCGTAACGTGAATTTTTCGTAAGTTGAGTAGCTATTTCAATGGAAAAGGCCTGATTCGTTCCAAGTTTTTTTTTTTATAGTGTAACCTTTTTTTTTATAGTGTAACATTGGTTCTGCGTCCTGATTGGCTAAGAGACTAGACCAGGTCTAAACCTGGACTGGACCTGGACTAAACCAGGACTGGACCAGGTCTAGACCTGGACTAAACCAGGATTAAATTACCACGTGCCGCTCTTTGTTGGTTTCGTGCGGCTGGTTTGTGACTCGGGCTCCAGAGGACGTGGTCCGGGTGCCGCGGTTCTATCTCGTACTCGCAGCCCCGGTGCCGGTCGTGCAGACCAGGACTAGGGGTGCTCCTCGTGCGTTGCGTGCTCCTCGCGCGGTGCCGTGGTCCTCACGTGGTGCCGTGGTCCTCGCGCGGTGCGTGCTCCTCGCGCCGTGCTGTGCTCCTCGCGCCGTGCCGTGCTCCTCGCACCGTGCGCTCATGTCTCCGCGCTGCTTCCGGAGTCGTATCTCCCCCCACGCTTCACTATTTAATACATTTTGTTGAAAATCTTGCGTGTTCGGCGCTAGAGCTAAGAGGCCGGGAAAGGTGCTTTTTGAGCGGGGATAACAGCGGGGCGTGCATCTGAGCGTGCATTATTCGAATTTTTTAGATTTCGTAACTTGAATTTTCTTTCATATCTAGAGACCAAAATTTTACGTGTAGGCATTTCGTAACTTGGATGTAGGGTCTTTCGTAGGTTGAGGTACCACTGTATATATATATTAGGGCTGGGCAAAGTTAAAGCACTAACGCTGCGTTAATTCTGCTGGGTCATTATCGCCGACAATTTTTTTAACCCCTTTAACCCCCTATGTTTTTTTGTTGTTGTTTTTTTGTTTAATTTGATCCCTTGACTATTCTGTTATTCATTGCCTTTTATTTTGAAAGCGTCAGTCAGGGGCAAGGGAATGTTGCCGCTTCCTGCTGATAGATGGCTACTTCACACTGAAACGATAGGAGCAGCGAGGAAAGTAGGCTACAATGCACAAAACAAAATGCAGGAAGGCGCCGAACTTTTGAATGGACATTTTTGGTACAAAGTTAAACAAGATGGCACGTTGGAGAAAAACAAAGCTATCTGTAAACACTGCGATGCAGAATTTGCATTTCACCAAAGTTATACAAGTCTCAGGTACCACCTCAATTCTATCCACTCCGTTGAAGCTGACAAATCATTCAATGCGACGCCGAAGTTTCGTCAAACTACACTGGATTCCACTTGTGGAGGAAGAAGACTAGATAAACACCAAAAAAAAGGTTAGTTGAGGCAATCGCCAAGTGGGTAGCTACAGCCTGTAGACCAATCAATATTGTGGATGACCCAGCCCTGTGAGATCAGAATCAGAAGAAGAAGCAACTTTATTGATCTCACACTGGAGAAATTCTTCTCTGCATTTAACCCATCCTGTTATTAGGAGCAGTGGGCAACACATTACTGCCCGGGGAAATCAGAATCAGAATCAGAAAGATTTTTATTGCCATTGTCAAGTGAACAGAGTTCACGAAACTAGGAACTTGTCTCGGTGATAAGGTGCAAACATAAAACACTAAATAATAATAGTAATAACTAGAGTATAGACACTAAATAATAATAATAACAAAAATATAGCTATAATATAGTAAAAAATAATAAGCAATCCAAATAACAAAAAGGTCCAGATGAGCAGCATCAGTACATTAGTGCAAACATGACGTAATTAAAGTGACTAGTGATATAAAGTGTCCAGCTTTGTGCAGATGTTATGAATTGTTCATGAGTCCAACAGCAGAGGGAAAGAAACTGTTCTTGTGACGGGAGGTTCTGGTCCTGATGGACCGTAGCCTCCTACCAGAGGGAAGTGGCTCAAATAGTCCATGTCCAGGGTGAGAAGTGTCAGCTGCTATCCGGCCTGCTCACCCCCGAGTCCTGGAGACGTACAGGTCCTGGATAGATGGAAGGCTGCAGCCAATCACCTTCTCGGCAGAGCACACAATGCGCTGCAGTCTCTGTTTGTCCCTGACAGTGGCTCCAGCATACTACACAGTGATGGAAGAGGTGAGGATGGACTCAATGATGGCCATGTAGAACTGCACCATCATCTGGACTGGCAGCTTGGCTTTTCTTAGCTGCCACAGGAAGTACAACCTCTGCTGGGCCTTCTTGATGAGGGAGTTGATGGTTGGCTCCCACCTGAGGTCCTGTGTGATGCAAGTGCCCAGGAACCGGAAGGAGTCCACTGTGGTGATGGGGGAGTCTGTCAGGGAGCGAGAATGCAGGGGGGCTGTGACTTTCCTGAAGTCCACGATCATCTCCACTGTCTTCTGGTGGTTGAGATCCAGGTTGTTGCTGCTGCACCAGGACACCAGCCGGTCCACCTCCCTCCTGTATGCAGACTCATCGCCGTCAGAGATGAGCCCGATGAGGGTGGTGTCATCCACAAACTTAACCAGTTTGACGGAGTCTTAACCAGTTTGACGGAGTCGTGGCCGGAGGTGCAGCAGTTTGTGTACAAGGAGAAGAGCAGAGGAGAAAGTACACAGCCCTGTGGAGATCCTGTGCTGATGGTCCGGGAGTCCGAGACATTCTTGCCCAGCTGCACACACTGCCTCCGATCCGTCAGGAAGTCAGTGATCCACCTGCAGGTGGAGTCAGGCACGTTTAGCTGAGAAAGCTTGTCCTGGAGCAGAGCAGGGAGGATGTGCTGAGACTAGCCACTAACGACCCAGCATACGAGATTCCCTCTCGCCGCACCATTAGCAAACTCCGGAGGCTGAAAATGCTACTAGAGCCTTGTAGGTATGCTTTCCATTATTTTTTTTATTTTTTATTTATAGATTCTCAATGCAACGTTGCAACGTTCATTTACATTTTATCAAATAAAACTGTGCTTTTGAAGCAGCTTTTGAATTCATTTTTAGGTTTCACACATTCCATGATAACATGCGATTAATCATGATTAATCACAGAAAGTCACTGAGTTAACGCGATAAAGATTTTTTATGTTTGCCCACCCCTAATATATATATATGTGTCCAACCGCAGGAAAACCAATACTAAGTCATCCCGGAGGTGTTTTGAGTTATTCACAGATTCTGAAAGTACAGTTTCTAAGCTTTCCAATGACCATATTTTTAAAAAAAAGTTGTCTCTATTTGAAAGCAGCCATAGCAGATTTTCTAAATCCCAGAAAAAGCCTCTCAAACTTTCCTCTCTTCAGCCCTCCTTGCCTAATTTGCATCACATTAAGCTAAGCCCTCCCCCATCCTGACTATCACTGTGGTGTGTTAATGTCCAGGCAGGTCAGAATCATTCAATAATTTAATAATACACATGATATGTTAAGTCAAAGTTTACTACAAAATTTACACATAGTCAGGAAGTACTAATAGCATAGCAAAGTAACCAATATAATAAATTTTAAAAAGTAATAAAATATGTAATAAAATACTAAGGTACAGGTATTTAAGGAGTATTTCACAGGAGGTAATACTGCTTAAATGAATCGCATCTCGCCCATTTATAAAATACTATGCTTTAAATAAATAAATAACAATTAATAAATACATGCCATATATCTACCTATAAATAAACTTTTGGTCACATCAAAATGGACTTTAATAACAATTCAATAATTTCAATAAGCTAGCTTTAATTCCAAAAACAAAGTAAAGTGCACTTTCAACGTTCTATTAAATAAATCAATTAGTATTGGCATTGCAGCCTAATTCATTCAAAAAAGTTACAAAAAGAAAACATTTAAGGTTTAGATGCTTCGCCTCCCATAAGAACTTCCATTCAAACCCTCATGGCTAAATTAGCGTCGAGTCAAAAAAGTTACAAAAGTACCGAAATGGGCCAAATTGAATCAAAATAAAGTATTACTCTACCGCTATAGCCTATGGCAAAACGTTTGGCTTTTATATAAACAAAAATAGAGTGGAAATTAACCTAAAGAGACTTTTCTTGTTCGCACTGATCGCATTGTTTCTATGCTAGCGTTAGCATTACCTTAGCCGCATTGTGAATGGAGATCCGCACAGCGCGGTCCCGCACAGATCACAGCGCAATATGATCACCACACGAAAGCTGAATTAGTATTTAAACATGTCCTAAAGTCTATAAAGTACACGTGTTCTGACACGTACTGACCTGTTGTTTCGACCTCTATGTCAACGTCTAACGACCCTCTCCACCCCTCTGCCCTGGCTCTTTTCCCAGTAAAGAATCCGACTGCATTATAAGATGGGAGCGCTCCGGAGAGTTATGTCTAACTCCCCCATTGATGCTGTTTAATGATGGATTCTCTTAATGGTTCAGTAATACTGTAAATGAATCCTTCTTCAAAATCAAGACTCAGGTGCATGAGAAAGACCCATGAACACAGGCAGAGTCATAAATATCTTTCTGGAACACTCCATTATGGGCGTTGTTATTGAATGCAAATGAGGAGGACAGAGTGGCCAGAGCAGAGGGTAAGGAGAAAGAAGAGCAACATGTGGCAAAACTCTCCACTCTTTCCTCTTTAGCGGTGCGATGTGCGCTAAATGGCCCCACTTCCGCGTTTTTGCGCGGAGGAAGAGATGAGAAGCGTTCCATTGAAAAATAAACACATTTCCACAGAAAATAAAATTAAACCACCTGCTGTTTCGGAAAAACTACAGAGGATTTTCGGAGGGTATGAAATTCCAGGATTTCAAACCCACAAACACTCTCATGGTGCCTCCAGGCAAACACCGAGCCACAAACAAAGCAATGTGGTCTACTCCATTCAGCGTAGCTGAGGATTGCAGTCCAAACTCTCTGGGCGTGACTTACAGAGAGTGTGTAGAAACACAGACGGGCGTGCCAGAGTGGAACTGCATTTGCATTTTACATCTTCAGTGTGACGTCACATATTTTCCTTGTTCAGAATCGCCCGTTTGAGCTGTCTATTTTTGTCAAATCCATCATTAAACAGAAAAGGACCGACAAATGCTCAGTTTATAATGCGATTCTTAGACCAGCAACTTTTAGAGCCATGGGCAGAAGGGGCCCTGGAGAGGGTAGCGGAGCTCACATTAACGTTCAAAACCAGCCTCAGAGTAAGTGAAAAACATGCCATGGGACCTTTTCAGAGTTACTGACACAAATGCAGCCTATGAAATCCAGCTACAGTATTCAGGAGCTGAGCACAGCTGATGAGTGGCGGAAAAAGTTTTCAAACAAAAGAGCGCAAACTTTGTCACGTGGTTGACAGCGGTAGGATGGTAATTTAGACACACCTCGATTCTTACCGAAAAATAACTTTTCCTGTTTCACAGACAAAATGTATGCTTGTTTAAGCAGCCAATTATGCATTACCTTAGCCGCATTGTGAATGGAGATCCGCACAGCGCGGTCCCGCACAGATCACAGCGCAATATGATCACCACACGAAAGCTGAATTAGTATTTAAACATGTCCTAAAGTCTATAAAGTACACGTGTTCTGACACGTACTTACCTGTTGTTTGCCTCTTGTCCGTGGATCGCATATCCGC
Organism: Paratrypauchen microcephalus; assembly: GCA_036785185.1. Lineage (NCBI taxonomy): Eukaryota > Metazoa > Chordata > Actinopteri > Gobiiformes > Gobiidae > Paratrypauchen > Paratrypauchen microcephalus. The sequence continues at coordinate 17,206,320 of JAVJIX010000003.1, read as the reverse complement.
GGTCTTTTCCCAGTAAAGTATCCGACTGCATTCTGTACATGAGCTCCGGAGCGCTCCGGAGAGCTACATGGTACTTCTTGATGCTTTTATATGGCTCCTTAATGGTTCAGTAATACTGTAAATGAATCCTTCTTCAAAATCAAGACTCAGTGCATGAGAAAGACCCATGAACACAGGCAGAGTCATAAATATCTTTCTGGAACACTCCATTATGGGCGTTGTTGCTTGAATGCAAATGAGGAGGACAGAGATTGTACCAAATTCCGAGATTACATTCTATGCATGACAAGGGCGGCTACTTTGAAGAAACTAGAATATAAGACATGTTTTTCAGTTATTTCACACTTTTTTTTTTCAACACATACATACAGTACATAATTCCATATGTGTTCATTCAGAGTTTTGATGCCTTCAGTGAGAATCTACAATGTAAATAGTCATGAAAATAAAGAAAACGCATTGAATGAGAAGGTGTGTCCAAACTTTTGGCCTGTACTGAATGTTGACATACAATTATCAAATGTCTATGAAAGCAGCTACTGATATTAGGCTAGTTATGTGTTTACTCATAGAATGGTTTACGGGACAAGTGGAGGCAGAAGTCAGAAACATGCATACTGCACAGGGCATATTTTTACCCAGAATCCAACATAATGCCCCTTTAAACCATTTTAGATCAATATTACGTAAATACATAAAATGTCTTTTTTAAGAGAAAAATAGCAAGGTGAATTAAGTAAATGGGACAAACGGAAAAAAACGTTCTTAGCGAACCTGATGACGCTAGAGGCGAAACGCGTTGTACGCTCTAGCCTAATAAAAAATAAAGTCAAGCAAATGTGCAGTAAACCTTCACTTTTTTGACATATTGCTACATTTAGTACAACTAGCCGTATTTACTCACTATTATTGCTTCTAGTGTTTAGTGATAAGTGGTTTCGGCATGCTACCTGGAGAACTGTCTTGACTTGAAACTTTGCAGTGATATCACATTGGGGGTGTTCTACATGTATGTCTATGGCAGAATGTTTAGCAATTACTATGGAAACACAATGCACACTTTAGCAAACACAAGCTGGTAAGTTTTAGATTGTCTGGAAACTCAAGAGCCATGAAAATGAGCATTCATGGTCTTGTTTATGAATTTGATTTTCAACACAAAAGGTGAGCATGATTAACTGACAGTAATGTTATGTTTGAGAGACTTGTTTAACAGCACAAGTCAGCTCACCTGTTCTAGTTCCAACTCAACCAGCACTTTCTGTCAGACTGTGTTAAAATAAAGATCAGTTTTACGCCTAATTTGAGTAACAGAGCTTCAGACAGAGCAATGCATGCAATTTGCTGAAGTTTGAACTGCTTTCCCTTTATGGGTGAATGCTTAAACCCATTGTGCCACAGTTTCATTACTGCTACTAATTCTTCAAATACCAACAGTTTGATTGCAATAATACTTATACACTTACTTCTGTTATCACTATGGTGACAATTATTATTTCTGCTACTATTGCAATTAAGAGACTGAGGTACATATGTGGTCAGAGAGAAAGTGATTGTACAAAATAACTTTATGTATTTTGCAACACAAACGAAATCCACTGGCCACAGAGAGAGAAGTGAAAGTGTGCTTGGTGGCAGCTGGATTGGGCCGCTCCAAAGGTTCAAGTAACAGGAAAATATATAAATGGTACTTCCCCATTTTGCTACTCCATGTAATTTCATACTAAATCAGAAATTATGGCTATGCAGAGAAGTTAAAGCAGTAATGATGTGTCAGGGTATTTAAGATGTGGTGGAAAGTTCATTGGGATCAGGGAACATTTCAATACCGGTGATTTTGACTCATGACTTCTAGTGAAAATATATTTGAATCTACTAGGAAATTCACTTCTCTTTTCTGAGTATGACACATTAAGGCTGGGTTCTCTATGAATTCAAACGCCCTTAGCTGGAGAAGATTTATATATAGAGAAAAAAATAATAACTAAAGTCAAAGTTCTGTGTGCAAGTTTTGGTATGTCTAACAACTGAAAATGAAAACTGGTAAATTATATCTGGTGCAAGAAATAAAAACTGATTGGCAGCATATAAATGTAATTAGAGTAAGACAAAAACGTATGAAAGAATGTTGATGACAATTAAAGGTGATATTATATTTATTTAAAGCCATAGTGTGTCTACTGATTCTTATTATTATTATTATAAAATATTCTTCCGCCTCTGGGAGTCTATGGCAACCCCTAGAACCGTCTGGTAAAAAGTTGTGAAATTTTGCATGCACATTCCAGCCAGCAATTTATAGGCCCCCACTCCCAACCGTCTAGCGCCACCAGCAGGTAAAAGTTGCCCTCTAGGGCCACCAGCAGGTCAAAGTTTTACATTTGATTGGCTGTCACAACAAAACGATAAGAGATATCAAAAAACCCAGGCATATTTCTGATGAGGCTCAATCCAAAGATGCTATGTACCAAATTTGAGCAAAATTGGTCCAAAATTGAGGGAGAAGCATTTTGAGTGTTTTTCATAAAATTCAAAATGGCGGAAAATTACGTCATAGGGTGACATCATATGGTGCATTGGATTTGGCTTGGCCCAAGGAGTCCAGGGATGCCAAGTTTTTGAAAATTGGACATACTGTTCAAAAGTTACACGCAGAAATGTATCTGAAAATTCCTTCTGTACGCCTGATTCGCAAAAACTTGGAATCCCTAGAATCCTTGGGCCAAGACGAATCCAACGCATCCTATGACATCATGTCCACCGGAATAGAATGTCCGCCATCTTGGATTTTATGAAAAACACTCAAAATGCTTCTCCTCCCTCATTTCTGCTTGTAACCTTTGAACCGTAAGTCCGATTTTCAAAAACTTGGTATCCCTGGGATCCTTGGGTGAAGACTGATCCAATGCACATCATCAAATTGACGTGCGTTGACGTGCGATTCAGCTCTCTCAAAGAAACTTGGTACACAATGTACCATCCATACAGAATTAGCCATACCAAATTTGGTGCACATTGGCCACTAGGGAGCGCTACAACATGCCAAAATGTGTTTTGGGCGAAGACTGATCCAGCCCACGTCATCAAATTAGACTGGGTCACTGCTTGGCCACACATTGCTGCTTGCATCTATATTTTGGTTGTGGTTATTGCATTTAAAAATTTGTGTCCTCTCTTTCATCTCCACAAACCTGACTCTAGGTAACAGAGACTCCTGCTTGTCTCCATAGACAATGTTCTAAAGTGTGGTTTTAACTTTTTATTTAATCATGCAGGCGGCACCTCTGTAAAGTTACATACTGTACATTTAATATCTTCTAATCTGTACTTCAAAAAAAGGGTTTTAGCGCAAATCACTTTAAGACAGCAAAATTAGCAAAATAGTGTGTTTCTGATATTACATTTTGATCAAATAACTAAAATGACATGGATGTGTTTATATATTTTAGGGTTGCATTTTTGCATAATTGTGCTTTAAAGGTCATAACTTCTGAGAACAGCTCATCAAAATATTTCAAACATTGTTGTAAAAGTGAACTCCAGTGGTTTTATTACTTCATTTAGTGTACATTTTAGCTTTATGCATCTGTTCTGCGTTGAACAGGCCTGGACGACCACAGAACAGCTCCGATATGTGATGCCTCACTTCATCCACAGCAGCACCTGAGAATCACATCAGGAGAACTATTTTAAGAACCCATCGAAATACTATAAGACATGCAAGAGATTTAGCCTGATCGCCACAAATGATGATGATGATGCTCTTGGAAAAATGGGAAATGTTGGGAAACCTATGCCAAACAGGTTGAAAAAGGCAGAATCAGCAGAAACAAAATCATGATTGCTCAAAAAAGCTACTAGAAAATAAGAGAAGTGGAGAAGTAAGACAAGTGGAGAAGCTAATAATTCTAAGTGTTGACATTTCAAACACTACTGAAGAAGAAGTACTGTAAAGTAATAATCCTACTTATTGTTTGGTGAAGTAAAACTACTTCTAACATCTCATACTCAAAAATAATAGGCTGCAAGAATATGATGAATTACATTTTAAGTAAAAAATAATTAACCATGTAGTATCTTGTGTCTTCTGTGATTCCTGGGCCTTGAATTATTAAGAATGTTTATACAGAAGCATACGCCTAAATCACCACTACCCATCTCTATATTACTCATATTGTGTTATGACAACATTCTCATATAGCGTGTCAGCATTCTAAAAATAATGTGCTGTTTTCCATCACTCAGAAAATAGTTTGGGTGGTTCTTACAACATGTGGATTGATGATCCAGTATATTTTTATTAGAACGTTGTGGTTGGTAATTGTATTTATATATGATCATTTTAGATTGTGGATTTAAATGTTGGAGTATCCTAAAAAAATAAAACGTACAAAAAAAACAACAACAAACCCTGTTAATTAAAGGCCTGGTATCTGTTTTTTTTTTTTTTTTTTCCCCAAGCAAAATGTGTCTTGTATTGGTTTAATAAGTTTAGTTAGTTTAATCTTTATTTGTCAGGGACCATGCAGAAACTCATTAATCTTATGAAAGTCCCTGGGAGTGGGCAGGTACACACACACACACACACACACACACACACACACACACACACACACACACACACACACACACACACACACACTTCATCCACAGCACCTGAGAATCACATCAGGAGAACTATTTTAAGAACCCATCGAAATACTATAAGACATGCAAGAGATTTAGCCTGATCGCCACAAATGATGATGATGATGCTCTTGGAAAAATGGGAAATGTTGGGAAACCTATGCCAAACAGGTTGAAAAAGGCAGAATCAGCAGAAACAAAATCATGATTGCTCAAAAAAGCTACTAGAAAATAAGAGAAGTGGAGAAGTAAGACAAGTGGAGAAGCTAATAATTCTAAGTGTTGACATTTCAAACACTACTGAAGAAGAAGTACTGTAAAGTAATAATCCTACTTATTGTTTGGTGAAGTAAAACTACTTCTAACATCTCATACTCAAAAATAATAGGCTGCAAGAATATGATGAATTACATTTTAAGTAAAAAATAATTAACCATGTAGTATCTTGTGTCTTCTGTGATTCCTGGGCCTTGAATTATTAAAAATGTTTATACAGAAGCATACGCCTAAATCACCACTACCCATCTCTATATTACTCATATTGTGTTATGACAGCGATTTAAAGATATGCAACCATTCTCATATAGCGTGTCAGCATTCTAAAAATAATGTGCTGTTTTCCATCACTCAGAAAATAGTTTGGGTGGTTCTTACAACATGTGGATTGATGATCCAGTATATTTTTAATAGAACGTTGTGGTTGGTAATTGTATTTATATATGATCATTTTAGATTGTGGATTTAAATGTTGGAGTATCCTAAAAAAAACAAAACGTACAAAAAAAACCCCAAAAAAACCCTGTTAATTAAAGGCCTGGTATCTGTTTTTTAGTTTTTTTTTTCCCCCAAGCAAAATGTGTCTTGTATTGGTTTAATAAGTTTAGTTAGTTTAATCTTTATTTGTCAGGGACCATGCAGAAACTCATTAATCTTATGAAAGTCCCTGGGAGTGGGCAGGTACACACACACACACACACACACACACACACACACACACACACACACACACACACACACACACACACACACACACTAAAAACACACATTTCATTACAATTACATTATAACAAGTTCATCATTAATATTAGCAGTAAAATATAATAAAATATCACCAACATTATAATGCTGTATTGTAATTATAAAGCATTTTACTAACCCAGAATTACAAAGTTTGCAGTTTGCATGCTAGTAGTTATTAGGATTGCAGTGAGAAGCGCTTATAAACACACTGCGGTGAATTATTAGAATTCTAATTAGAAGGTAAGTGAGGAATAACTTTGGACCACTGCAAACAGCTTAAAGGTCCCATGACATGGTACTTCTTGATGCTTTTATATGGTGCCTTAATGGTTCCCTAATACTGTAAATGAATCCTTCTTCAAAATCAACACTCAGTGCATGAGAAAGACACATGTACACAGTCAGAGTCAGAAAATATCTCTCTGAACAACTCATTCTGGGCCTTGTTGCTTGAATGCAAATGAGAAGGACACAGATAGGTTAGAGGAGTGGGTGGGGGGGGCAAATGCTCCGCTGTTTCCTTGTTACTGTGCGCTGTCTCCCACTTCCGCGTTTTAAGCGCGGAGGAAGAAAAGAGAGGCATTTCAATGAAAAAAACACATTTTCACAGAAAATAAAATTAAACCCTGCTGTTTCAGAGGTCCAGAGGGTTGGGTAAAGGACTTCCGAGCCTAGAAACACTCACACGTGCCTCCAGGCAAATAAAAAAACGCATTTCGCATTGCGTAGCTCCTTCGCGGTCCAAACTCTCTGGGCATGATTTCCAGAGACAGGACATCCAGACGGCGGTGGAACTGCATTTGCATTTCTTTTTTCGATGTTACGTAACAGAGTTGCCTTGTTCAGAATCGTCCGTTTGAGCTGTGTTTTTTTCAAACGCAGAAAAGGATCGCAAATGCTCAGTTTAGACATTTCGCAACTTTTAGCCATTGGGGAAGCCTAAACAGGGTAGGGAAGCTCACATTAACATTAACAAAAACCTCAGAAAGTGAAAATTTCATGCCATGGGACCTTTAAAATGAGACTTAAAATTAGTTCTGTTTTTCGCATTTTTAAGAGGGTAAAAATAAGATACAGCGCCATTAATCATATTACCAAAAAAATTACACTATTGCATTATTTTTTGCATTGCGTACGTTTCTCAGAAGACATAGTGAGGTATTTTCACCAACCACATTTTAGTTTTAGTTTGTGTTTTAGTTTGTAACACAAGCTCCATCCCACTGGCTACATCAATGTTTATGAGTGTTTGAATGGGCAAACTCAGACTGGGCTTGTTTAAGCTGTAGCCAAATGTTTTCACGACCATAGAGCAGGTGTGATATTCAAACATGGTGGGTGCAACTGTGAGCATTACATTTCAGTCGCTCAGGAGACACGCAGCGGTGATGTACAGTTCTCATTATTGTGGCCTTACTAAAGTCAAATAAAGTAAGGTAGTAAATCAGCCTTAAAACAACTGAGTATTTTGTTTCTTTGTTTTAAGAATATATAATGTAAATAGTTGGATTTCAGATTCACATTACAGATATAGATATGGCCAGTTCACTCATTTGCAGAAGAAAATAAATTGTACGTTAGGACATGTTTTGGGAAAAATGTCAAATTGCTAATGTTGTGCTTTTGTTCAATATTTCAAGATTCAAGATTTGTTCACATTTTCAAGGCGTTGCACTTGATTTTTACTATGTCATAGGTCAGGTCATAGTTGCTTTATTGTCGAAAAACAATCATATGTACATGTACATAGAGTGAATTCAAAATTTAGTTTCCCCACTAACCAGGCAGGACAGTATAGAGTGGCTAGGGGAGGGGCCGCTGCACTTGCGCGCTCCGCCGACTGGGAGATGCAGAGTAGAAAAGATGCAATACAATCAATGACATGTAATGACAGAAAACAATTGGATAGGTAACATACGGTGTCTTTTTCTTTGGCGACAAGAGAGAAGGGTGTGGGGCAAGGGAAAAGATCAGATATCAATGAAATTGATTGAAAACTGAAGAAGAAGCAGACATCCTAAAAACAGACAGGGCAGTATTACTTGATACATGTGAGTGTGATTCCAATAGTGTGTGGCAATGTTTTTGTAGAGTCTGTGAGATAAGCGGCACGTGGACGTTGGACGAGTTTGTGCAGAAGATGCAGTCAAAACAAAGTGAAGTCCAGTTGAATCACATTTTTCCAGGAGAATTGATTACAAAAGGGGAATTTAACATAATCTATACATTTTAGAACCCAGGCGAACAGACAATTTGCCAGAGCTCTGGTTTCTGTCAGGTCCCCACTTCATGCAGGTCTGTGCGACACGGAATTCCCCCCCTGGCACGTATGATAATGAATATGGACTGAGCCGTCCATATTCATTATCTGTCTTAAAAACTGAAATACAGTTAATTCAAATCATTTGCACTAGTCCAAAGTTATTGCTCACTTGGCTTATGCATTCCAGTCAACCTAATATTCCAGTAATGATTCCGTGATGGTAAAGTTAGCAACAATTAATTAGTATTTTAGCAATGCACTTTCTGATTATTGGACAATAAAGCGAGTTATAATTAGATGCAAACAGCATGCAGCTGTCTTATCTTTACTTCTAGAGCTACAATACTGTATATCTGTACTGGGGCAAGACAAATTTTGCTCAAATACATGGAAAAAATTGGTAAAGGCTGTTTAAACTCATATGAGAGAAGACTGAATTGATTAACAGATACAGGAACTGCAATTGAAAATATGCCAGGCAAACCAAAATACCAGCAGTCTTTGATAAATTGCAATTCTGATTCCAATTTCGATTTAATTTTGATAAATCACCCTGCCCTGGTTAGAGTAAAAACTATTTAGCTGATCTACTTTCATCAAGAAAATATGCAAACTCACCACCTCATCTTTTTTTTTGTAAAATCAAAATAATATGATCAAAATATGTGAAAACATATTTGAAACGCCACAAGACAACTGTTTTTAGCAAACTTAATCATTGTGAAACCACGATATACGTATATATATACGATATACGTATATATACGTATATATACAGTGGTACCTCACCTTACGAATGACCCAACAAACGAAAATTTCAAGTTACGAAACGCCTTCACGTAAAATTTTGGTCTCTACATATGAATGAAATTTCAAGTTACGAAACACGAAATCTCCAATCCAATCCAACTTTATTTATAAAGCACTTTAAAAACAACAAATCTCAATCTCACCACACACATTATACGCTTTTCTCAGACTGGAGTTTCTCTCGCATTTCTCTCTCGTTTGAACACTCGAACTTTCATAGATTTTCAATGGAATGTGTTGATAGTGAAGCCTGGGGGGGACATGGCTCAATATCGCGTCGAACACGCGAGGGGAGACACAACACATGATCAGTATGGTAAAACTCACCTGTCTCACGACGGTCTAAACCCAGCTCACGTTCCCTTAGTGAGTGAACAATCCAACGCTTGGTGAATTCTGCTTCACAATGATAGGAAGAGCCGACATCGAAGGATCAAAAAGCGACGTCCATACGGCGCAAGGCTGCGAGTGCACCGGGGCTGCGGGATGGAACCGCGGTGCCCGGGCCGTGCCTCCTCCTCGGGGCCGAGCACGCGCGGGCCGAGCACAGGGTGATTTAATCCTGGTCCGGTCCTGGTTTAGTCCAGGTCCAGTTCAGGTTTAGACCTGGTTTAGTTCTGGCCACACCTGGTTTAGTTCTGGTCTAGACCTGGAAGTCACATAGAAGCAGAGCCCGCCCCGAGCGAGACCCTGCGGTCTTGCCCGCCGATAGAGCACCTTTCTCGGCCTGTTAGCTCACAGTGTCGGCGCCCCAGCTCTGGAGGTCAGATAAAAGCCAGCCCCGCCCCGCTCTTATTCCCGCTGAAAGAGCGTCTTTCTCGGCCTCTTAGCCCTAGCGCGGAACGCGCAAGGTGAGCAGACACAAGCAACGAGCAACGCGCTCATCCAACGGCACTGCCATGTTATAATAATAACAGGTCCAATCCAGGTTTAGTTCTGGCCAGACCTGGTTTATTCCACGTTCTTTTAGTCCTGGTCTAGTCTCTTAGCCCGTCAGGAACACAACGTTACACTATAAAAAAAAGTTACACTATAAAAAAAAACACCTTGGAACGGATCAGGCTTTTTTATTGAAATAGCTACTCAACTTACGAATTTTTCATGTTATGAAACCACTTCTGGAACGAATTAATTTCGTAAGGTGAGGTACCACTGTACGTCCACTTCCTCCTGGAAGTGGACGGTCCAATGTAACTTTCTATGTTTTGATAGGTGAAATTGATTTGACTCATAATTCTTTCCTTGTGTATGTTGTACATATACAAACATTTATCTGAATTGCAGACTGTAGAATGTAATCAAAGTTCATTGTTATTTACTCACTTCACCACTGTGTAACAGGACAGTTCAGTATTTTATGGTTTTTTTTTTATTTACTTTTTTACTTTTACATATTCTAGAGCACATTTTGTGTTGATTAAAAGCATACTTTTCTTTCTATACCCCCACATGGTATTATAGTTTTATAATACAACTACAGTATACTTATGTTGCACCTCCTACCTCTTGGCCAACTCCTACGTAAATATGGTGTGTCGTATCACTTTTATGCAGACGACACACAGATTTATCTGCCTTTGAAGAAAAGCAACAGCAGCCCCCTGACACCCCTGCTTGAGTGCCTTAATGACGTCAAGGTTTGGTTGGCTCAAAATTTCTTGAACCTCAATGAGACCAAGACTGAGGTGATAATGTGCGGGCCCGGTGGCAGTGCCAGCTCTTTCTTTGACTTGGGTCCTCTCAGACAGCAAACAAAATCAACAGCCACCAACCTTGGCGTCATTATGGACTCTGATTTTAAACTTGATAAACAAGTTAATGCGGTTGCAGTTAGGGTTAGTTGTTGTTTGGGTTAGGGTTGTTGTTTTTAGTTATTTTATTATTATCACTTTATTTATTGCTATTTTAGTAATGTTTTTACTATGTTTTATTGATTTTATGTGCAGCACTTTGGAAACTGTTTCTGTTTAGAAAATGTGCTATAGAAATAAAGTTGGATTGGATCACCTTATTTTGCCTCATGTAACCTCATTAGGTGGAGCAGTTGTTTTCACTCTATTTCACCATGTCTTCAATAACTTAGCCAAAAAATCAAACTTAGCCGAAAAACTTAGCCGAACACTTAGCCGAACAAACTTAGCCGAAAAATCAACATTTATTGGAATTGATCAAACTAATTATGAGACAAAGCAGCAGTATAGGGGTTAAGTAAACATTATAAGGTTTTGTAGACCACAGGACATAGTTGTTCATGTCGCTAGCCTATTACTGAAGAGTGGAGAAGTGAGATGGGCTCTGCAGTCATAACAGGAATCAATCATTTAATCAGCAACTGGAACAGACAATAGAGCTGTGTTCAAGCATCTGCAAGTTGGAGCGCTGAACAAGTTTGCTGGATTTCTGTTTTCTCACAAATTTTGCTTTGCAGTTAGACAAAAACATGACATTGGAATATTTTACATGTTTAAAAAATCCATTAATGGGTAGGACTTGCATTTACTCCATTACATTTACTTTTAATTTGGGCATCATTCTCCATGCCCACTCACATTATGGATGCATATTTTTTCTCTGTTTTTCAGTGCAATAAAAACATCCCAATTGAAAAAAAACACAAAAAACATGGTTTTGTTTATCTATTCAATAATTTTATTCAAATGTTTACAGTCACTTGAGAAATAATTTCGATCACAATTATTTTTGCACCTGATTATTATTTTAAAAGGCCCATATTACACTGCATGTCATTTGGTAATACAGGACCTTAAACTCCATACATCTTTACTAGAATTATTTGTATAAATTCGTCCTGGAATCTCCAATCTGAACTGAACAAAAGGTAAACTGTAGCTGTTAATTTGAAAACTACGACTTCATGACATCACAAGGTGGAACAGAGCATTTTAAGCTTTGAAGATGCAGACAGCCTAATAATGGATTACTCAAACATGTGTGAATGAAAAAAAACATGACTCCAAGTTTGTTTTGAATGTGGTAACAGCATTATAATGATGTATCTTTAAGCTCACAAGAGTCCATTTTGCGTAATATAGCCTTTAAAGTGACAGTCAAGAGAGTTATATCAGTGAATCAGTGTATCTAAACCAATAACCATCTTTAAGCACTAGACTAAGCACTTACAATGAAACTTGAATGAATTTGGCACAACCTCTCTGAAACATGTCTGTGGACACTGTGGAGGAACTATCGGTTCATAATTCAAAACATCAGTCCCATCAGAATAAAGCCTGTGGTTTCTGATCCCTGGAAAATGTCAAGCAATCACAAACAATCTCAATATGAACATCTAATCCTTCTCCTCATTCCTTTCTTCCATTGAGGTAACACACTGCACCCTGGGACTGAATGATTTTTAGTACATCCTGCTATCAAACTGGACTGTGGTACAAGACTGTCATACCAGTTAAAGAAATGGCATTGACGTTTAAGAACAGAGGAAGTTTGGGGTTAAGGGCCACCCAAGTTTAAAGGAAAGTATGTTGGAGGAAAATGCCTGGGCTGCGCTTGTGTTTCCGAATATTAATTTGATGTAGGCCTTAGTGATGTCTGTAAATCGCTGTGTGGTTTCGGGATTCCCATTGCAAACTGGGATTTACTGTTAAAATCCATTGAATGTTTTGGGCTATTATGAGGAAAAAGTAGTCAATAAAAGTCTGCATATGCCACTGCTATAAGTAGTAAATGTTTCCTGCCAAATGCATTTAAATGTAAGTACTTTTACTTATGTATTATTTCAGGTTAAGTTTAGGATTAGGATAATAGGGTTAGGTTTGGGAACTTTGATTTGGTTAGGTTTTGGGCTTTGGGACATAAAATGCTAGTTATGCCCTATAACAAAATTCTGAATATTCAAGCAATCACTGTAGACCATTCCACTACCTAACAACCATGATGTACACTGGGCCAAAACTCCTCTAGTGTACAAAGAAAAAAACCTTTAATTTGTTGAAATACGGTTTAAATGATCCGAATAAATGAGTTTCTAGATGTAAATTGTTCCTATGTGATTTAATCAATGTTAAGAACTGTTCTTTCTGTAATTTACAACATATTTTTCAACTTCTGTTTGCAAATTGCTTCTTGATTGTTGCAAAACTATATTTTATATTTACAAAAGGTAGTATCCCAAGAAATTAAATAGCGAATCATAAAAACCTGTCAAACACACTGCAATGCAATATGAGTTGCATCTTGTATTTTAGTTGTACTAAAAATGTCTGTACCCTCGGCCTTGTAGTTTGAGTCACCACTTAGCCTTCTTTCTAGTCTTCCACTTCAGGCTTCAAAACCCTGACTTCCTCTGTTCAATTATATTTTTATGTGACATAATTCAATGAACTGAATTCTTATTTCTAAATCCAACGCAAACATTCCCTGTGGGCACCACTCTCTCAAAACTCCCATTCATAAACTGACGTCGTTTCACTGGGCAAGCCACAAATGAGTAATCTGTCTTTGGAGATAAATTATTCCATAATTTACTGCACTTTTAATCCCCATTTTAGGCCCATGCCAAGTTGTCAGTGTTTAAAGAAATATGTCAAGAGCAAACCACAATGGGAATATCAGGTGTCTCTTTTTTAATACAGTAAGGCCTTTCATTAAAGGGTTGTTATTTTTAATTTTTTAATCGCATTTGTGGAAAGGGATTTTGGGGTTTCATGTGCGAGCGCCTCCCTGCAGAAGTCATGAGGTGTGTTGAATGTTCGGTCATGGCAGCTCCTACTGTGATGCATTCACTGACCTGGATTCAATCAAGACACCACTGCGAGTGAGGAAATGTTTGGGCAGCTCTTGTAAAGTTAAAAAAAAAATCCTAAAAATATAACAGAGGAAAGTCCGGTAAAACAACAGCTAGCAGACAATAAAAATTCCAGGTTTTATAAACAGGCCATAATTTAAATGTCTGTTGACTTTGGCTCACCCACACAGACACACACATCAGCATAAACAAAGAGATTTGACCCACTTTTCTTTACTCATCCGCATATAGCTGCATATAGGATTCATTACTTATGCTTTATTATCATATATATAGCAATAAAAACACTTTTATTCTGTTAATTCTTCCAGGTACTTCTCCTAGCAAGCTGCGTGCTGTTTGCTATACTTTGCTATGGTAAGTGTTATGAAAAGCACTTATAAACGCATTGTGGTGAATAGCTAGGGTGCTCAGAATCCATAAGGTACATGAGGAATAACTTAAAGATCACTGCAAACTACTTAAGACCGTACAAATCAGGTTCACCGCCTAATGCCATACTGTGGAAAATCCCAGACAAACCTTCATAAAACAAGAGGACATCTAAACTATCAAACCTCTAAATGTGCCTACAACTCAATAGCAAAATGGTTAAAATTATTTGTATCTTTATGAAAAAAGAGACAGCAGTTTCTGACAAATCAGAGAGCAGCTAACGTTTGACTGTGGCCAATCAAAGTGAAGCTCATAAAAAAGACAGGAGGACGGAACTGTCTGTGTGTGAATGTGTTTACACTGACAGTCATCTGAGTGTATTAGGTCAAATATAAACATGAAGCAGACATACTCGGGTCAGTCCTACTCCAGAACAGAGATGCTGGCAAAAGTTCTTCCTCAAATCTCAAAGCAAATCTCAAGGTTGCTTTGTAAAACTTACTGTAATCTATTAAATTATAAAAATTATAATTATATTTTTTTCATGTAGTAAATTTAAATGAGTTCCAAGACTTAAAAATTTTAAGATTTCAAGATTGTTTATTTGTCATATGCAGGATCAACACAAGGTCAACAATGCAATGAAATGCTTAGGATCTGAAGAACCGCTGACTCGCTAAGATAGTCAGAAGTATTAATAACATGCAATAATAGTACATGGTAAAAAGTGTTGCAAAAAGTGCAGGGGAAGAAGTAAACAATACAATAAAAAATATGTAATAAAATGTAATAAAATGCAAGGTACAGGTAGGGTTAAATAAGGTCTAAGTATGATTTATTAAGATGTAAGTAGAGTATTTCACAGATTGCAAATAATATAGTGTAGTATAAGTGTTGTGGATGTGGATTTCGTATTGCACATAGTATAGTATAAGTATTACATGTGGGTTATTGCACAGGTTATTGCACAGGTAACAGTAGTTTACAGTGAGGTAGTGACAAACATGATGCATTCATATAGAGCAGCAGCAGTAAATAGTATGCATAATGAAAAGTAGTTTAGTGCAGTATGATTGAGAGTTCAGTATTATTTAGAGTGTTGCCCCAGTACAGATATAACATAAAAGCAGCTAAGGTAAAAAGAGTTTTATCCTCCAGTAAGTGCAGCATAAGCATGTTAGTTGTTGTTACCATTACCGTCATGACATAACTTCACTCTGGCCTATGAAAGTAGTGAAAAGTGCTTATAAACACTTTTTTTTAAAGACTGGTGTGCAAATACTACACTAATATAATGTTTGAAGCTACAGTCACGGTGCTAGTCATCCATTCTTGAGACAATGGACACAAAATTGGAGGACTTTCTAAACAAAAATGGCCGCTTCTATCATGTGATCGTGCTCACTCTGGGCTGTGTCATGTCTGTGAGCTGTGACAGTAATTACAGCCATCAGCAGATCCCAGAGCGGTTCCAAAACTGAGCCACTTCAGGCCATGAGCTCATTGTTGAGGTTTAGCCGAGTATACTGGAGTGCAGAGAGGCGATGTACGAGATCAAGCACATTTATTTAAACTTGCAGGCCTGGATTTATTCACACAAGTATATGAGAGGACAGACATATAAACAGACTGAGTAAGTGAATTGAGTATCCCCATAACAATATTCAATATTATGTCAATATTAGGTTTATGTTTAAGTAACATACAAATGGAACTGACTGTGATTCAGCAGTAGCTAAAATACAACAATAATAGGACAACTCAAACAAAACCAAAAATAAATCTTAGTGCAGCTCAACAGGTGTGGTCATCAGAGTCAGGGCAGTTTGAGGTGGGTGGCAGCCCTAAGGACAAAAGTGTCTCTCCTCTGTGTCCTGCAGCATCGCAGCAGCCTCCAGGGGGAGCCAGCTAAAGTCTAGGCACACAACAGGAAAGCCTCTTCTAAACCTCACTCTTCCTGGCATACACCAAAACATACAGACAAGACTGGGTGAAGTACTTTACCAGCAGCACTATTTATTGCTGCAAATGGGGATTCAAACCACCAATTTTTGGACATGTTTGATTTTTGTTTACGATCAGTCCCTAAGGTTAAGTGCCTTGCTCAAAAGCACACACTACTGGTGGCTCTGTTTTTGAGCATATCATTAGTCACCTCTGTTTTACAACAGACATGACTAATGTTTTACAAACTTTGTCCAGATCTTAACCCACAATTATTTATCTTAATATTATGTACAACAATCCGAGAGCGAACAAGAAATTCACCCACAAAGTATAATGGAGATTATACTATACTGATGTTGGAAACAGGATGGCCTTCAATGAAAATATTGAGAGCTGACTATTAAAATGAATTAAAAATATTATCAGTACTCGCTGTAAAATAGTAATAAGCAGTAATGGTATTTTCCTGTATAAACCTTGATGAGTAAAATGTTTTAGGTAAGTTCAAATAACTCAAGCACTTTTACTTGACATAATGCAAATATTAGGCCTGTATTCAAAATGACCTTTTAAAAACAAGTCTCATTTCAACTCACTTTCCATAATAATCCCTAGCCTGTCTTCAGTTTGGCTTGATATTCATTTATATGTGAGTGTTGCTCTAATGGCTACAGTAGGACAAAACAAAGCAGCACTTGGCAGGGTCCTGTTCCACGTCTGCCTCTCCGAGCTCCAGTTTCACGCTTGTTTGAAAATGTTGTCACCGATTTTCCTCTTAAATCTGAAACACTAAACACATGCGTAAAAAATTATGGCACTTTAACGGCTATAAATGAAAAGACAAATTATTTTTCAGCATAAAACGTCTTGATTGATTTGCGGTGGTGAGGTGTACGTCTCAAAGGTGCTGTGCTGTTATGGCAGATGATGTCAACTTTTTCCACATTATTTTAATAGGAACGAGCTAATGCCGTATCACTTATTAAAGCGACACTCGCCAGTTTTGTACTAGAAATAATACCAACTCAAGACATAAAATGTGATATTGATTTTAAATAAACTTTGTTGTTGAGAATAATGTTGTGTACGATATGTATTATATGATATGTAGTACATTTAAAGGTGTATGGTATAACTTTTCCACCTGCTTGTCTCCATTAAAGGTGTACTATGCAACCTGTTTGATGGAGGCTTTAATTTGTCTCCATGGAGATGTTATTGCTTTGCCTGGGATGTTCCACATTATGGCATTAAACAAATAGATCTTATATTTACTCAAGTAGGTGGCTTTATTTCTCAAAACTACAGTAAAAACATGCATTATTATTGTGCACGAGCCCTCTCCTCCACAAATATGACCTGTAACTTCTTCTTCTTCTTGTCTCCATGGAGATAGTTAAATTAAATGCCATCCTGTAGAACATTTGAGGGAAAAACATTAAATCTACATGGAATTAAGTAAGTAGCGAACCCTATGCCACAGAAGCTGCTCTCACATCTCTCACATGAAGTCAAGTAGACATATCCCATTAGACCAAATTACATGTCAGATCTGTGGAGCCAAGCCAGATACTCAAACGGGGAATCTTCCAGTAAAGGGGTAAACAACCTAATAAAAGCCACAGCTAGTGCCTCACAATGGAAAGAATAAACATGGTCCTTATCTTGAAATTGTGCCAAAATCTTGTAGCACCCTAATTATTTCCTTCCCAATCTTTTTATTTTTTATCTTGATACGGTAATTCATCAGGAACATGCCGGCTTCACGGTTCCAAAACACTGGAAATTCATTCTAGAGACAAAAAATCCATTAAAGACAATGATCTCACGGCCTACTGTTCCAGCTCTATTTGTTATCAGCAGACAGCACTAAAAGCACGAGACACACAGGCTTAAATGTGCATATGACAATGAGGTGGGCTTTCTCAGGCTTGGGTCGCAGGATGACACACATCGGGGAGGAGTTGTTGTGGGTGTCGTTGGGAGTACTGGAGCCTAAAGCATGATTTACTTGACCTCACCGCTCTCCAACTCTCTGCCAAAGACTCATTAATTCCAAGGGTCAAGCCGTCCGGACATAAATCTGAGAAAATCGGGACGTGGATGAGTTCCAGACAGACTAAAAAGAATTATGAAATCTAAAGACCGCCTGCTTTTCTCCCATTTGCTTTATCTAGACTCAGCACTTGTAAACTATCATTATCACTTAATTGTAATGTTTCAAAAATATAACAGATAAAGTGCAGAGAAGTATGTATCATGTGTGCATTAAATTGTCCATATCATGTGCATGTTTTAGATAAGCTGAGGAAAGAATTCACAGGCCTAATTAAAAAGTTGGCACTAGTTTAAACACATGTAGAGTGACAAAATACATGTGAACAAACGGAGGATATTCTATAGTTCAGGGGTTTAAAGGGATAGTGCTTTTTTTTTTTTTTTTAAATGTGAATCTGTATGGCTTCTCCTTCAACAGTGTCCTGAGATTAACACTGACTTACCCATGACAGCGTGCTCTGAGCCCGGTTCTCCTCCGGTTCCGTAGCTCGTGAACGTAGTTCCGGTAAGTTAGCCAGGACAGTTAATAAAGCTTGTTTTTCCTTCTCAAAACAACATTTGTCCAAAAAGTGATATATTTGCATCACAAACAGTTGTCTGCGCAAAAATTCAGCAGCGTAATTCGCATTTGCATATTTTCTCTAGATTCGTATCACTGCACCCAGGTTAGCTGTATTGGCCTGTTCACTTGTAAACATCCGCTTACGGCGGATGTCGACGTACCGCATCCGCGATAAACATCCGCTTAAAGTGAACAGGCTAACAGAGCTAACAAATTCAGGCATTTTAGCCTGCAACAATCACAAAAAATGCCCGCGAAATCCTGGGGGGTCTGAGACCTGGAAAAGCTTGGAATGGGAAATATTATCACAATGTTTTAAGGGTCCTGTACTGATGGTAAATAAACAACTGCATTACAACATCAGGCTCATATCTGTTCTTCCTCTCAGGCTACTGCAATTTATTCAAGAACGGTCAGCAATTATTTTTTTGATTAGTCAACTAGTCAAACGATTATTTCTACTGTACATATAAAAGATATATGTATAATTTAAACCAATTAAAGTTAGATATTTAACTGAAGGCTTCTTGATAGAAAATATGTATGAATAGTGTATTATTAGTGTGAACTCTGAAATAGTTTTTTGACATTTTTATTTCAAAATGCTACTGTCTTCATGACTTCTTGAATTACTTAAAGGTTAGTTACACAATTAGTCACTTTTTGCTCTTACAGAACTGGTCAGCTTTCTATTTCTTGGCTCAGAGTCACAGAAGTCACTGTGAGGGAGGAGCCCAGTGGAACGTTTTGTGCTTATTAGGCAGCAGCAGCAAACATGGCCGACATTTTATGCGATTATCTAGAGTGAGGGATATTTTTCTCTCTCCCATCCATCCTGGAGCCTTGGCCTGTCTTTTGTTTTGGGAGGAACAGCAGGCCTGAGAGGGGAAACCCAATAAATTACACTAATGCACACGTTTAGTTGGGCTCCGATTCCCCCTGGCCCCTTATCAAGACTACTCCAGTGAGAATGTAAACTACCTCTCTGTGTCTGCCTCCCTAGCCCCAATATTTAATGTTATCGCGCACTAAAACAACTGCACTGTTTATGTTAGTACAAATAAAGGGCAGATTACTCCAGCTTTTTCTCACTATTTCACTGGGCGTGCAGATAAGACAGGCAAATAGCTGTCCAACAGGGCTGCCGGGCTCGTTAATTCACAGAGATAGATCCGCTTTGGTGTAAACAGTGAAGTCATGTTGAGGCGATTCACACCCCCAGTTTATACAGTGAACTTTTTTCCACTATCATCACTTTTACAACCCATGACTTTGCAATTTGGCTTTTTTTTTTTTAAATAAAAAGAGGGGTATTACACTTTTGTGGCATCTAAGTGGTATATATAACATATTTAGGTCACCATGTTATCTCTTATTGTTTTCAAAATGCTATATTTGCCGAACACAATGTATTAATCCTTTTGATAATCTGAGTCCCCCTCCCTTTGCTAAGTCACTCCCCCTTCTGAGCTCTATCACAACACAATTGACGTGCATCCCACTAAAGAAACTACTGCACATCACATCAGGTTTGTAAAGTTGTAGGTCTTGTTTTGTATCCTGCTTTTGGATTGAAAAATGCCATGTGGGAATATGGACCGCTTAGGCTTGTCTTGGACAGAATCATACAGCTAACCATAAAGAGGGTTTGAGTAGGGCCCAGGCACGATTGCAAGATTACTCAAACATGCATGGACTTGAAAGACATTTTCAGGCATGTTTCTGATGACGGAACAACAATATAGCATAGTATAAAGCATCATAAAGTACATTTTATATAATATTCCCCTCCCTAAGCTAGGTGCTGTTGAACCAGCCACACGTATAGTAGTATATAGTAGTATATAGTAGTAGTAGTATATAGTAGAAAAGAATTGGCTCACCACTAGCACCACACAAGGGCAACATAATAGTACTGAAGCAGCAGTAGTCCTAGTAAAATGCATTAAGTACCTCAATTTTTGTGACTAAATACATTTTTATTATGTTGTAGCGTAGTATTGTACTCTTGCGTTATGTCTAGTCCCCTCTGCTGGCAACAGAAGGTAGTGAGTCATGTCGAATAGGCAAAAGCAGCACAGCCTATTAAAGCTACTTGGTCCAATGCTTATATAATCAAGGTAAAATAAGCACTTAAATTATCACTTAAAGACCTCCATAACACACTAGTCCAAGATTTCACAGAAATCCCTTGACCATATAGGATTACTTGTGAATTAAACAAAATTCAACACCAGGTATAATTTTGATAAGAAAACAACAAATACAACATAAAAAATTACATAATGGCATTAGATTAGGGGTGGGTATTGGCAAAGAAGTCACGGTTCAATTCAAATCACAATTCATATGCCACGATGCAATGCTATCACGATGCATCACGATACTTGAATTATTGCGATGCATTGCAATATATTCAACATACTTCAGTGAAAATGTACCAAAAAAAAAGAGGATAACTTAAATATCAGTGGCTGTGTATCTGGGTAGTGTCTTCAATTGATACACAACTCTGAGCAACTCAATTCATAACTGAATTTATTGAATAACAAAAACAAATAAACCAAACCAATAACAAAAAAAGTGCATAGGATTTTTTTCTAAAACAAAAAATGATGTTCAAACATTTGCCATTTTGGAGGTAGCTACCATCATAACAAACAATACCCTTTCACAAAGAAAAAAGTGCATAGGATTTATAAAAAAAATAAACTAATAATTAATTTATTAATAATTAATTTATAAATTAATTCATAAAAATCAGTATATGCAGTATATTGTGAAAGTTAGTATCGCGATGCAATGTCATGACAATGATTTTGCACACCCCTACATTAGATGTCACCTTCAAAAAGACTGAAGATTTGAGGCAAATCTCACCTTAAGTATACACAGACAGCTTTACAGGCCCACACTAGGAAAGCAAAACAACCATAACCCCGATGATAAAAGCAGGCCTGTCCCGGGTTTATTTGTACTTCCATCAGCTCACGGTTGAAGCTAGGGGCTAATGAGACAGCGGCGTGCCCGGGGAGGATGCATGGCCGTGGGATTGGGGTTATCTAGTCGCTCCCCTCTCCACTACTTTTAATCAGGCTCGGCTCGGGACACTCCCATATCAGCGCTAGTCCATCACGGAGTGGCAGACAGACAGGGAGAGCAGCTGAAGAGTGCATTAGTAAGTTATGGACCGCTGGTTTAGCTTTAGCTCCTGTCATATTGTAAAGGTTTTAACACACGCACCTACATAGCTCCGACAAATTTATGTGCGAGGAGATAGAGATGAGACAACGCAGTAAAACCAGCAGTCACATACATTTAGGGAGACTCCGCAGGGCCGGACACTTAAAATACTTGTCCGATTTTTAACAGAGGGGATGTCAGGAAGAGGCTGTGAGTAAGTCAGATGGATAAGGGAATTCATCAGGAGTTTAACGACTCACATGTACAATGGTAGCAAGATGGGAGTGAGTGCATTATTACATTAGCTTTTATGGGGGATAAGTTATGATATTTTTTAGATAAGTTTTATTTGCGTTTATTTTATTTTACTCATTTTACTCATCATTACTCATTTTACATATATACATATTTGTATCTTATTTTATTTTTAATTGTATTGCCACTTATTTTTGGATTATTGTGTTTTAATTCCTCAGCTATTGTGTCCAAGTAATTTCACAAATCAATATAGTTTAGTCATGTTTTGGCAAAGGTATAATGCTGCTATATATGTTCAATAACATATGACACATTAATGGCAACTGATAAACTGTCTGCAGTCATTGAGTGAGTGGACAAAATTTAACTTTTGTTTGATATGTCATGCTTGCCTCACAAGATATTGTACATTGATATATGTGATAATGCATAGCATACTGTAAACTTATGAGAGCCAATTTGAGAATGTAAATACCTACAACAGAGGTTACAAGACTAGCTAAGATCATAAAATGTTTTCAGAAAAAAATAAGATACCTTTTGAAATATAACTAAGCTGGATAAGAAAGTTAAACACAAATTCTTCAAGATAAGATCCTTAAGATCCTTCAAATGGCTCATCTTATTTAATGGTGCACTATGTAAGTTTCCTAGTTGTCTCCTAGGGGATGCTATTGCTTCGCCTGGGACGTTCCAAAGTATTAAACAGATGTTTGTAAGCAAAATGCTTTGGAAAAATGCATCCTTATTGTTGATAAAAGGAGAAATTCAATTTGTCAACTGGACAAAGTTTGTTTGGTTGAAAACGTTTCGCCGCTCATCCGAGAGGCTTCGTCAGCTCTGGTGCACATTCTTATTGTGCAACTGGGTTGCAAATGATCTCATTATAGTCATAGTCATAGTCATAGTTTGCTTTATTGTCGAAAACAATCATGTACGTACATAGTACATAGAGTGAATTCGAAATTTCGTTTCCCCACTAACCAGGCAGGACAGTGATAGAGTGGGCTAGGGGAGGGGCCGCTGCGCATGCGCGCGCCGCCGACTGGGAGATGCAGAGTAGAAAAGATGCAATACACTCAGTGACAATTTAACAACATGTAATGACAGAAAAACAATTGGAGATATAACATACGGTGATCTTTTTCGTTGGCAACAGCGAAAAAGATCACCGTATGTTATATCTCTAACTTGGCGTGGTGTTGCTTGCTTGTCTCCATAAAGATAGAGAAGTTTTAAGCTGTACTGTGAAACATTCCTGGCAAAGCTAAAACATCAACAAGGAGAAAAGCAGGTGGCAGACTCTCCACCAAAAAAGTCACATACTGTATGTATTTATATCACAACAGGATGCAGAAGTCACGGATTATGTCAACTCAGGTTATTTCAGCACTTCACGCCAAAACTAAGATTCTCCATACACATGAAAGAAGTTATAAAAAATGCTAAATGATAATGTATCTAAGTGGGTCTCACAATGGGAGCAGTTGAGAGACACTCATCTGTTACAAATCCTGATAATGGTCGTGTTAGTACCAGACGCAGACGCACTTATCTCCTCCAGCGCGCTCATTATTTACGCCTGTATGTGTTCTCTGTCCGATCGGTTTAACTTGGAGTGTGATTTAGAAGCGTTCCTTTTACTCACCACCTCAACTTGACCCGCTCCCACCTAATCAACGCCCACACAGCCCCAAACAACCAGCGTCTTCAGATAGCTTCTTTTATGTGCATCTAAATATCCTTTCCTCTGCCCCAGTCAAAGCAAAATACACAAATTCCTCACAAATCATTCACACTTGATGTTTTGACCAGTTAAGTCAATAATCGCAGTGATAAGTGAATTTGCAGGGATGGCTCTTCGGCGATCTATGTCTATGGTATGATCCTTATTGCAAAAACACGTGCCATCGCTATGAGTGATGGGCCCAGGGGAGACATACCATTAGAAATTAGAGAACAATGTGGACAATCACATTTCACAGTAGAAAGTGGGAGTGGTAGTGTCACTACATTTTTGCAATAACGATTTCACAATAAAATGAGTAAATGTCATGGTCTACAGCTTTGAATTGACTGCAATAAAAACAATATAAGAACCTTAAAAACATTATACAGATATAGCAAAAGAAAATTCAATTCTGTCAACTGGACAAAAAGACGTTTCATCACTCATTCACCAAGTGGCTTCTTCGGTTATGAACTAAAGAGGCCACATATTATGGAACCTGCCTGGATGACAGATTTATGACTGATACTGTCATGATTTTGGGGTATATTTTAAAGAGCTCATATTACACTAGTTTCTGATCCATGTTATAATGTTTTCTCGTCAAAAAAATATCCATTTTTTTTTTGTTTTGTTTCATTTACATACAGCTCTGGAAAAAAATAAGAAACCACTGCATTTTTTTCTGAAATCAGCATTTCTACATGTATTACAGCCATTCCATTCCAGCGTCTGTTGAATTCCAACACAAACACAAAGCTGAGCTACTTCAGTTCTTGCACCAGGAGTGGAATAAAGTCACCCAAGAACAATGTGAAAGACTTGTGGAGAGCATGCCAAGACGAAGCAGACGCAGATGAAAGCTGTGATTAAAAATAAGGGTTATCGCACCAAATATTGATTTCTGAACTTCTTAAGTGTAAACATTAGTATCATGTTATTTTAAAATGGATTTGATCTTGTTTGATCTTTGTATTGTTTGAGGTCTGAAAACATGTATCTTTTTTGTTATTTTGACCATTTGTGATTTTCTGCACAAAAAAAATGCTCTAAATGATAATATTTTTAATTGGAATTTGGGGGAAATGTTGTCAGTAATTTATAGACTCAAACAAAAATGTTTCTTTTGCCCAAACACATACCTACAGTATAAGTAGTAAAAATTTTGCAGTGGTCTCTTATTTTTTTCCCAGAGCTGTATTTTATATGTAAATTTGTATCTTATTTGACTAATTTTTATACTATTTTTACTTAAACTATTGTTACTGTCAGTAATGTATTTTATCATTGTTATACTTTAATGTGTGAGCTACTGTAATATCACTTGTGAATCAATAAACTGTGTCTAAGTCATAATCTAAAAATATAAATATAGCATGTTTTGGTATATTGCTTTATTATGAAGGGAACTGACTGAATGTCACTGAGTAGGTGGAGGAAATTAGATTTGAAATGTCATACATACCTCACCAGATAACGCATTTTATTTTCTGTTCATAACACATTGGTATATTATGAACTTTTGAGAGGCAACTTGACGTTTACAGAATGAAAAGAATATCTGGGATAGTTTTTACAAGACCATCGTAAATGAGAATCTATCATGGTGAAATGTAAGAGGTGGGGCCAGCAGTAGAGAATAAGCAGCGTACAAAGATCAAAATGTTAAATAATGATCAACATATGTGATAGAGTTCATGTACAGTAAGGAGTGGCACCAAATGTTGTCAGAACCAACACACTGCAGTATACATTACATTAAAAACAGGATTTGGCTGCGCAGTATCCTATGGGATTGAGATGGTTATGAATGCTTACATATGCAACTTCTGAGCAGGTGGCTTTGTGTCTATAGCTGTAAAATTACATACGATTATAATTTCGCCTGACAAACTAGTACTTATAAAAAGCCACAAATAAAGCTGTTTAACTGCTGATGACATTAAAAGAACTGTCCCATTGGCAGTAATTACAGACTGTGTAACATGTGTGTAGTGTGGCCTAAGCTTCTGCAGCACAAGTGTAATGTAATAGATTCCAGATGTGTTTCTGTTGAGGTCCATAATCAATGGCCAGTGTTTTTCTCTCTCCACCTCAGACAGTGTTTATGATCAGATGTGTTAACCAATGGCTCGCGCAAGTGTATAAGTGTGTGAGGGGAATGCATTAATTGGATTTCCCACATGGGGTAAAGGGGCTGACGTACTGAGAGGATAACTGTATAGTGCTCCTTGTTGTAAATGTTAATGTACAGTATTTGTATATAACTGACAACAATTAAGAGTGATCTGGACTAAATCTGGGTAATATTATAGAGACAAATGCCAAAAATAGCAAATAACCCTGCATATACTGGAATAAAGCCTAATGCAGCTCTCCAGCATATGTTCAATATGTTCATCAAAGAAAGGGTATTTTACTTCTATGGGGTGTTGATAATGCATAAGATAATGCACTTAAGATCACCATGTTAACTTTTATTGTTTTGAAAATGCTATATTCACTGAAAACAACATATTAATAAAATGTATAATTACTTTCTGCTTAATTTTAGATGCTCTAAGTCCCACTCTAAAGGCCATCACACACTGCAGGAGAATTTGCCTGATTTTGGCTGCAATTTGCTTCTCCCTGAGTTCGGGGAGGCGTGACCTGACTTTGTGTCTTCATGAGTGTGTGTGGTGTCAGTGCAACTCTGAGCTGCTCTCAGATCATAACCACCAAACAAACAAACGCTACAGTAACAGCCAATAAGTGTCAGGGGCAAACGGAGTGACTGACACAGAGATACAAGATGCAAACTCAGGAAATAGCGGAAATAATGAGGCGATTTTATTACTTACCTCTCGAAATGTTTCGCAGCTTATCCAAGCTGAAGAAGCAGCTTGGATGAGCTGCTAAACGTATTCGACCAAATAAAATTTTGTCCGGTTGACAAATTGGATTTCCCCTTTTGTCATTATGGATGTTAGTTACTGATAGTTGCTGATTTATTATTTCCACAGTTCACCGTGGGTGAGCGTGAGAGGGAATTCCCAACTAATCTGTTTTAGTAATACCTCTCTTATATCATTTTATTTTTGGGACTTCTGCACTTTTTTGCAGAACTCTGCTGGGGTCGAGATTTAGTTTTAAGCGATATGAGAAGTGTGCTTTATAAATAGAGGAGCTGAGAGCCGGAGGAGGTCGAGATGTGACCCAGGCAGGCCCATAATGATCACCTGATGGATGGAGTCAGCCAGAGTTCAAACTACAGTCAGGCGGGGCAACAAGAGGGCATTGAGTGGGAGAGGTGCAGGCATAAGCATTATATAGCGTCTACATAGAGGGAATATCTATAGCTTACATATAATGTCTTATATTTTCAGTCATCAAATCTATGTCATAAATCAGAGAGAGAAACAAAAAAGTTCTATTTATATTTTAGAGATGCATGGGGTTACTGCAATGTATATATTACTTTTCTATAGAAGCTGTTGTCCCAGGGCAGACAACAGTGGCAGTCCATCTGACTAAACAATTCGCCAGGTTGGAAGAATTGTTTATGGTATTATTACAGTAAATCACCATAGAAAGCATAGTGACAGTGAGAGTCAAAAGATGATAATAGTGATTTATAGAAAGTTCTGCTCAGTTTCATATCCTTCAGACCCACTTCCCTTTCAGATTTAGTCAAGGACCAGGGGTCATTATAATAGTCTTTCTATGCATATGTGGTCAAAGTAAAACAATTTTTTAGACAACAAACACTTAAGCTTAGCACAGGATATTTCTAAAGAGGTTAAGTGGTTCAACCAAATCATTTAGCATTGACACAGTCATAAACCACTGAGGAATTGACAGATCTGGGGGTTTAGCCTTTGGCATAAGATGAAAGGTAACTATTATTTAGCCTTTCCACTTCATATACTATGGCCCAATATGGATTTTTTTGAGTTGATACTGATATTCAATATTTGATTTGCTGTTATGGCTAATAACCGATATTTAATTTGATAGGAACATTTTAAAATCCATAACAAAGAGCAAACATGTAAAGTTATAGCAAAATTCTCAAATTATGTTTTAGGTTAGTAAAAAAAAATATTTAAAAAAAATGCATTTATCTAGGATATGAAATAATTTGTTGTATAAAGATGCAGCCATATTTTGTAGCCTAATTGCTTTTCTATTTCCATTTTTACTTACTAGTCTGTTCACAAAGACAAATCTGATGCAATGAGTACTAATTGGGAATGACAAATAGGCACACACACACACTGGGGCAATGCAGAAAAAAATATTTGTGCCAAATATCTGCTACATTTTGCCAATAATGACATCTGGGGAAACTCTCTGATAACCCATCACTATCATATACTGTATACTACTGACCTATTGTAGGTGCAAAACTGTGATGTCTGCTACAAATTAGATTAAAATATTGCAAATAGATTTACATTTCTATTGTATTTCTAATCATCATTCCATATAGGATCAAGCTTAGTCTATAGACTGCTTGCAGGAAGTCAGTTTAATAAGCTTGACCAACACGTGTGTACTTTACAGGCCCAACAGTCGTGGGTCGTGCGGTCTCCCTTTCACACAGCGCGCTCTTGTTCTCGCCGTGCGCTGGACGCTGTGTGTAAAGTTTGCACGTATTTAAGACCCCTGCTCTGAGTGGGAGTCCAATAACCCACATGTGCCATGGGTGAAGGTTCAACTCCGCTGGGTTTGTTTAGGAATATGTGACACTGCACAGCTGCTACGGTCATCCCCCAATATCTCACTATAAAAGTTTACCGAGCGTCCCCGCGTCCAGCTGCCTGTATCAGCCGGGACGGGCCCATTCCACTGTGGGACGTGCGGTTCTCCCACAGGCCCTCATCAGGAACTGCACCGCACGGACCATTGGACAGGCAAGATCTCAGGTCAAACAATCACTCAGCCATATTTGTATAAAATGAGTAAGAAATGGGCTGTTTTGTATATGCTCAGTGAAATGAATAGAAAGTAAAGATAGAAGCCGTGGTTCACAAAGTAGTGTCCAAGTCCAGAGGCAATGCAAGGGGGACTTAAAGGTATTCTACACAATAAATGCATGAAATAATTAAAAACTGTACATCTATTTAAATCAGTATTAAACCTAAAGTATTTATGTTTTTGCATCTCAATCAAAATGATATATTATGATATATTTCTTGGGGGCTCACTGTATTTTCGAATTGACAAAGCAATCAGCTGATGAACTGTTTAAAGATCCCATGACATGGTACTTCTTGATGCTTTTATATGGCTCCTTAATGGTTCCCTAATACTGTAGATTAATCCTTCTTCAAAATCAGCACTCAGTGCATGAGAAAGCCTCGTGAACACAGACATGGTCAAAAAATATCTCTCTAAACAACTCATTCTGGGCGTTGTTGCTTGAATGCAAATGAGAAGGACAGAGATAGGTCAGAGCAGCGGGGGTGGGGGGTGGGGGGGCAAATGAGCCGCTGGTTCCTTGTTTTAGCTGTGCGCTGTGTGTTGGCCCCACTTCCGTGTTTTAAGAGCGGAGGAAGAAAGGAGAGCCGTTTCAATGAAAAAAACACATTTTCACAGAAAATAAAATTAAACCACTGCTGTTTCAGAGGTCCAGAGGCTCAGATAAAGGACTTCCGAGCCTGGAAACACTCTCACGTGCCTCCAGGCAAACAAAAAAATGCATTTCGCATTGCGTAGCTCATTCGCGGTCCAAACTGTCTGGGCGTGATTTCCAGAGACGGTGGGTAGACATCCAGACGGGGGGTGGAACTGCATTTTCCGTGTGACGTCAGAACAAGTTTCCTTGTTCAGAATCGCCCGTTTGAGCTGTGTTTTTTTCAAATGCAGAAAAGGACTGCAAATGCTCAGTTTACACATTTCGCAACTTTTAGCCATGGGGGGGCACTAAACAGGGTAGGGGAGCTCACATGAACGTTCAAAAACCTCAGAAAGTGAAATTTCATGTCATGGGACCTTTAAAACACGGAAGACTTTGAAATGTGTATATCAACATATGCTTTCCATATATTATTGATATTTTGCATTTACATCACACTTGGGGTGTTCTATGTATCTCTATTGGTGGAATATGGATCAGTTCATCATCACCATGCTGACACAATGCACATATTAACAAACACTGCCAAAAAAGGTTCAAGATCGTCTGAAAACTCAAGAAAAAATACAAAATTAATTTAAACAGCACATTTTCAGGAGCCAGTGATCAATACAAACATTCATGGTCCTGTTTAGGTGTTTTATTTTCACCAAAAAAGGTGGTAGTGATTAACTGTTTGCTAATGCTAGCTTGTGACTGTAATCTTATGTGGGAGAGAATTACAGAGTACAAGAGTACAAATCACCTCATCTGTTGCATTTCCACCTAAACCAGCTCTTTCAGGTCAGACTGTATTAAATTAAATCTCAAATCAAGTCTAATTTGAGTAACAAAGCTTCTAACAAAGAAGTGCTTTCAATTAGCTTCACACCCCCAGGGAATATTGATTATATCAGCTGCAAAGTATCAATCAAGGCAAATATAAATGTCCAAAGCTAAGTAGCTTTAAAAGCCATGCAAATAGGTTTTAAAATACCTTGAGTCTTACCACAGCCACAAGCAAGTGCATTCGAAGTGGAGAGCTTTGTATCATAAAAATAAAATTTAAATTTTATTTATTTTATTTTACTGTTTTGCCTGGAATGTTCCATAGCACGGCATTTAATTTAACTGTCTTGTGCTTATTCAATTAAGTATTTCTTATCTTAAAAAACTGTGAGCTGAGTCTCCTCACCAGACCCGACCTATAACAAGAACTGGCAAAGTCACCTGCTTGTCTCCATGAAAACAGATATGTTTAATGCCATACTATGGAACAACCCAGTCAAAGCTACAACATAACTATTTAGATAAGCGGGTAGAGGAACCACCACAAGTTGAACAAATAGCACAATTGTAATGTACACCCAGCAGCCTTGTGTCTACTGTCTTTCTCTCTGGCTGTCTGTGTTTATTTTGGTACAAGCTCAAGTCAAACTCTGGTGACGTTTTATTTATTTTCCCCCTCTAACAAGGCTGTCCCGCCAGCCGTGAAGAGGAATTCCCTGATAATCCGCCAGTATCAGCTTAAATACTCTGGTCTGTGTGCTGTTGACATGGAGCACACTCCGATCTAACCCGATGTGCAGCGGTGTATAAGACTAATACTACAACACACTGGGAGATACTGGGGCCATTATCAGATAACAGGTTTGATCTATGGGATTAGACAGACAGAGGTGATTGGTCCCCGGGGTGGTCCTGACCTGTTGCTGTAAACCCTCCACTCAAACCAAACAAATCAGTCACCAATCAGCTTTCATTTAGAGCCGTGGAAAATAGTTTTTAAATTACTTCTCTTTTATGTTAGTGTTTGTGTTATCAGCAAATATCAGATGCTACAGCTGTGCGAATATTATGTACATGAATAGATTAAATGCATATGGTAATGGTCTAGACTAGTGTTTCTTGTATATTGAAATTCTATTTTGATCATGTTTTGGTAAAACTATTGACAATTCTCAGCTTCTCTACTTAAATTTAGGACGCCTGTAATGTATCAATGTCCAGATAAATGCTCTTTACATCATGCATTTTACAGTAAAAGGTGCTAAATATGAAAAAGTTGACTATAAGTATAATCTATTAATTTTACATACCATTTTCTAATAACTAATAAAGAAGCTATTGATAAGATCACCTTTTTTCATCCAATCAGGTACTTTGTTGCAAAGAATCGTGCAAAACCAACTACCTGAGACTATCCCAGACACTGGATTCTCTGTCGTTGTGCATTTTAAAAAATGACAAAAGAGTCAACAGTAGAGAGAGATTGAAGAAATGTAAAGAACCAACAGCAAGACATCCCGGACAATGTGTCCTGATGCAATATCACAGTGGCAGAAAGGACTAAGTGCACAGGACTAAATGTTCTGACTAAATGTTCCTTAAAAATAATGGAGAATACTGAGTAAAAATGATCTGAAATAAATATATGATAAATATTCCTGATACTTCATATCGAGGTGTATTTATTTTCTTCACAAATTAATATGATCCTCCTGATTTCATTATCAGCAGTAGAATGTCAAAAGCTTTTATTTCCCGTATTTTATGGACCGTTTTATGATCTTCTTATTTTTATGTTTCCTCTTGATTTGGCAATACTGAAACACTGAGTTACAACACCCATGAACAATGCAGTGTAAAAATTGATCCTAAAAGGCCATGTGCAGGGCTCGATAACACAGAAAAGGGGAAATGAGGAAACCTCAGCCTAAACTGGGCCACAGCAGAATCTTCACAGTCACAGGTGACTGTTGCATCACACAGGCCACTGTCAACTGAAACTGTTATTGGGACAATTAATATCATCTATTACACTTGAATACTGTAACCTTGCAATAGACTGTCTGACTAAGCTTGTTTTTTTACTACTTCATTTCTATCTGTTACTACTATAATTTCCTTGTATCAGTACTTGGTGAGTGCTCAAAATGAAATATTTAATAAGCTTTGTGTCTATTTGAACTTTATAGTAAATGTTCTAACATGTACTTGTACAAACTAGTACTATGAGTAGGATTTTTCATGCATATTTATTTTCATTTACTAATTTTGTTAGCAGTAATTGAATTTGTAATCGAGTATATTACATTAATTTAGCTTTTTTCTTTTTACTTGAGTTGGAATTTGCAGTACTTTCTCTACCATCCATCCTTTTGCAAAGCACTTTCTGAGTCCTGTCCAGCAAATCCTTTTAACTAATGGTTTTTGAAGTTGTAAGCCTTGTAAGTACATGGCCCCATTAGCAGTCATGGATAACCCAAAATGTTCTGTAGCTAATGTTTGTTCCACCAAACTTGGAGCGTATAACTACATTTGTTTACACTGCATTTTGACTATAACCCCATTTGAAGTATTTCCTCTTTGAAATGTGTACTTTAACCCTAGCATCCATCCCCATAACATGATATCCTCATCATCTCGAGCAGAATAATAATTTTAGTCTCCTTATGGGCCGTACTGAGGTTTTACAACATGCTCTACTCTCTCATTTGCACGCACATAACGTCAACTCAGTCCTCCACTCGGGCCCTCACGTACGGCGAGCTGGAAAAGCCACAGGCAGTCGGCTCCAGTTTGAAAAAGGCCAAGTGAAAATTTGCTGTTGATGACAAGTTATGCAAAATGAAAGTGTGTTTTAACATCCTGTCTTTTGTGTTTGCCCACGGTGGTATTTCTCTCTCCATGGAAAGAAAGAAAGAAAGAAAGAAAGAAAGGGGCAGTAAGCCTAATTAATACCAAACCTTTCACAAATTACAGCCTTTGCCACAGAGCGCTGGCCCGGGACACCAGTCTGCACCAAGGCAATAAAAGGGCTCCTTCATGGCCACATTAAAACCAGGCCGGTCGGTCAGAAGGCTGTAGCTTAGAAAGGATTACATTTGGATGAGAGAGGAGGTAGGTGTGTGGAGGAAAGTATTATGGACGAAGGGTGGTGAAAGACAGATTAAATAGACAAATTCAGGTGTCGAGATCAAAAGGAAATTCAATATGGGAATGTGATGACGGGCAAATTACAAGACTTATAAAAAGTAAAAAGTAAAAGTATAGGTGGGAGATACTGAAAAATGTATGATAATGCAATTGTTGATCATTTAGAATATAAATTATATTGTCTAATTAAAAGTAAAAATTATCACAGAAAGAGACAGGCACTTTTAGCACATGACTGATGAATTGTTGTATTTCTGGATATTATAATCGAGATAATGCAAAAAAAAAAAAAAAAAGTTATTCATTTTTGTCAATATTGTTCATCCCAATCTCAATATACTAACAATACACATTATCACATAGTATGATCACAAATTATTTGAAATGCAGAAGTGAAAAAAGTCAATAAAACATCATTTATGCTCAAAACAATGTGTTAAAATCATTCAATACAGAGCTCAGAAAATCACAGATAAAATCTCAAATTATAATGCCATTCAAGGTCAACTCATAAAATTACGCCGGTTGTGGAGGTTGAGAAGGGGAACCCAACTAAGCCCACCCCACCAAAGGCCTACTGACTGTGGGATGAGCCAGAAGTAGTTGGTGGCTCTGGAGGAAGGGAGGAAACTCAGAGAAACCATGAAAAATGTCGAGCATGAAAATGTCTCCCTTTGGTTTATAGCGGCTCAGTTCAGCCGTCCAAAAGAAACACATCTTTAAATTTAACTTGAGATCTGACTTTTTTTTTCTTTCTCCCACTCCCAAAACTGCTGGCAAGGGCTGGTCTCAAGAGCAAGGCCAAGTGCAGTGCTGGAAACTGCGACCATGTTAAAAAAGCACTCAATAATGTGGCTCTTTGGAGATGTGGCGACAGCTCTTGTAGAGGTTTGGGTTTCAGCGCTGGTGGATGAACGCGGCCGCAACGTGCACAGCTGCAGGAAAAAGGGCTCCGTTTCCAAATGTTCAGGCAAATGTAGATTTGAAACAGGGGGGTGTATTTATTTAAGGAAAAGATTAAGTGTGAGGAAAAATATCTTTAAAATGGATCATTCAGATAGGCCTTGTGCATGAGGAGAGAGTGCACTTGGCACCTCTGTGGTCAAACAGTGCATTTGATAGCATCCCCTCAGCACCGGGGAGCAGTATAGAGACTTTCACTGAAGTCATTAATCTAAACCACATGGGATGTTTTCTGTCACGGTGTCAGGCTGACTTAGCAAACTGCACAGATATATAATAATATATCGAAGCAAATCAATTATGAAATCTTGGACAAATTAGATGTAGATATTGAGTTACAGATGCTCTGAAAACCTGACCAATACAGTAAAAAAAAAATTTAAAAAGGAAAAAGACAAAGTGGCTTATTTGTATAGCAATTATTGGTGTTTGCTGTAGAGAAAATTGCTATAAGTTAAACAATAGGAGCCTTCATCAGCCTAGCTAGCTGGAGGATTATAGGCCTATCGGTTAATAAAGAAAGTTGGTGCATCTAGTTTTTAACTCAAGGCATAAGGGGAAGAGATTCCACATGATCCAAGACACAAACCCGGGCCCTTGCTGCTGTTGGGCTTGTGAATGCTAACCTTGTCAGCATTTAAACCTATTACAAATTACTCACCCCTCTATCTATGTAGATTTTATAACTTCTACGATCTCACCATTTTCCACATCTCCAATTGGGATAGGGACCATAAATACTCCACCTGATCCCAGTCGTTATTACACCGGATGAACGGCTGGAAACATTTTGGAACGCTATCAAATGAAAGCGTTGTGCCATGTAATAATATTTTGCTAGTCTCAAGAGGAAGCCATCTCTCACACGGATGATTCAGGCCTCATTTAGGGAAAGATGTCGTAAATCAGAGTTTGATGGAACAAACAGAATCTGAGGGGAGAGGGGAAGAGTCCAAGTTAGTGATAGGGCAGAGTGATTTAGTGATGATGAATGTGTTATTGAGGGTTAGCTTCATGTAATAAACACTGCTGCTTGGCAACTGTATTTCTGGCTCCGTATTGGAGGACTGGAAAGCAAAAAATTGTACCTTCCTAACTCAACAGGAGATTGCCAGAAAGGTGTCTCTGTTGATGGTTCAATCATAGCTGCTGTCATTGTGTCTTTCCGCAAGACAAAAACAAAAATATGAGTGTTGTTTAGGGATGGTTTATCCATTCTCTGCAAAATCAATGATGTCTGAGGGTTTTCAGATATCGATATTGGACTGATATTGTAAATTTAGCCGATATATAGCACCGATAATTTTTACTATACTGCTCTAGTCTGATGCCCGTGTGTCATTCCCAGTTTGTCCTCAGTGCATCAGATTTGTTTTTTTTGAACACTCATATGAATTGATATCCCAGATTAATTTTGGTTGTTGTTATTTTTACATAGGTGACAAGTTCATTTGCAAACTTCACCATAACTTATAATAAAAGGGTTTTAAAAGCTTAATATCGGAATCAGCAAATACTGGTTATCAGCAACATCAGCAAGACAAATATCGAATATTGTATAGGTTCAAAAACAAACAAATAAATAAAAAATAATCCATATCGGATCATTCCTATTATTATCAAGTTATCCCAAATTTTAATATTTAAAGACTGTTGTCACTTTTTATATCACCAACTGGACTGTACCCAATTGAAATGCATGCAGCCAGCCATGGAAAAGCAAAGACAATTTTCCACTTTCACTGATTCACTGTTGAAAGGCTTAGGACATGTTATCTGCCAAGTATATAGTGTCATGACTCATGCTTTTAAATGGGTGTGATTGATTATTAAGTCAAACTTGTGTGAGATAAAGATTGAAAAATAAACTTTAATAACATATCCATCAGCAATGCTTAAAAACAAATAAAATAAAAGTATGTAAGTTGAGTGTTTGTGTGACCTTAAAAGATGCCAACTGAATGAGAACAGCTTATACAATAGATCATATCAGTAGATTACTTTAGAACAGCAAAAATACTACATGGATCCAGAATAAACTTCTCTAATACTTTATGAAGATGAGTGAGTTGAATCGAGTTCAGAAGACGTGATTCACAGGTGGATTAGCAATCACAGACATGCATGGCCCGTCCGTATCAAAACAAATGCAGCTGCTTACGAGGAAAAAAATATTGCATACATAAAACATTCTGTACCAATTTCCAGTAGCTAATTTCTATTTTTTATTCGCATTAGCAGCCACAATCATGTATTTATAAAACCCAGATAAATACCAGATGTAATATAAAGCTTTGTGAACCCTCTGGAGAAGCCTAGCCAACTCATCCACAGATATTAGCTCAAAAATGCTTTTAGCCGTATTAATCAATCAACCGCAGACAGGGGCTAACCTTGGGATCTCGCACAAGTAATTTATTCTTTTTCACATCATTTCAAGGGGTTATACAAACTCATGTTCAACCTGTTTTGTTTTTATGGTATAAAATATGTATTGATGATTGTACTACATGTGTGTATGCTGATACTACTAATACTTCTAATATTGCTCAACCTAAAAAAAAAGTTTATCTTTTTTTTCTTAAGGTACTACAATGACACAACTGACTTCAAATACCTACCTCTGATACTACAAGTTTTATCATTTGTAGGACAAAATTTTTGTTAGGATTAGTAGCAGTACTATTAATGATTATTATCATCATCTCCACACTAAACAATGTTATTACTAGTATTATTATAGATGCGTAAAGAGTCCCTCAGTCGTCCAGGTAGAATCCATGATAAAAGGAGAAATTCAATTTGTTGAAAACGTTTCGCCGCTCGAAACGTTTTCGAGCAAACAAACTTTGTCCAGTTGACAAATTGAATTTCTCCTTTTATCATAGTATTATTATATTATAATTAGTTTAAGCAAGTATATATTGTCCTACATCTTTAGCCTCTTTAAGTGAAATACCGTGTATGTAGTTACTTTGCACCTCTGCGCCTGTCCCATGTTGATAAGTGTGACTTTCAGATGAGCTTTTAACACAGAGGGGGGAAAGTTGACATTAAATACTGCCCAGATGGACTTTCTCCGATCCCGCTCATAAAAGTTCTTAAGACGCACCACAAATCAGGGCCTCTCAGTATTATGGTAAGCGTCTAGATTGTTATTGTTATTTTACATTTGCAAATACTAAAGTAATTTATAGCTTTTCGGGCATAATTCGAGTCTGGACCCACCCCAGACATTTTTAAATGTAAGTTAATATTAGCTTGATGAAGTACTCAACGCTTTTTACTGCGGTCAATGGAAACTCACTGCTATAACTGCTGTCATCTGTGAATTAAAAGGGCTATCAAGTCCATGCGCAGAATTGGAAAAAGTATTTCTTGATGGAAAAACATTAATTGCAAAACGGCAAGTAACTAGAAGTACTAATAAAAAACACACACACACACACACACACAGGCTCCTCTCTTTACTTATGACTGCAAATAGAGGTACGCATTTAAAAAAGGTAGAATAGTACTGAGTTCTACTTGACACAAGCTGTGGGCTACTAAAACTCGTATGTACAACAATGTAGCAGTACAAAATAGTTTCATTATCCACTGCTACTATTAGAACTGCTACTGCTATTATTACTACAGCTAGCCTCTTGCTTATTAATTGCAATTATAAGTAACATAAACACAAGTAGTGACAAAATCAGGCATGTTTGTGTCCAAGCATGCAAAGATGTATTAGCCAAAGCAATAATAAACAAAAGAGCAGTGGAACAACATCATAAACTGCTGAGTAACTATTGGTTAATACTTTTCTTAGACTGACTGATACTATAGTGAAGCATTTAGCATCTTAAAATCTGCAT
Source organism: Paratrypauchen microcephalus (assembly GCA_036785185.1). Lineage (NCBI taxonomy): Eukaryota > Metazoa > Chordata > Actinopteri > Gobiiformes > Gobiidae > Paratrypauchen > Paratrypauchen microcephalus. The sequence goes on along the minus strand of JAVJIX010000003.1, from coordinate 17,168,342 downwards.
TGGTTTCTAATTTAATTGGACTGAAAGGTGTAATGAAACAATCCTTATTACGACTCATATTCTTGACCTTCTTACCACCTTAATACTGTTACTAACAAGTAAAAACTAAGCACATACATAATTTTATGAGAAACCATACTTTTAAAATTACTATGGCAAGAGCTTCACTTCAGCTCATTACCATCACAAAGCAGCCAATTTACGAGGGGCTGAGTGGAGGAGTTGTGTTATATTACGAGCTAAACTATCTCCTCCATGGAAAACAGCAGGCTCGAGCCAACAGCAGTCTGAATAGAGAAAACGAAAAGTGAAATTCAAGATGGTGGGGCAAAACGGAAAAACGGCAGCTCTCTGGGGGTCCGTCCTCTTTCCGGAGCGAGGCAGGAAAGAAAACCCCATTATGGAGGACTTTAGGTGGTCCCGGCCTGGGTCATTCGTTATAATGAAGCTGCGAACATGACAACAACCACCATAGGGGTTTCAATGCTCTACTGTACCAGATACTGTAAAATAATCTACTATGCTATACTGCTACTGAGGAAGTACATAAGTTAAAGAAGATGTAAACAATAACTAGTGTGAGTATGAAAAATGTTTTTGTAGTATAAACAGATTTTTAGGTCTTTTTTTTTTTTTTTTACATTGGTTGTTTCGGATACAGACTGGAATATCAGTGTGTCTGTGTCAGTGGTGTTTTTTTTTAATAAGAGAAAGAAGATAATCCACAAATGGATACTGTATTTAAATATATCAAAATTTAAAATGTATAAACAATGTATTAATGTCTTCATTTTGCTTGCCTCACATCTCTAATAAAAAAAAAAACTCTATGCATGTATTGTTTTAATGTAATTTGAGAATCAGCAATATAATAGCTACAGTATATTGCTGATATTCGTTACTGAAGTTTTTTATTTATTATTGTTGTTGTATTTTTTTTACAATTACATAAAATAATGGCGCTAGAATGCACTAACTGCACTATAAATATCATTGTTTTAAAAATATTAAAATGGAAGAAATTTGAGCTGGATAAAAATGGAACGCCTGAAACAAAACACCTAATACATGAAATAAGTGAACCATAGTAGTAAATATAATACAGAAGAATATGTTAACATTTGAAGCTGTTTATTTATTGCTGACCTCTATAAACTTGAGTGTGAGCTGCAGCAGGGATAGTTTTCTCCTTAAAGTTCCATCAGGCTCATTTTTCCATCAACAAACCTCTTAATAGCCCGGGCATGTTCACTGTTCGCCGAGTATAAAACACTTAGTGACAAGTAAACACGCAAATATCAAGTTTAATACTGTGCAGGAGACACAGGACCTCCCAAATATGTACACACTCACGTTCTTATCTTACACAGGCACTATGTTTTAAGCCCCTCAGCTGTACGGCCGGATGGAAAATACTTATATTCAAGGTGTGTTTTATAAGTCAAAATAATATTACAGGGTGCTCTATGAACAATGTTGAGTTAGTTACATTTATCACTTGTTTTGCTCAGTATTTCCTAGTATTCTTTACAATTTGTGAAGTGCATATGACAGGTTTACTTGTTTTTTCTGATCTTTGATTGGTTTGGTCAGCCAATGCCTGTATGGCAATTGTCTAGATTTAATAATAATAAAAAAAAAAAATTGAGTTAGAAAATTTAAATTAAAAAGTATGGTGTAATATTTGGGATAATAATATGACAACTATATATAATTATCCGTGAATTAACTTTTAAAGTACAATTTTACTGTTGCCCTTTTTTACATCTACAAGTTAAATGACATTTCAATGCTAATAAGTACAGACGAACATCATGAATTCGATAAACATAGATTGGCTTTATGAGATTTTCATCAAATACTAGGTAGCCAAGAGCCAAGTCTTAGTGGGTGGAGGATTGACAAAAAAAAGTACCTTTTCCTCAAATATTGCCGTATCCAGCTTTTGATTACATTGTATTATAAAAACACCTGTCAATTGTAATTTCATGAAACAATACAGATATTTAGTCATTGCCAGAAAGAGAAATACATTATTTCTACATACTATTCATAGGACAGTGATTCTGAACATAAGGTCATGAGATAAGCAGAGTGAACACATTTTTGGAATCTTCTACTTATTTATAGCTTATAATATGAATCATTCACATCAGGAGAAGTTATTAAATTGGTCCCTCAACAAGATTGCAATGTGGGTACCAACCTTCCATCGACCTTGTTTTATTTTTGCCACTTAACTTTGTCAAATTTAACTTGTGACCTGCTATGGGCGTAATGGAGTTTTGAATAGTTATAGTAGTCACTTGTTCTTACATACGATCTAATACAACTAAGCAGCTCTAATAATTGCATCTGAGCAACTCCATCTTATAAATTGCATGCACTCACCACCGGTCATCAAGATAAGGGTTATTGGGAAACTGCACTTCACCACTAGCCTGTCCTCTTGCATTAGTCACTGTGATTATCATGATCGGTCTTGAAGGCTGCCTGCAATATAAAACACATGGGTCTCATCAGCCCGTAGTGTCCTGAAAGCAGAAGTAGTCAAACCGCTCTGCGAATGGGTCACTTACTTGTTGATTGTATCTTGGTCTGCACACATAAAACATACCCATCTCGGACACTGCTGCTGCTGCTGGAGCCAGATAATGTACACAAGCTATAAAATCTCCATTCAAGTCATCCAGAGCTGCAAGAGAGAAATTTCAGAAACAGAAAAACATTATGTGCTTAAAGGCAGCTAAAGCATGCCGTGAGGTAAAACCTTTTGACATTAACTGGTTAGGTTAAACAATTCAGCTGTTGAGGTAGATGAATATTAAACTGTGTGTGAAACATGTGTGAAAAATGTATATGTTTAAATACCGGTACCTGTCCTCATAAGTCTTGTAACTCCAAAAGAATTAAAGGGTAAATTGGCAACAAAGAGATATACTTCAGCTTTATTAAATCCTAAAAGGTGACGTTTAATTATGCTAAAAGAAATAAAAACATAACCTACCTTAATAATCACTCACATTACAATATTAATATATTGCCCTGTAACATTTATATAGATGGGGAAAGGTAGTGTTTTTGTAGTAGCCTATGCTGATTTTTGTTGTAATATTGCAAGTTGAAGGTGCTAGTCACACATATAAATAATCAGATTCAACATTACTGTAATTTCTTTTAGATATCCCTTATGAATTTACACAATAAGATACAAAATAATGTTAAAATGGGTCTTAATAAAATTGTATCCCACAATATAAACACTGCTGGTCAGATAGACTATAAGATATTGTAATATTGATATCAGTTTGTATAAGTAAGTCTTATTGAAGTAATACATTGACATTTTTTACATAGGAAACGTTTTATTTACATAGATTTCAGTGCAAATTATCAATAACAAAATAGCACAAATATATTCAGACAAAAATATTTTAACACCATCTGATGTTCTGAGATTTTATAACGTGAAACAAGTGGTTCATAACCTGAAAATAAAATTCACAACCGCAGTTTGTCTTAGCTTGAGGAAATAAAAAAACATCAAGGCACGAAGACTGCTAATAAAACGGCAAGACGTGGGACCGTCTATTTAGTGGCGTAAGTTAGCTGCGTCAAATTAGCCTGAAATAACTAGTCGAACATGATAAAATACATTTAAATTTCAATCTAATTCATCTGTTTATTTGTTGTTTAAGTTTAAAGTTAAAACGTGAGTTCGTGTACAATTTGTTTTCCATTTTCAAGTTTTATGTTGTTTTTTTAGCCCACTAATTTCCAGGAATTAGTCTGCGCTTCCACGGGCCTCGCTAACCATACCTGCCAGACCAAAATCCGTCGTTTTTGAAAGCCAAGCTGTGGTTCTGCCTCACTTATTTAATACTTTTATAAGGCCATAGTTCATGAGCTAACCCCGTGCTGACACTGACTTTCATAGGAGCACCGGGGAGGCCGCTGTGTCCGTGGAGGCTGTGGCCGTCCCCTCCTCGGCACCGGGCGGACTGCCTGGTGCGCCTGTGCCGCTGATAATCACGCTGGTTTGATTGTTCAGAACCGAAGAAACGTCCAAATGAGCCGCGTCGTGCTCGTCTGCCTCCGCGGGCTCGTCGGACTCACAGTCGGTCCGGGGCTCACTGTCGCAGTCAGACTCGGTCGGGTCTTTGCTCTCCGGGGCCTCGGGCAGAGTCTTGTCCCCCGCTGGGTCCTTCTCCTTCTGGGCCTGCGCCTCTTTGGAGTGTCGCCACTTCATGCGCCTGTTCTGGAACCAGACCTTCACCTGCAAAACATCATCATCATGATCATCATCATCATCATCATGCCGGGGTTTGCACAGAGGAAGAGTGCAGATGTTTTGAACCGATTCTTGTGACATGTTAATGAGACAGCCTTGGTCAGGTCCAGAAACCTATTGGCCTAATAATAGGATACGTTGAAAATGTATTGAAATCATGCACTTCTCTTGCCACTGAAAGGATAACTTGACCTAGAAAAGCACAGTATAGACCACCTCATATTTGGCCTACTAGGTAGCCCAAAAAGAACAGGAATAGCCCATAGGCATGCCCTGTATTTAAGGCCTAAACATGGTTGCCTGGAAATCCAGAAGGATATTTCTCTGTATTTGTGATACAGATCAGCCGCTGGTACAGCAATGAGTCTGGATTTTTCCAGGAAATAAACACGAACCACAAGCTAGAGCTATCTTAATGATAAGCTTATGCTTGGGTCTTTGGTAAGTGATTTTTGTTTATTGTTGAAAATAAATTAAGTCCTGTTTGGATGGTAAGGAAAGGCTTTGGTTCACACACACAGTTATATGGCATTTATATTAAGTGAAAAAAGGAACGCCATTGAGCAGGTAATTTAAGCCTCTAACATTTATGTTATTTGCCCATAAGCTGGATGGTGAATGTGTCCATTATTAGACAATTATTGAATCAAATGAGCATTACGTTCATCTATCCCCTCAAAAATTACTAACATTTTCCTTTGATTAAGTAAAGAGGTACATATACCTTTTTTAAAAAATTGAATAACAAAATAGTAGTTAACCTGTGAGCCACTAGCCCTAGATGACAATGGTTGAAAAAAATAATTCATTACACACTTGATTCCTATCAGTGTCTACAGTACATTACATGGGAGTCCAGTGGTAAAACAGAATAAATATACTTGAGCATAGTTAAAAATAATAACAAATACATACAAAGATGACATAGTTACAATAATTTTACATGAAATAAAAATAAATAGTTTTTTTTTTAATGTTACCACTTTTTAGGAAGTAAAACATGGTCATGGTATTAAAGATGAACACACCAGCAGCCAGCAGCAATATGTTAATTACAATACAGACGCAACCAAGCCAATTTTACATGTAAGTAAATTATTATGGTATAACTGTATAATAGGTCTTTATAATGATGGAGCTATAACATAACAATATAATATTGCAAAGAGAACGATAAAAATGATGTCATAAAAGTCCTGTGCAGTCGCTCCTCACCTGTGCGTCTGTGAGACCCAACATGGCGGCCAGCTGCTTCCTGTCCGGTTTGGTGACATATTTCTGAATTTCAAATCTCTTTTCCAGGCCTTTTCTCTGCAGGTTGGAGAACACTGCCCTGGACCATGACCTCTTCCTCTTGTAGGTTTGGGGCATTGTGTCTTTGGTGAGGACAGCATAGGGGCCTAGAACAGTAAATATAAACATACAGGTAAAGACCACAAAATAAGACCCTCAGATTACAGCGGTTCCTGTATTGTTTAAACAAGATGGTGGCACATATTCGATTTTGAGGACTCGTCTAATTATTATAGTAGTGAATTTAACAGTAAGTCAGGTGAAATCATACAACTAATACAAGGGCTCATGCTGCAATCCGATAATCTAGTCTTGGGAATCTGAAAACAACAGTTCACCAGAGGTGGAACTATTGTTAAGATTTTAAGACAAATTATTTTAGGAAGACTTGATTCAACATTAATTCATTGTTTTCAATGTTTGGTCTGGCACAGGTATAGCTGAAAGGAAAGGAAATTCTAATTGTTGCAACAGACAAATGTCTACTGTGTTCAGACAACTTTGATTTTAAGTTTTCTTGTGTCTTTTTTTATTTAATAACAGTTATATCATTTTTTTCCCCGCTTGTGGGATGCCTGTGGTAACCACCTGGAAAGCTGTCTTGAAACTGATGCTGGCCTGTTTGCCTGCTGCTGCTGCCTAGTGCGCTCATCATGGAGGCTGCTTCGCTCATCGCCGGGTCTATGGAAGAGTAGTACTGGCCGGACGCAGGCTGGACCGCAACGTGGTGGAGCCCTGACTGACGGTTTGAGCTTACGATGGAGGTAAGATCTGTCATAGAGCCAGAAATATGCAATTGTTTGTAATGGGTGAAAGGTATGGACATAACATGTAACTTACTTACATACTTTTGGTTTAAATATTAGAAAAGTTTAGTAGAAATCTATGATCTATGAAAAACAACACTGTGATCTGTGCTGAAAATAGCATAGACATATTTTTCTTGCATGTAATATACACTCGAAAATTACTTTTAGGAATTAAGGAAATATTCTCAAGCCCATGCTGTTGTTAGTTCTGTGACCTCTGAACTTGATTTAGGTAGCCTAAGGAAATAGTATTGCCTGCAGGACTCCCTGCATGTACTAACATGTAATAACATCATATACACACTTTGCACTTGAAATTGCACAATGGGCTCAGTGGCATTGTGGTTTGTAACTTTTAAGGCATTTAATGTAGATTTAGAATGTTATCTGTTGTGAACAGGTCCATAAACCAGAAGTCCTATATTCATCATTTGTTATTGTTTACAAAAGTTTAATTTGAGCATAAAGTATTAGGCAAGTTGTATGTTTTGTTTAAACGTTTAAATAATACAGGCAATATTGATAACACACTATTATGCGTCAAATGATCTCCTCACCTCTTAATGACGACTTTTCTTTACTTTTTGGATCAAAGTCCGTGGAAAGTATCCGATCTATTCCAAACTTGAGGTCTTTACTGGAAGGCGGAGGTGCTTGCTGGGAGGTGAACGCGGTCCGGGACACTGAGGTTAGCTGTAGTCCGTGTCTGTGGTAGGGCGATGCGGGGCTCAACCTGGCCGCGTATAAAGCTGGCTCCGGAGCGACTGGAGAGGGGCGCAGGGGAGGTGTGCCAGCGCGCCCCTGCGTCCTGTGGTGCCCCATGTGCACCATGAGAGCAGAGGAACTCGGGATGTTCTCCCCGTCTCCCGCTTGTAAAATATCTGCAATGCAAAACGACGGCTTCTTCATGGTATCCACAGCGAAGCCCCCCGCGCAGTACGCAGACCACAGGCTAAAGTTCGATGCGTAAAAGGGGTTGAGTCCGGTTGTGTACATCCCGTAGCCGCACTCAGACACGCATATGACGGCTTGTCGAAAAGGCAAAGATAGCTAAAAGCCCGCAGCTGGTCGTTCCTCTGAGTGGAAGTGCTATATTGCTCTCACAACTCTGAAATCCCAAGCTCTGGGTCGGACGCGGCATGAAGTTCAGTCTCTGACACTGATTGGTCGTGTTTTGAGCCAATGGCTGTGGCGCGTCGAGACTCACATCACGCCCTCGCAGATGAAGATGTGTAAGTAACCCTCGCACTCGCGCACACACATGACCTGGGAGAGCAGCAATTTTGATCCCGAGATGATGGATCGATCACTTAACGAGAGGCCACTCCCTCCTGTGACCGCAAAATGAGGCACGATCCCACAACTTCATTCTCAAGATTTTTCTCTTTATAGAAACGGACAAATGTTGAATGAAAGCAAGCATGGGTATTAAATAAAATTAGCGGATACGTTTTGAAGTGATGCAGTAATGACTGAGCGTATGGCACATTTACATTTTACGCACAATAGCTTATTTTACGCACAAATTACGCACACACTTGTCAAAACAGAAAACGCCCTTACAAGAAGAAAATGGAAACAAAAAGCCTATATTTTAATTATGGGGACACATAATGCACAATGAATTACTAATTATTAATAATGCTTTATTTTGTTTATACAGAATCATCCGGTTTGCATTTAAGTAGGCTACATCGGAAAATAATTTGTCGTCTGCATAATGTGGCCCACCTAATATTATTCATATTTTTTTAAATGTGAAAAGCCTATGTAAAACAACAAACAATGTGATTAAATTTCATACGAAAGAGCCAAGGCTAATATAAGGCGTATAATAGGCTATTATTGTCTATGCGCCGCTCAAATGCAATCAGTGCTTCTATTAGCTCCGTCTCATCCTGTTTTTGATGGGCTGTGATTCGTGTTAAATGAGCGGATACGCCTGCTAGATGTGACCCTAAAATAGAAGCTGTTCCAATATTTTAGGAAACAGCAGAAATCCTTATTTCTTCCGGTGCAGAGGGGGGCACTTTATAATGACTGTTAGCACTTCCTTCTTTCAATATTTGTGCAACTTTATCTCGACCTGCAAGTTGCACGGTGACGCAAATCCGTCCCCATGCTCATAATAAACAGAGGAAATCTATTCCCCGCGAAAACGAAAACACAATTAACATCAGAGGCGATACTTCATCCGCAAGGCCCCTCAAGATTCTCACTGCGGGTCACGGCCAATGCCATCGTGTGACCTGCACTTAAAAGGTACGAAGAACAGAGAAAAAGGGGGCAGATAACATAAGATCACTCTTCTTTCTGCTCCCTTTCATTCAATATTTTGTATTGCTATCACACTGATGATGTCTTTAGATACTTTATGAATGAAATAAATAAAACAAAATTCGATTAATGCGTTTGAAAGGATACGTTTTTATAAAAGGAAAAGCTGTAGCCAATAAATTACATTTTCCAGGATGGTTTGACCTACAGTAAAGCTCAATGCTGAAATAAGTTTGCTACTAGACCATAAATATAGGCTAGATTAGGCCCTATATAATAATAAAAAAAATACACTGAAATATAATAACGGCCAACTCTAAATTAAATCGAATGGAAAACAATTTAAAAGCAACAATTAGCCTGATTTTTAGGTATTCCATGGGTTCTTTTTAATAGAAGACAAAACCCACATTCAATAGGCCTACACTAATATTTAAGTGTACATTTTGGCTGTGCGTAAAATGTGTGTTAACGCGCCCCGTGTGCTCCACTTTCGCTGTTCCACTGACGCGCTTTTCAGACGGACGCAGCTCGCAGGTGCACGGCGTCATGTCTCTGGACTCCTCGTCGCATGTGCGCAAACAATAGCTTCTGAAGTAGCGCGCATTCTTTTTTTTTCTTTCTGCGCATGATTCATAGGCGCGGAAGCCACGATGACCCCGGCTGCCTCCTATCATCACGGTGTTTTCGAGTGAGACTTTTCCGGGTTAAAATTAGCAGTGAGATACTGAAGGTTTGCCCTCCATCACGCAGTCAAAACAATCCAGGGAAGAGGATATGGCAGACACAGCACGCCTCCAGTTATTTCAGTGACCCACGATGAGGTTTTTTTTCAGCGGGAAGCATCAAAAACAGCGCTCGGTGAGTATGTGCGCATTCAGTCACCTGACAGCACAGGATATGACTGACGATTTAATATGTAAGGCCTACTGTATATCCAGGAAAACCTATTTGTATAGGGCCACAGTCCACAATTTGTTGCTATATTATTATCACATTGGCCAGTTACAACCTTATTATTATTTACTAGAAAGACAAAACCCCTGAATGCATTTATACATTTCACTGGTCTACACATTTTTGAACTCGATCTGCTTCTGAGATTTAAAAAAAAAAGGCTAAATCTCATTTATATTGATAAGATGAACTGAAAATCAATTGATAACTGTGCTGATTAGCTAATGCAGTGTTTCCCAACCTTTTTTGTCTCGTGTACCCCCTGAGGCTTTTTGTCATACCTCGAGTACCCCCTGACTCATACATGTTGATAATTCTCCAAAAGTAGAACGTGAAACAACGGATTATTAAATGAAAATCATTTTATTTCCTCCTTTTATCTCCTTAATTTGAAAATTTAATTCTCAGGCATTTTCTCTCTTTTCTTTAACTCAAATTAGTTAAACATAAAAATAAAGAATATGTTTTTTTGAAAATAAATAATTTACCCAAATAAATACTAAATCAAAATAATCTTCCTTTGTTGAATCTAACTCTTGTAACACAACTGATTATTAAATGAAAATCTTTTTATTGCAGTGTGCTCGCGTACCCCTAGAGGTACGAGTATCCCTGGTTGGGAAACACTGAGCTAATGTATTCAAGATATGTAATGATATTGTTTTACATAAAAATTGCATCTGTTTATACAATAGATTTAGGCATTTTTGCTTAAAAATAATATTTATATTTTGAAAATATTTAACTTGCACTTCTTTATCTGTCAAGAAATAAACAAGAAATATCTTAAGACATCAGGTGCACACAATTTCGAGGCATCTCTCTTATGTGAAATCAAAAAATATTTTAGACATATTAAAATGAATGTATTGGAATGTGCAGACAGGCTTTCAGATAGAACTGGTTGCTTGTAGACACACTGTACCTTCTGATAAACTAGTGTTTTTGCCTTATTTTGCATAAATTTCCTATTTTGACCCAATACTATATCTTGGAGACTATAGCCAATCAGCACTTCTGACTTACTTTTTCTTTATTAGTAACCTAAACCAAGAACAAATTTACTACTTTTGTTCAGGAAGCATTTTGCTTGTAGACCAGTGTTTGTAGTCCATTTTTACAACAAAAGTGACCCCAATCCCTGAACACTACAAATATTTCATTTTCAACTAAATATTCACATTTAAATTTAGATATTTTTTAGTATTAATTGTCGGCCTAAAGCATTTCTGTGTGTGGGTGCGAATGTGTGTACAAAAATGCCACCGTCTCTGTTTGCATAATGGGTGCAGATTGGGCGCTCTGGATCAAAAATATACACAGATTGTAAGCCATGGGTTTACTAAGAATATAAACTCATGTCCATCTATTCAAGTTCAGATTGAGTATCATGAAAAAAATATCCTTTCAGAACAGGTTAGCACAAATCACCTGTAAAAACTGAACATTACATTTGCTGCCAGAGCTCCACTGGACACTATTATTCACCTCCATTTCCCCTTTTTCCAGGCGTCTCTCTGCGGAGCCGTATAAATGATCGCAGGTGGGATTTCTGCTTGTGCCAGCAACTACTGCATCATTCAAAATCTGTGAGAATGAAGAAAAGACACATGTACAGGTAAGTTCATGTACAGATTTTTTTGTGGTAAATCATCTTGGTTTTAGGATTCTACAATATGTGCTGAAGCCTCTCACTCAAATGGTATTTTCATAAAGTAAAAAAAAAAAGATGTTCCTGTTCCAACATGCCTATCTGATGTTTCATACATTTTGCACATTGATCATACGGGTTTTGCCAGCCCTCATGACAAAATAACTAATTAATACTTTTAAAACAACACTATGTAACTTTTTCGTTGGAGTCTGCGCGGGAGATGTTATGGTTTTGCCTGGAATGTTCCACAGTATGACACTAAATTAAAAGAAATACCATGAAAATCTGACTTCCCTTTCCACCGATCTGACCTGTAATTTGATCTTCATGTGTTAGACAGGTTTAATGCTACACTGATAGCGTCACCGGGTCATGTTACATGTCTGATCTGTGGAGAGGTAACCCCACTCACACTAAGAATGCATGTATTTAAATAAATTCAAGATCGACAAGAGAAATTCCACCCTGTAGAACATTGTAGGCAAAACAATAAAATGCCCATCATTGCAGACTCACCATCGGAAAAGTTACATAGTGCAGCTTTATTAAAGGAAAAGTAACGTTTTTTACAATTTGAGCCTTATTTCGTTAATAAAACAAGTTGTTTTACTCACCCATAGCACTTTGGTGTCATATGGAGCATTTCCGGAGATGTTTTAGATTAGCGTTAGCCTAGCGCGACTTCTAGCCATAGCTTGGGGCATATAATATATTCCCCGAGCATGTAATATGCCCTGTGCGGTCTCCAAATAACACAAACGTTAGCACTTTTCAAATCATAGAAGCTCGATGTCTTAGTCTACGATTTCATTTGAGTCAAAAGTGGCCTGTAATCCGAGATTTAGCCATAGTTTACAGCTTTGCGTTTCATGTTTGGGTCCCGGGAGCTGAGAGCACACTCCGCACATGCGCACTGGCGTCCTCATCTACTCGAAACTATGGCTAAATCTCGGATTACAGGCCACTTTTGACCAAACGAAATCGTAGGCTAAGACATCGAGCTTCTATGATTTGAAAAGTGCTAAAGTTTGTGTTATCTGGAGACCGCAAACATGTGCCCTGAGAACTCACATTATGGAGATCGCAAATCTAAAACATCTCCGGAAGTGCTCCATATGACACCAAAGTGCTATGGGTGAGTAAAACAACTTGTTTTATTACCAAAATAAGGCTCAGATTGTAAAAAAAGTTACTTTTCCTTTAAGTTGATGTATTTTGAACCTCCGTAGCTTTCAAAACAAGAAAACACACAGCTGACAGGAGGTTGCAGCTTGCATTGCTTAATTAAAGTCATAAAACAGGGGTTAAATAAACAGTCAATTGTCAAAGCATCAATGGAGCACTAAAAAACACAAATTAACATTCTATAGACGAGCTATAGCGGCTATTGTTGTGGTCCAGTTACTTAACGTGCGTTTTGAGAGCGCCTTATCAGTCTCAGGAAAACTGAATGGGCCCCTGCAGGATTGGGGATCAGAGACCAAATTAAACCATTTCCATTATTACACTGAGAATTATTGCTCCCTTCTGTAAAAGACTGTGAGGCCCGAGCCAGCAGGACTATTTCTGGCCATGTTTATCCGAGGAAGGAACTTTTGCAGATTTAATGGGACCTGGGCCATTGTACACAGCCTTCTGTTGGGCACCGAGCCATGGTTTGAGCGAAGGGATGCAGGAGAAAGGAGTTCGAGTCAAATGAAAACAAGAGCTGTACCGACCACACCAGGTCAACCAACTCAGGTGATTGTTTCATTCATATTGTAATAAAAGGTGGAGCGCGGAAGGTGGTGACAGATAAATATAGTGTAACAGGCAAAATCATACAGTTTTTGAGTTTTCTGAATTTTATCTTCAACGATTTAAAGAATCTGAACCTGAAAAGCTTTAGAATGAATGAATGAAAGTACAGCTCTGGAAAGAAAATAAGAGACCACTGCAAAATTATCAGCTTTTCTGATTTTACTACTTATAGGTATGTGTTTGGGCAAAAGGAACATTTTTGTTTGAGTCTATAAACTGCTGACATTTCCCCCAAATTCCAAATAAAAATATTATCATTTAGAGTATTTATTTGCAGAAAATGACAAATGGTCAAAATAACAAAAAAGATACATGTTTTCAGACCTCAAACAATGCAAAGAAACAAGATCAAATTCATTTTAAAACAACATAATACTAATGTTTACACTTAAGAAGAGTTCAGAAATCAATATTTGGTGCAATAGCCCTTATTTTTAACCTTTGTCTTGCATGCTCTCCACAAGTCTTTCACATTGTTCTTGGGTGACTTTATTCCACTCCTGGTGCACGAACTGAAGTAGCTCAGCTTTGTGTTTGTGTTGGAATTCAACAGACGCTGGAATGGAATGGCTGTAATACATGTAGAGATGCTGATTTCAGAACAAAATGCAGTGGGCTCTTATGTTTTTCCCAGAGCTGTATAATACACCCATGGACCACTATGAAACCTACCTGGGCCACTGAGGTATTCCACAGATAAGACCACGTTGTAAAATAAAAGAAAGTTGTGTGTAGAATCCCTCAGTCGTTCAGGTAATATCCAAAGAATCTAAAGAAAGTGACAACTTTGAGAGACAAACAGATGATACCACCAGACCATGTATTTCTTTCGCAATAAAACCACCTGTAAAAAATGCAAGATCGATAAGTTTAATGCCATACTGTAGAACATTCCCCCACCAAATGTGGGGGAATGTATGGAATGAATCTTTAAAAGAGCACTTTTAAAGATTTTATATGAGTCACTACATAAAAATAGTTCAATATTGTTTATGTAGACTTTCAATTGCAAATACTATGCACATTTTTGAAACACTTGTTAGCAAGTGTCTACAAATTTTTGGACTCGATCTACTTGCGAGATAAGTGGCTAAATCTCATTTATATTGATAAGATGAACTGAAAATCAATTGATAACTGTACTGGTTATAATTAATTATATTGTTTTACATCAAAATCTTATCTGTTTATACAATACATTTAGGTCATTTTTGCTTAAAAATAATGTGTTTATTTTGAAAATATTTACACTTACACTTACATTTCTTTATCCGTCAAGAAATAAACAAGAAATATCTTAAGATATCAGGTGCACACAATTTCGAGGCATCTCTCTTATGTGAAATCAAAAAATATTTGATGTTAAAACTGTAGACATGTTGATGAATGTATTGGAATGTGCAGACAGGCTTTCAGATAAAACTGTTGCTTGTAGACACACTGTACCTTCTGATAAACTACTGTTTTTGCCTTATTTTGCATACATTTTCTATTTTGACCCAATACTATATCTTGGAAACTATAGCCAATCAGCACTTCTGACTTACTTTTTCTTTATTAGTAACCTAAACCAACTACTTTTGTTCTGGAAGCATTTTGCCTGTAGACCAGTGTCTGTAAAGAAATGAAAGAATGACAGAGCTTATAGACATTCCATACATGTTCATATTGTCCAGTGTATGCCATATGCCACGTTTGGAAAACTATTAATTCTCCCGAAACTATTAAAATGATATGGCGTTGCCGACTGAAAAGCCATTTGGTCAGTCGCATCAGAACTCACATAATTATCCTGCTGATTTGTAAAGTGGCAACTATTAGGTCTAATATAGCCATTTCTTTCCCTCTAATGTATTTTAAGTGTCTCCATAGACTTAGCTCATTCGAATAAGAAGAATAAATTCCTTCCCATGACGGCGTTTCTATTTGCGGGGCTAGTTCTGAAGACGTGAAGTGGTAGTTAGCCGGACAGTGGAGTGCTAGACTCATCACTATGGCCTATGATGTAAACACGCTAAGGGGTTGCCATAATGGACGCTTTTAAATATCACGGTGACTTAGTGCCGTTGAGCAAATTCACGTGTTTACACTGAGGCAGATTAAAGTCGCCTCTTGTGCAGGGGGTTCAGTGTTCTCCACAGCTTCAGCGTGCAAAATGTACACACAGTTAAAGCTAAATCAAGTCGGTGAGCTGACGCGAAAAGACCAACGCTAACAGAGACGTCGTAATAACAAACTATTATAGGGCCTACTGGGTTTTGTCCGCTGTTGAAGCTGTCATACAGGGGACAGGCCTAAGCCATCACCAAACAATACATGTAAACATAAGGCGCACTTAAGGCAGAGTTTCTCCCAGGTCAAAGCTAAGCACTTTTGAAGCAGAATTTGATTCAGAGTTATCACAAACAAGACAGTATAATTTTATTTATCAAGCAATTAAAATACAATGCTATTAGAATAACTCAAACAAAGATCTCAGTGAGCTACAAAACGTCCCTTCCCTGTGTCCAGTTGCCTGATAAATCCAGAATGATCTCTCTGTAATTTTATACAGAGGGATATCAGTCTGGTCACCGCTCCCTCCGTCGGGTCTCGAGCCAGAACCAAACATGATCGTCCAATCAGATTCGTTTATTTCAGTGACACGTGTGAAACGAAGGAACAAACTAAATGTTTTCCCCATCTCAGATTAACGGTTTAGTGTTTTGCTCATTGATTCTGCAGAAATCCACAATGTTTTTCAGTCCCCTGTGATATATTTTTTATAGAATCTCCAGTTTATGAATGTTTGCATGTCTTTCAACAGATCTAAGTGGTGCGTAAAGATCTGAGTACTGCCTAAGTTCCATAGATATGACCACCGAAGGGGGAAAGAAAGCAATATTTTTGTTGTAGTGTCGCTCGCTACCACAAAAATCACCTACTATAACATACTCACTGTAAAGACAAGCCCTTTCTGCTAAGTCCAGGTATACAAAGTAATACCATGATTAACAGTGTATAAGTAAACATTAAATGATTTGTAAATGCTTTGACATGAGATGAGAATACCAGCCTGCAGTGGGCCCGGCTGCTTCCTTATCGAGTAATAAGGTGGCAAAATGTTCGTCACGTTGGTGGTTTATGGCCACACCGATGCTCCTGTTGGTTATACAATTTAGTCTGACGCAGAGCAGATAACTGTATTCGCATTACCGCTTCATCAGAGGCTACTGTTTAAACCACAGATGGAAAAATATCATAGATCAAACAATGTTAAACCAAGCACATTACCTCAGTTAATGCACTCTGTAATAGGCATGGAGGCTCACTTCATGGCTTATTCGAAGACTGAAAATAAAGGTTTCAAATTTAGGGTCTACAAATATAAAAAATAAAGGGTTATTTTCTTTTAATTAGCTTTATTTAAAGAAAGAAGCAATCAGTAAATTATTCATAATTACTAATTAATATATTTTCAAGAGGGTTTAAGCTCTGGTGTACTTGATATTAAGTATAGAGCAGCAATATTGCCTTTGTAAGACTCCAAGTTTGAAATGTTTGTTTTAGACTTTAGGCTTTTATTAACTTTTAGACTTTTATTGTCCCCAAGGGAAAATTCTGAATTTTAAAGCTACCAGTAGATGGCAGATGTGAATCCTGTTCCTTCTCTCCTCACCTAACCTTTACTTAGGCTTACCTGAGTTCTCCAGACTTCTTCTAAATGCCAGATGTTGTTTCTAGTTTGCTTTTTAATAGGGATGTAGAGATACTAGAACATTTGATGGATTGGCTATCAGTTTATCAGATATCTTGGTTCGGTATATACGGCTCTGGAAGAGACCACTGCATTTATTTCTGAAATCAGCATCTCTACATGTATTACAGCCATTCCATTTCAGCGTATGTTGAATTTCAACACAAGCACAAAGCTGAGCTTCTTCAGTTCTTGCACCAGGAGTGGAATAAAGTCACCCAAGAACCATGTGAAAGACTTGTGGAGAGCATGCCAAGACGCATGAAAGCTGTGATTAAAAATAAGGGTTATTGCACCAAATATTGATTTCTGAACTCTTCTTAAGTGTAAACATTAGTATTATGTTGTTTTAAAATGAATTTGATCTTGTTTCTTTGCATTGTTTGAGGTCTGAAAACATGAATCTTTTTTGTTATTTTGACCATTTGTCATTTTCTGCAAATAAATGCTCTAAACGATAATATTTTAATTTGGAATTTGGTGGAAATGTTGTCAGTAGTTTATAGACTCAAACAAAAATGTTCCTTTTGCCCAAACACATACCTATAAGTAGTAAAATCACAAAAACTGATAATTTTGCAGTGGCAGTGCATCGTTGTAATATGAATATTTATAACTTTTATGCAAACAAAGCAAGTTAGAGTTATCTAAAGAATAAATAACAGTAACAGAATACAACTGGATCAATTTAGATTGTAAGCAAAATATTGTAATCCCTACTTCATATTTCAACATTGCAATTTATATTATTTATATTTATATTTAGACTTAGACAAACTTTATTGATCCACAAGGGAAATTGTTTTGGGTACAGTAGCTCACTCATCAAATATAAAACAGAGGTTAAAAAAAAAAAAAAAGATGGAATAGCAACCAAGAGCAATAGACCAGTGTCAGATGAGACATAATTATAAAAATAAAAATAATGATAATAATGTATATGTGCAAAACAGAATTTTAATAGAAAACTAGTAATAAAGTATAAAATACAATATCAAATAAGATGTACAATCCCAGCTATATACAGTTGTAGGGAGTATTATCAAGGGAGTATTATCTATTGCACAAGGGTGAGTTGTTGTACTGTTGTTTTTACTATATTGGCTGAATTTACTCAAATAATGTATTCAAGTAATGCACTGGCATTTGCTAATATATTTTTTAAATACCAGTCTTTCTTAAGTACACCTCTACTATCCGTCAGTAACATTTGAGAGGGTAAAGGGCATGTTTTAAGTCAGTGTCAATGATGTTGTTAGCTGAAGGATGCCATCTAGAGGCAATGCACCACTGACACAAATATACAGATAATAAAATGAAAATGCTTATGAATAGGGAAGTAATTAACAAAATATGCTGTAAATGAAATTCCAAAATTCCAAAAGTAAGTAGTTTTGGTTATTTATTGACTAAACGATAACGCTTTGATCCAATGCCCGCCACGTATCACCTTCCAGCCTTGCCATAACACACTATTTGCATGTGTGGCCTGTAAAATGATTGAACGTATCCTTGTGGCTAATTAACATGTGTGCTTTGCGATGTTTGGGGACCTCGGGAGACTTTGGCCACAACCTCTGACCTCCATTAAAGGCCGGGGCGGTCCTTTGGGAGGAAGTAGGTCTGTTTCAGGAAGTGGAGGCAGGTGTCAGCTGCTGGTGTGGAGAAGTGCTGAAACTGAACACTGCCAACTCAGAAACAAGTTCAAGAAAGGCCCAACGCTACATGCAACATTTATTCTGCTATTTGAACCAGTGTTGGCTAGTTAGACAGACAGCCGCTAAGAACATAAACACACGATTAACTGATTAGTAAAGCCTAATCAGCTAAAGCTACATTTTCCCCTCATAGTTTTGTAGATATGTAGATGGTCATGTGTAGGTAATTTGTGATGAGAAAACAACATTATAACAGATCAGATTTCTAGCCAAAACACAGAGACAGTTGCAGTTATGTAATAATTACCTGTGAATGGCTATGGATTTTCAGAGGAGGGTGAATGGTGGATTATTTTTCCCAAAGCTGTCACCATATTGAACTCCAGTTTGCTCTAAGAACTGCCATTTGCACTGACTTTTGTACTTCCCCTATCAACCAGCATGCTGTATATGTGTATATATGTGTATATGTCTTTTATAACATAGTAGTTTTGTAGTTTTTATTAGTACATTATTTATACAGTGGTACCTCACCTTACGAAATTAATTCGTTCCAGAAGTGGTTTCGTAACATGAATTTTTCGTAAGTTGAGTAGCTATTTCAATGGAAAAAGCCTGATTCGTTCCAAGGCCCCGTTCCAAGTTTTTTTTTTTATAGTGTATCTTTTTTTTAATAGTGTAACACTGTGTTCTGGGTCCTGAGACTGTAGACCCAGGACTAAACGTGGACTATACCAGGTCTAGACCAAGGACTAAACCTGGGCTAAACCAGGACTGGACCAGGTCTAGACCTTGACTAAACCAGGACTAGACCAGGTGGATTAAAGCGCCGCGTGCGGGTCTATTTCCTGGTTTCGTACTAGCTCTGCTGTTAGCAGCAGCACCGGTGTACCTCACGAGTCACGGCTGAGGCGAGCAGCGACTGCTGCGTGGGGGGGAGGGGGAGGGCAGAGAAGTGTGCGCGCAGACACGTGTGATGCATGACCCGGCGCGGGGCTGCGAGCACGAGACCCGTGCTCAAACCGTGCCTCCTCTAGACCAGGTTTAGAGGAGGCACGGTTTGAGCACGGGTCTCGTGCTCGCAGCCCCGCGCCGGGTCATGCTGCACTATCACACATGTGTCCCCGCGCACACTTCTCCGCCCTCCCCCTTCCCCCCACACTTCACTATTAATACATTTTGTTGAAAATCTATGAAAGTTTGAGTGTTTAAATGAGAGACAAATGTGAGAAAAGTTTAAATCCAGTCTGAGAAAAGCGTATAATGTGTGTGGCTGAGCGCGCATCTGAGCGCGCATTATTTGAATTTTTGAGATTTCGCGTTTCGTAACTTGAATTTTCTTTCGTATCTAGAGACCAAAATGTAACGTGAAGGCGTTTCGTAACTTGGAATTTCCGTTTGTTGGTTCTTTCGTAAGGTGAGGTACCACTGTACTTTTATACTGTGCACTTTGAAGGGAGGCTTTAAATCTCATTGTACTGTGTATAATGACAATAAAAGCTTTCTATTCTATTTCTATTCTGTTGTATTCTGTTTTTACTCTCAATAAGAACATGCAGGATTTTTCAAACGTGTGAGCCTTTTATATG
The DNA here is from genome assembly GCA_036785185.1 of Paratrypauchen microcephalus. Lineage (NCBI taxonomy): Eukaryota > Metazoa > Chordata > Actinopteri > Gobiiformes > Gobiidae > Paratrypauchen > Paratrypauchen microcephalus. The sequence goes on along the minus strand of JAVJIX010000003.1, from coordinate 17,148,278 downwards.
GGTCTAAAATTAAAGCCTTCAATTTTTGTTATCTACATTCCAGGAGGCAAGACGCAACACTTCATTGGCTTGTTGTGAAACTGGAGAAGATCAGGATCTGAAGCCACAAAGCCAAGAATGCATGACAAAAGCTGTTTTCTGGAAAAAAATAAATACTGGGTGATAATGTCAGAAATGTATAGCTCTTTTTTTTTTTATCCCCATAGCAACATTCAGACAATAGGACAAAATAATAACATATATTCAAAAACAATAACATCTCTATGGAGACAAGCAGGTGGCAGACCTTCCAGCAGAAAAGTTACACTGTGCAATGTATTAAGTATACATTTATATAATTTATGTCTTATTGATACCAGTCTCTTGCTATTTTTATTTCTACTTATTTAGAAGTTTATTACATTTTATATATATATATATATATATATATATATATATATATTTTACTCTTTGTTATTGTTATATAATGTGATATATAAGATACTGTGTCTGTGTAATTTACCTCGTGGATCAATAAAGTCTGTCTAAGCCTAAGTATCATTAAGCCAAATGTTCAACTGTAAAATTCCATCCATTCATCTATTTTCGTCCCCTTATCTGGTGCCGGGTCACAGGGGCAACAGTCTAAGCAGGGACTCCCAGACTTCCTTCACCCCGGACACTTCCTCCAGCTCCTCCGGGGGGACCCCAAGGCGTTCCCAGGCCAGCCGAGAGACATAGTCCCTCCAGTGTGTCCTGGGTCTTCCCCGGGGCCTCCTCCCGGTGGGACATGCCCGGAACACCTCCCGAGGGAGGAATCCAGGAGGCGTCCGGAACAGATTCCCGAGCTACCTCAGCTGCTCCTCTCGACATGGAGGAGCAGCGGCTCTACTCCAAGCTCCTGCCGTGTGACTGAACTCCTCACCCTATCTCTAAGGGAGCGCCCAGCCACTCTACGGAGGAAACTCATCTCATTTTGGCCGCTTGTATCCATGATCTTGTCCTTTCGGTCATTACCCAAAGCTCCTGAGCAACTGTAAAATGATCCACAAAAATACACTTTATATCTTTTTTTATTTTCCTATTCAGATTTGGCATATTTTCAAAATGTATATGGTTATATTATGATCATACTTACATTTGAACTTGGAAAATCTAAATAAATTGATATATTGGTATTTTTGTCTATAATTAAGACAAGCTACCGTTTAGAAAAGTGGCTGGGCGTTGAAGTTGCAACCTGGTAGTGCACTGGCGCCCCCTTTTGAATGTTTTTATCTATTACCACCATAACCATTCTGTGCAGCTCCAAATCTACAAGCTCTGAATTAACCAAACTTCACCAGTCCCCATATCCAGCTACTTTAAACTGAACTATAAGCACACGCGGCCGTATAGCTGGGAATGGGTGAGCTCATTAAAAGTAGGAATGCTGGGAACGTGTTGGAGACGGCGCACAGGCGGACATTAAACATTGCTCAGATAAACAGTGAAGCTGAAAAAGAGTGGATGTCCTCACTATCAAAGCAGACACAAGCCAGGCCGTGTCAACAAACAGTAGCCATGGAAACAGGGATGAAAGATGAGCCAAAGGTTTATAAAAAATCTGAATGAACGTAAATTTATAGGCGTAAAGATGACAGATTTATGTACTGTTACTACACACAAGCTGTATGCAAACACTAAATTGTTTGCTATTATTCTTTTATACACCGTGATAAGATTTGCAGTAAAAATGTACTGTGTTATAAATGTGCTTGGATTGATGGAGAGAGTGAACTAGAGCTTACTATAATTAATTAATAATTACAAAATAACATTGCTTAGTGGCTGTCATGGCATATTGACTCCAAAAGATGGCGCTGTCTGTTGTAAATTTAAACACCAGTTACAGGATCCCAATTCCAAGTAAATGATTGCGTTAGTTTTAATTTTTAAAAAAAGAAAGAGAGAGAGATACTTATTTAAAAAAACAGCATGATGTCACTGAAAAGTAAAATAAATACAAATAAAAATAAGTTTTATGGATTTTGAGAGGCATTTACAATTTAGTTATGTTAAATTCAGTGTATTTTGAGTAAAGTATATTAAAAATCTGCTTTAATAGTGGTTCATTTCTCAAACATAAAGATTGAATATCCTCCTGGGACCTGAAGAATTTTTTATTTTTTTTCTGATTTTCTATTGGAGGTAAATGAACACCTTAGCACATACATTTTGTTAATTTTATTTTTATTCATAATTTTGTAACATGTCCTTTGTAATGGTGTTAAATCCATGTGAAGTTAACAACCTTTTTTTTTCTTTTGATGACCAACATCTCTGACAAGCTTCTACAGTCACCTCAAAAAGTTTTTAGACTCCCTTTTATTTATTTATTTATTTATCATAGTGCAGCCACAAACTAACTCCTGTTGAGTTCCTTTTTTTTTTTTTTTTAATCCTGGACATGATAGTACCCTATAAACCCCAGTCCTATTTAGGCAGAGGAACCTAGTCCCCCCATTAAGAGTCTGTCTCAGAACGCTTAAAAGACAATGGTTAAGTCAACGTCCACTATAAAGGACACAAATGAATGGGCTGGGTCTCAGGAGGATATAACTTGAAATATTAAACTTTGGATCTAGCAATTTGAGACTGTTTTCAGATTAACTGCAATTAATTATTTCAAAGATAATTGTAAGAAATATTCAATAAATAATAAAACGTATCAATTACTGCTTTAATACAACTGTTCTGTCTATGGAGGATGCACGTCCCCATAGAATTATTAGGTTTTAGCTTTCTGTTATATGGGGCCATTTTGAGGATGGTTGCCTATTCAAAACCTAAAATTCAAAAGATATAATATTTTTGTTTTGAATTGCTATGACAACAGTCTGAAACCCATTAATAGGGTTTCTATCTGATGTTTTTGTCAAAATTCAGTTCTTAATATATTCTTGTTCTTATCTTCTGTACACATTTGTAGGTCTGGTGAACGTTTTAGGCAAAAACACATTCCTCATTCCATCCATAACTTTAAACCTAAATATCTCAAGAAACTAGTTTTATTGTAGAGATCAAGGCATTTTTATAATGTTCAAAACACATGCACACGATTGAACATTTGCTGTTGTGACATGCCTAATTCCATCACATTTTAACTAAAAAATGTCAACATAAGAAATGGTCCTTACTCTTCATCCAGTGGAACCATTTTGAGCAGTCTTGAAACAATGTGTGTAAGAAACGTGAAATCTCCTCAGCACGCTGCCTCTGATGAATTACCCATAAATCACCGCAGTCGTGACCTGAGTGCTGGTTTTCCTCCTTTTCTCTCACTTCCCTCCTTCCCTGGTATTTGGGCTCATTGTTTCTGGCTAAACTAAAGCTGTTTTCCTCTTGTTTAAATCATAGAAATATTTCACCAAGTCCATTACACCAAGTCCAGGTGTGCATCTACACACGTGGACTTTCTGAAACAATCTTGTGTACAGGGGTTTCAGAATGATTAAATGTTCTTTATTAGACAAAAATAACTTTGGTGAGCTTTAGGACAGGTTATAATGCTGTTAACTCCTCAAAATCATACCTGGAGATGGATAAACTAGATGCACTTAACTATACTATATGGATTAAGTTCTTTATCTTCACACTGAACTGCTTACACTGAGGTTTGACGATTTTATCTGTATATCTGTAAAAAGAGTAAAAAGAGTAATTTGCCACAACATATATAGTTTCTTTCATATTTCCTGGTAGAATTTTGTGCGTAACCTTTGAACCGGTCGTCTAAAATATGCGCTCCAAAATATCAAAAATGTGAAAATGTCCCGTAGCTGTGGAGTTTGGGTTTGGTAACCTTGTGTACTCTGGAGCTGTAGGCACACACTGAGTGACAGCTGTATGCTCTGTACATAGTGAACACCACAAATTATACCACATCATCACAAGGTGCAATAGAGATTTTTCTTTTTTCTACTGCTTACAAGTATTGGATTTGTAAAAAAGTACGGTTTATGTTCAGTGCGGTGTGTGACAGGCGTAGGCTACAATACGAGTCTGTGTGGCCTGGACCCGAGCCCCTGGACTGGGCAGAGAGAAGGCAGAGAGAGGGCACAGAGAGGGCAGAGAGAGGGCACCAGAGGCATGGAGCAGGTCAGAGGGACGCCTGGGAAACACAGGGGAGAGAGGGCAGTGGGCTGGAGAGGAGGTAGGGACACCAGAAAGCAAGTAATTCAACTATAACAGACTTAAACACTCATGGGAGTGCAAGCCCCTACATGTGGATTGTTTGTTATTTATAATGCTGTTCAGCGCCAGGGGACTATAGATGAAAAATGACTAAGTCAGGCTTTTTTTCCTCACTAATCATGTCTTTTATGAAATTGCGCTGTCCCATTTCAAATAAACTAATCTGATCTAATGGGATGCACCATCACAATGTAACTAAAGTGGCTGATACCAAAAAATCCCATCAGTGGCCAGAAAGAGCCAGCCTAAAGGACAGCACAGAGCAATAAAATCCCAGATCTACCACACCAGACAAGAGCCAAAGTGTAGACTGTGCAAAGAGGCCTCTGAGACAGTCCTGCACATAACTGCAGGGCGTAAGATGCTGCAGGGAAAGCACACATGGTGCTGCATAACCAAGTGGCATATGTCATAGTGTACAGAAACATCTGTGCACCGTACAGACTGGAGACCCCAAGGTCAAGGTGGACATGTCTCCAAATGCTGAGCCAAGTTCCAGATACAAACTGACAGAATGGTGATGCCGTTGGGGGGGAGGCACTGCAATACCAAATGACATCAAGAAAAAGGACTATGAGAAACTACAGAAATCCCAGGAGCTCAAAGAAGAGCTGCAGAAAGCGTGGAAGGAGAAGGCATTAGCGGTGCCTATATGGAGCACTCGGGGCAGTTACCTTTAAACTTGACGAGTGGCTACACCAGATACTTTACATTTTAAAATGACAAATATCAAGTCCACTATGATAATTAATGTTAATGAACAATTTGTAACCTATTATGTTTAGTCTGGACCTTTTTTATTTTTATTTTATTCAGGTTATAAAACTTAAAGATGCATTCTTTGCACTACAGTATTAAAATTGCAGTGTGTAAACTTAAAAAGGACCCAAACAGAAAAATAGGTAGTACATTATTTGGATTTTAAACAATTCCTTTTGCTTCCCTTGGAAATATGACAATCCAGTCTTGTCAGCTCCAAGTACAGCTCTGGAAAAAAATAAGAGACCACTGCAAAATCAGTTTTTCTGATTTTACTACTTATAGGTATGTGTTTGGGCAAAAGGAACATTTTTGTTTGAATCTATAAACTGCTGACAGCATTTCCCCTAAATTTCAAATAAAATATTATCATTTAGAGCATTTATTTGCAGAAAATAACAAATGGTCAAAATAACAAAAAAGATACATGTTTTCAGACCTCAAACAATGCAAAGAAACAAGATCAAATTAATTTTAAAACAACATAATACTAATGTTTTCACTTAAGAAGAATTCAGAAATCAATATTTGGTGCAATAACCCTTATTTTTAATCACAGCTTTCATGCGTTTTGGCATGCTCTCCACAAGTCTTTCACATTGTTTTTGGGTGACTTTATTCCACTCCTGGTGCAAGAACTGAAGTAGCTCAGCTTTGTGTTTGTGTTGGAATTCAACAGACGCTGGAATGGAATGGCTGTAATACATGTAGAGATGCTGATTTCAGAAAAAATACAGTGGTCTCTTATTTTTTTCCAGAGCTGTAGTTGTGGGAAAGTACACAGCCTCATCTTTCTGAGCATTTATCATTGATCAAAGCTTGTGTTGCGTGTCACCTCTACTGTCTCCACAAGTGCCGGCAGGTCCTATAGGTCAGTGAACGCACCATCCCTATCAACTGTGATCTCAGATGACCGGTCCCACCAAAACAATGCACGCCTCTCACCATGAGCGCAGAATACAAGGCCCTCTGTCACAAACATACAAGTGTGTGCTTCTGTTTGAGCTGTGGGGCCACGTCTCCACAGCCCAAGTGTTAATCCACTTAAGAAGTCCCCAGGCTCGTTACACTGAGGATTGTTCCAGAAGTAAGGCGGGTTTATGGGAAAGGTCTCCACAGAAACTGGACTGACATGAAGCTCACGCTATAGCCAGGGCTAGACATGAGGATTAAACTGACAGGGCTTTCACTGCTGTATAAAATGATTTGTCATTTATTTATTTATTTATTTTGTGTTGCTTTCTGTTTTTTGAATAGGAATCAAGAATACTATACTATATTATGTGCAATACGAAATTCATTTGAGCAGTATTACCACCTGTGAAACCTTATTTAATCCTACCTGTACCCTTGTATTTTATTATATTATTTTATTACTTTTTTTACTTATATTGTCTACTTTTTTCCCTTTATTTTTATTGCATGCTATTAGTACTTCTTGACTATCGGGTTCTTCTGATCCTAAGCATTTCATTACATTGTTGACCTTGTGTTGATCCTGCATATGACAAATAAACAATCTTGAATCTTGAATGAATTAGTAAGGTTAAAGGTAGAGAATGCAACTTTCTGGGGGTGGCAAAATAGAAAGTGAAAACCATACTTCAGAACATTCTCGATGGAGATGGAGTATGATTTATGCCATACTGTGGAAGATTATAGCAGAGCTTTTCCTTGGAAACAAACAGGAAGAGGCCCTCCTCCAGGCCATATAAGAGTATTCAATAAAGATTTGCCCTCTTTATTTCATCCGTTTTTAATGCTAGTTCAGCCCCCGCAGACCCATCTCCAGCTCTTGAGCTAGGCCAGACTGCGTTTATTGTATGCATGTTGTGGGGGAAACGAGAGTGTCCAGAGGAAGCTTGGAAACTCTGCACAGAAAGGCCCAGGAAGCCCGAGAGCCACTCAGCCACCATGGCACCTTTAATGAAATATTGAGCCTACCATGTACATAAGTTGAAAAGTACAGATCTATATTAGAAGTTTCGTGCATGAACATGAAAGTGTGTATTGTGTCAGTCAGTGGGTTCTTTACAGTGTGCGTTACATGAATAAAAGACTGATGGAGAGGAGGGGGATTTCCAGTGTCCACTTTAGACTCAGAGTAGGAGATGGGAGAGCTGGAGGAGGCATCAGCTGACTGTGAGTGTGTGAGTGTGTGTGTGTGTGTGTGTGTGTGTGCGCGTGAGGGAGAGCCAGGCCTTTCCCACACCCACCAGAGTCACATACTGTACACACAAGTCCTACAGGGAGGGGGACGTCTGCAGGTCAGCGAGAGAATGGTACTCAAGCATTCATGACCGAAAGAGAAAGTGTATTTAGAATTTTCTCTGTGCCCCAAAATAAACTCAAACTGAAATACATAATAATACGCCTACTACTGTTTACTACTTGGACCACTGTCAGTGCCAATAACTGATTAATAATTATTGTGTTATAGAATTATGGTTAACGCATAATTTGCAAAAAGACCACATAAACAAGTTGGATTTTTTATCTAAATATAATCTTGTAAAGCAATATTAGATCGTACCAGTTTTACCTTTTCCATATGAATATTATGTGCTTCTACTACTGGTGACCTCAGTACACCACTAGAGCTATCTAAAGAGGGCCCTCACATCTCTTTACTGTAACTAATGTGCATCAGACAGTGAGGTATTGGAGCTATGTGTAAAGTTATGTACAGTGTGAGATAGCAGCGCGTCCTGTGGTGAGATGAACACTGAGCAGCCCAGGTCAAAACAAGAGTAAGAGTTTTCCCCCGCAACAGTCACAACCATGACAGTCTGACATGGATTTTTTTGAGCTGATACAATATCTGATATCTGTCTTGTTGCTGTGGTCACAAACTAATATTTGCCTATACGCATGTTATGATTTTTAAAACCACAGCAGTTGTAGTAAGTTCAGTAAATCATTTTAGGTCAGTGTTTTGTATCAAACTTGATTAATGAAACTGTACAAAGCTGAACTGTGCTGTTCAGTTCAGCTTTTCTTTTCAGCTCTGGCCAAGAGCTGGTGGTGCAGTGCTGTTGTGTATTTCTTGGTACTGCTGCAACAATTTTAGTAGACAACTAGTTAGGATTAGTCCAATTTGTTTGAAGCTGACAAACTGGACTGCAACAATTGGAACTTGTACAGTACTTTGTAAGTCCTTTGTTTTAAACATGCAAACGTTCTTACATGGCTAGAATTATACACCCAAAAATATCCCAAAATCTACTCAATTGCAGTGACTTGAGTATTTCTACTTACGGTACTTACTTTCCAGTCTGAACATTAGCTCCAGTGTGAGGAGGTCATAGTGTGGTTGGATGTAGGTGTGGTTCTTCATGACAGGAACGGCCTCATGTGCAGAGGTTGTCCACACACAGTGAAGAGAGTGCTGACGTGCGACGGACGATAGACTCACATATGACTGGCACACTTCAGCTGCAGCTCCTCTGACCCACAGGACACTCCAGAAAGCATCAAAGACCTGAAAAACTCAAATGTATTATGTGTTAAAAAAGTTACTTTGATTTGAGAAAATGCTGCCCTTGTTTGTATTCAACAAATATACATAACAGCACTGCGCTATCTCATTGGCCAGAACTCAGAGAATAAGTGGACTGTAGTTAAAGGAACTGTATGTGGCTTGTGCTCTTATAGTTTTCAGAAAGGAACTACACCCACAGTCACAACTGAACCTGTGTTGCCAGAGCCTTATCCTGCAGATAGAGGACACATCAAAGTTTTTCTCATTCACATATGGACAGACCATGCCTCATATAAAAGCTCAGAACCTCCAGAATTCACTCACTGAGCTGCAGAGGCTGCACTAGCACGGACTCATGATGGCTGCAGGTCCAGGGGTTTAGGAAGTGACCAATCAGATCAGAGAGAAGGTTTAAACTAACAGGATTTTAGCACTGAAAATGCAAGACTCATGTGAGACCCCAAAACACCAAATTATAACATAAATAAATGGGTCATCAAATGGGACATCCAGTATTTTTTGTCTTTTACAATAAATCAGCATTAGAAATGTTACTGTATATCTAAATTTGATTTGAACACACTTACCTAAATTAAAATCAAAATCTTGCATCTAATAATAATAATAATAATTCATTGGATTTATATAGCGCCTTTCATGCCACTCAAAGCGCTTTACAGTTCATTGTTCATTCACTCCACACTTGGTGGTGGTAAGCTACTTTCTGTAGCCACAGCTGCCCTGGGGCAGACTGACGGAAGCGAGGCTGCCAATCAGCGCCATCGGCCCCTCCGACCACCTCCAACACTCATGCACACGCCACTTTCATACTAGGCAAATGTGGGTAAAGTGTCTTACCTAAGGACACAGCAACAGTATTTGCAACTGGCGCCCCACTGTGGCACCTGGAATTCCCAGCGGTCTCCCATCCGAGTACTAACCAGGCCCTGCCTTGCTTAGCTTCTGAGATCTGACGGGATCAGGCTTTGACAGGCAGGTATGGCCACATCTAGTTCGTTTAACAATTTAACAAGTAAATTAATCACGTTTTGTATAAAAGTCTGATCTGTATTTAAATAGAATACAGTGTGGAATTAAACGTGTGTATCTCCATGGAGACAGTTCAAGATTCAAGATTGTCATTTGCAGGATCAACACAAGGTCAAAAATGCAATGAAATGCTTAGGATCAGAAGAGCCGTTGACTCTCTACGATATCCAAGAAGTACTAATAACATGCAATAATAGTACATGGTAAAAAAGTGTTGCAAAAAGTGCAGGGGAAGAAGTAAACAATATAATTTTAAAAAGTAATAAAATGTAATAAAATTCATGGTACAGGTAGGGTTAACAAAGGTGTAAGTAGAGTATTTCACAGATTGCACATAATAGCTGGCACAACCAGGCCAAGTTACAGGTCAGATCTGTGGAAAGGCAACCCGCTCACAGTGACAATGCATCTTTTAGTCATAAAAACACTTGCAATTGAATAAATAAAATAAATGTTTGATACCATTATATCAATAACAACTCCATGGAGACAAGCAGCAGACCCTTCACCAGTAAAATTACATATTGCAGCTTTAAGTTATATATTACAGTCCCATTTACATCATTGTTTTACTTCTTTGTCTTGCATTGTTGAATTATATTGTCTTACCCGCCGTATTTCAAACCCACATGTAAACATTGCTTGATCCAAATCCAGCCTGTGTTTCCGATAGAGGGAGCAGGAAGGAAGCAGAGTAGCAGCTGCTGCAGGTTGCTGGTTCAACGCTCCTAAAAGACGTGTTGTGGGTTTCCTCAGTCACAACAATAGACCATTATACCCCCGAACAACACACATTCATAGAGTCTGTGCGAGTGCATTAAAACCTGATAAACGTCCCACGTTTCTCTTGAAGTCCTTAGGGAGTCCAAAGTGTTGAGAAGAGGAAATCGAACTGGATCAAGTCTATGCAGAGAGTGGAGAAAGGTCTTGTATTATGCAAAAATGACTCTTGTGAGCTTTTAGACATGTTGTTACTTCATGAAAAACATACCTGGAGTTGTGTTTTGTTTCATTCACACATGTTTGAGTATTATTATTAGTGTGTCTACATCTCCAAAGCTTAAAATGTTCTCTTCCACCCGTGTGATTTAGTAGAGATTGGCAATTCCAGGGCTGAAATTATCCAAATGATTCACGTGAAGGTGTATGGAGTTTCGACCAGAGGAGTCTGTAACATAAAAAGGCGTAGGACTAAATTTGGCCAAATGGTGGTGTCTCTCAGAGGCTCACAGACATGGAACACACTGCCAGCCCACGTCAGGAACTGTGGCACCGATTCAGCCTTTAAAACAGCTCTGAAACATTGGTTGAAAACTAACCAGACGTGCTCACACATGTAGATTAATCTGACTTTTAGGGCCGCGTAAACTCTGGGATGGGTCTATTGCAACTACATGCTCTTGGTGAAATGTCTATTGTGTATTCTGTTTTCTCTGTTTGTGTGAATGTGTTTCGTTCTTACCCGCCTTTAGGACTACGGATGTAAAGATAAGATAAGACTTTATTGATCTCACATAGGAGAAATTCACTTGCCACAGTAGCTCCAGGCAGTTTAGTGAAAAAGAAAGTTTGAACAAGAAAAGGCATGCAGACAAGAAAAGTAATAATAATAAAATAAGTAAAGAGAATAAAGAAAAAAATTGCACATTTGGACTATATAGTGGAGTTATACAGTCTGCTATACAGTCTGATAGCTATTGTGCTAACTCCGGCATATTTACGCTGAAGCTCTCCGCTGACATGTTGATTAATATGCATTGTTCTAATTTAAATAAATAAATAAAATAAAATAAAATAAATAAAAAGATAGTGGAGCACTTCTTCTAAATACAGTATGCAGGATTTGTTTGTTAAAATTGTTAAACATAGGCCCTTTAAACAATATGACCATTTTAGAAACAAACCATTTAACAATGTCATTAAACTCATTATCTCCATGTAGACGATGGAAAATGGTACCATCAGACCAAGTTACAGGTAAGATCTATGAATAAGCGACTCGCTTACAGTCAGAATGCATGTTTTTCTAAGTAATTTTGAGCTATAAAATCACCAACACTTAAATAAGGGTGTTTAATGTCATACTGTGAAACATCCCAGGCAAAGCAATATCATCTTTGTAGCAACATGCAAGCAAATGGAGTACCTTCCATCAGAAAAGTTACACAGTGTAACTTTAAAGGGCCTATATTGCACTATTTCTGACCTATGTTATAACGTTCCTCATCAAAAACATACATACAGTTATGTTTTATTTCATTCACACACGTTTAACACATAAACCCTGCATATTTAGGCTTAGTTCTTCTCTCAAACAGAAAACGCTCTGTTCAGGAAGTGCTCCTCTGTGTTTTTAAACCTCACACACCTTCACAAGGATCATTTCAGCCCTGGAATTGCCAATCTCTACTGAACTAAATGAAAAAAGTAGCTGTTAACTTGAAAACTACCACTACATGACATCATAGGGTGGAACAGAGGATTTTGGTCTTTGGAGATGTTGACAGACTGATAATAAAGAATTACTCAAACATGTCTGAATGAAACAAAACACAACTCCAGGCCTGTTTTTGATGAGGTAACAATTTCTAACATGGGTTAAAGTTCACAAGAGTCAATTTTGCATAATATAGGACCTTTAAATAAATGTGTTTAATGCCATACTGTGAAACATTCCACGCAAAGCAATAACATCTCTGTAGCAACAAGTTCCACAGTGCATCTTTAACATTATGGAGGCTGTGGGGTCTCTGCCATGGTGGTGTTGCCAGTCCTCCTTTGTCAGAATAATGCTCCGTTTCCTCCCATTCTCTCCGCACTCACCCCCTCTCCTTTACCCTCCGTCCTGACAAATACACACTCAAATATGCAGCGCTCAAGAGGATTTCCGACTCACGGCCCTGAGCCCCCCCAGATATTACCCTCCTGGTAGCCCTTTGCCAATGCTTCCTGATATAGGATGGCCCTGCTTGTCCTCCATGACCCAAGACATCAATAAAAACACAATATACACATCCAAAAGTGAGAAACCAGAGATTGTGTGGAACAGATGTAAGGCAGCTGCAGGTGTAGTGAGTAAAAATGTTATAAACAAATGTAATGTCTAATTTATATACAAGAGTTTTACCAGCAAAGTTTAAAAAAAAAAAAAAAAAAAGTCAGTCACATCCAGTGAAAGCAATATTTTAAAGTAAAGTAGTCAAAAAATGTCAACTAACAGTAGTCTACTAAAATATAATAAAGTGACTGAAGTAGAGGTAAATTAAATTATTAAACAAGCAGCGAGTAAAGCGTACAAAATTAAAATACAGGTCTGGAAAAAAAAAAGAGACCACTGCAAAATTATCAGTTTTTCTGATTTTACTACTTAAAAGGAACATTTTTGTTTGAGTCTATAAACTACTGACAACATTTCTCTCAAATTCCAAATAAAATATTATCGTTTAGAGCAGTGTTTCCCAACCTTTTTTGTCTTGTGTACCCCCTGAGCCTTTTTGTCATACCTTGAGTACCCCCTCACTCATATGTGTTGATAATTCTCCAAAAGTAGAACGTGACACAACAGATTATTAAATGAAAATCATTTTTTTCATCTCCTTAATTTGAAAATTTAATTCTCAGGCATTTTCTCTCTTTTCTTTAACTCAAATTAGAATTTAAAAATTCAAAAAAATCTCTCCCTGCGTACCCCCTGCAGTGTGCTCGTGTACCCCTAGGGGTACTTGTACCGCTGGTTGGGAAACACTGGTTTAGAGCATTTATTTGCAGAAAATGACAAATGGACAAAATAACAAAAAAGATACAAGACCTCAAACAATGCAAAGAAACAAGATCAAATTCATTTTAAAACAACATAATACTAATGTTTACACTTAAGAAGAGTTCAGAAATCAATATTTGGTGCAATAACCCTTATTTTTAATCACAGCTTTCATGCGTCTTGGCATGTTCTCCACAAGTCTTTCACATTGTTCTTGGGTGCATGACTTTATAGTTCATAGTTCATAGTTAGATTTATTGCCAAATTCTGCCATATTTAAACGACCTACAGTGAATCAAAATTTTCTTTCTCCCTGACCAAGCAGAGACAGAACAGATATAGAGTAGAGAGTAGAAAAAGATGCAAGTACAATCAATAGCAATATTCACAAACATATTACGACAAAAACAATGGGACAGGTAACACTTTTTGTCTTTTTGTGTGGTGGACAAACGGGAGGGTGAGGAGGGGGAGCAGAACAGAATAATGATGAAATTGGTGAAACTGAAGCTGAGGCGGACATTACTAATCAGTATTTATTCCACTCCTGGTGCAAGAACTGAAGTAGCTCAGCTTTGTGTTTGTGTTGGAATTCAACAGACGCTGGAATAGAATGACTTGTAATACATGTAGAGATGCTGATTTCAGAAAAAAAATCTAGTGGTCTCTTATTTTTTTCCAGAGCTGTATGTTTTTAAAATGTATTTGTAACTACTGCTTGTACTGACTGTTGTACTTCCATCCATCCATTTTCTTCCACTTAGCCGGGGCTGGGTCGCAGGGGCAGCAGTCTAAGCAGGGACTCCCAGACTTCCTTCACCCCGGATACTTCCTCCAGCTCCTCCGGGGGGACCTAAAGGCGTTCCCAGGCCAGCCGAGAGACATAGTCCCTCCAGCGTGACTGATTCAATTAATGAGTTAATGAATCTCTCAACAATGGTATTTCCAAAAACGTATTAATCATACCTGATGGTTAGCTGATCGAGAAATTGCATTTTTGTTGGTGGCACGAATCCAGCTCCTACAGATGAATAGTGTTGTTGTGTCCTTGGGCAAGACACTACCCATCTCATCCCCCGAGAGGTCTGAATGGGTGATTTCTTTTGAAGGTGGAAAAGCGCTGTATAAAATGTGTCTAGACTGTACAAAATGGCGAAACTGTAATCTACCATAATCACAAGCATATACAGAAAAGTTAAAGTATGCACATTTCTTAAGACGACGGGGCGCTGACAAGTCCATTTGGAGTTATCAGCTGCAGAAGCCATAAGAGTGTGTGTTTAAGTACGTCCTGACTGGCGCGTTCACCTCGCTCACGGTGCTCCTGAGATTAGCAGGTGAGAAAAGACGTCTGCTCCTGTGTGAGAGGCTCTGGACTGTCTCACACGACGATTGGGTTTCAGACTGTGGGAACGGCTCACACATACTCCGAGTACTTGTGGGGCCTGTGTGATTTGTCAATTTGAATCAGAAAAGATTGTTAAAACACAGTGTGTAATGTAAATATGTGTACCTTTGCTTTTATTTGCAGCTAAATATAGACACTTGGTTGTTTCCATATCAAAAAATATACCTGGAGTTGTGTTTTGCTTTATTCACACAATTAACACACAAACCCTGCATATTTTGTCCTTCTCTCAAACGGAAAACACTCTTTTCCACCTTGTGATGTCATGTGGTAATACAGGAAGTGGTCCGTTGTGTTTTTAAACTCCATACAGCTTCACTAGAATCATTTGGATGATTTCAGCTCTGTAATTTTCAGTATTTGCACTAAACAACAGGTAAAAAAGTAGCTGTTAAACTGGAAACTAGCACTTCATGACATCACAAGGTGGAAAAGAGCATTTTGAGCTTTGGAAATGTAGACAGACAAACATGACAAAAATGTGAATGAAACAAAACACAACTCCAGGTAGGCTAGTCTAAATCTCACAAGAGTCAATTTTGTGTAATATGGAACCTCTGTGGTTATATTTGGCCTTACATTTAAAGGTGCACTATGTAACTTTTCTGGTAGAGTGTCTGCCACATGCTCGTTTCTATGGTTATTGCTTTGTCTGGAATGCCTACAATATGGCATTTAACATAGATTTTTTTTTCTTTTACCTTTAATTAACCAAGAAGTCCCATTGAGATTCATATTTTTTTTTAGCAATGAACTTGTAATCAAATATAATAAATTAACCTTTCTTTTTTTTAAGTTGGGTTGTACATTGATTTGCAGACTGGTTTATTGATTAGATTAGGCCGATTTATTTGATAGAAAATGCATTATTTTCTTTCTCTATGTTATAATTCTCATCAAAAACATACTTTTTTTGTTGTTGTCATTCACACGCTTAACACAGAAATTAGAATTGTCAATCTCTTTACGTCCCCAGTGGCAGCAGAGTGGTTGGCTGCTTTTGTGGTTACTTGGCTCACACACTGAGCTGTTTTTAAAATTTTGGTTTTTTTTTTAAACATCATTCCATGGGATTTTAACCAACTAAAAAGTGCAGCGTGTGCAGTTCAAAGGACACAAGTAAGAGAGTGATGGATTTTGTGAAATAAGCTGTTTATTTTTCCCGTATCCATGGAGACCATGTAAGAGGCTAGTGAAGGAGCTAACTATGAAATATGATTTGATATGCTACTGTTTTTTTTTACAACATATGTGGGAGCAAATGTGGCAGAAGACCTTCAGAGGAAATACTTAAAGGAAATGAACACAAGAGACTGTTGGAGTTTGTGAAATGAACAGTTTGTTTTTCTCATATCCCTGGAGAGTGCCAGAGACTACCTATGGAGCTAGCTATGGACATTTGAGATGCTACAGGCTTTTTACACCATATGTGGCAGAAGACCTTCCAGAGAAAAAGTAGGAACGAGGCCTTTCCGGTTGTGTCCACCTGGTCCCCTCCGGAGGCTGCTGTGATGCTGCAGGAGGGACATTTTTGGCTCTTCCTCTCCTCAAACTGTCCTGACACAGATCTGCTGACCCTCCCTGAACTGTCCTCCTGTGAAACTGCACTAAGACCTTTAACTTAGACATACAGTGGAAATGTTGCATCAGTCACAACTACAACAGTTTACTGCAGCAAAACCTGAATTTCCCTTTGGCTCAATAAAATCTCTCTTGCTCTCTCATAATAATATAGATGAAAAAATTTAGTATTTTTAATGTTTGAATTGAATGTTTACACCAAATTAACCCTTTTCACTAGCAAGGGTTAGGCCAGGGGTCTTCAATCTGTAGCTCAGGAGCAGGTAACTCTCCACCCCCCTTCAAGTAGCTCACCAAGTGATTTCTGAATTACACTTATTGTGCTGGATAAGCAAAATTTGATTAAATAAATGCATTTTACCACTGTACATGTACAATGTAAATCATGTCATTTTGATGCCTAACTTTGTGCAATAATAAATGCACTGCAAATTTCTCTGATCTGGCCAAGATTTTACAACTTATATCAAGTTATTCATCTTGTTTTCAGATTTATTATCTGCTTTCTAGACCAAAGACTGCATAATTCTAGTCTAGTGGGAGTTTATTTTCAGATAACTTGTCAAGTAAAATTATCTTGCTGCATGGACAGATAATTTCACTACTTTTAAGTCATTTTCTGATAGATTTAAGTGTTTATATCTTAAATTTTGGCAAAGCTTTTTTGCAGTGTGGATAATGGGTGCTTTTAGAGGCATTCTAGGGGTCTAGTCTAGGGGCCTTGACAAATATAGATAAAAAATAAAAAGAATAGACTTGTAAATTGTCTCTGTCATCTTTTCCTACTTGTTTGTCACGTATAAACCCACTGGAACCGCCCAAGTGCTCACAAATACGACGGGGACATGAGAAATCTCTGCAGACGGAGGTGGCCTGGGCTGGACTCTTCAGATAAATGCCCCAGTCTGGTCTGGTTCATAGGGAGTGCGTGTGTGTGTATGTGTGTGTGTGTGTGTGTGTGTGTGTGTGTGTGTGTGTGTGCATGCTGGCTCCCAGGCTCCGTGGGAAAACTGTCTGCAGCCGAGGACAAGCTCCGAGAGGCGGGGACAGAGCGGAGCGGCGCTGGGGAACGGACCGGAGATCAGCCGGTCAGAGGCAGCTTTGTCCGGACACTTTTCTACTGATGCGCCGCTAATAGAAGTTTCAAGCGTGGGATAAAATAAATAAAATGTTTTGATTTTATTTTTTTCCATGGATTTTTTCGTATTTGGCAATCCATTTTGACTTCAATTAATTTAAGATTAAATTAGCTTTTTTTTTTTTTTTTTTTTTTCCTAAAATCTAATCTTTATTTTTTGAAGACTGGTTAAATGTTCTTGGAATATATGACAATTTCATTAGATATGTAAGGGACTATGTAGTTTTTTTGGTTTTTGGTTTTTGTTTATTTGTTTTTTTATTTTACCACCACCCCCACTATCGCCACACCTCCCGCCGATCCCCGGGGACACGCCAGGAGCTTACCCGCCATTCGCGCACCATGAAGCGGCCTTCCGAAGACAGCAGCTCCGGTGACAGTGATTCAGAGGAAACCATCGATGTGGGCTGTGAAAATATGTTTTCAGGGTGAGAAAATACAAATACTGTATGTCAAAAAGATTACTCTCTGATCATTTATTTGATATTAAACACATAACATTATGAAAAATAAAATATGTAAATTCTTAGCTACCTTAGCTTAAATTCTTAGCTAGCTTAGTTTATTTTAGCCTACATTTAGCCTACATAAAAGTAGGCTAAATAAAGAGTTTCAGTAGGCTTTGTAGACTTAATAGCTTAATTATTATATTATTAAATTATTATTCCTTTATGCCTCGTTGGAAGAATAAATATGAAGTGAATTTTTAAAAAAAGATAACTAAAGGGACCTTAGACTGTATATGAAAGGGTCTAGAGAGCTCAAGTTAATTAGCAGACTCTACACTTTAATGACAAAAAATTGTGCCATCATCATGCAGGTTGTAAAAAGTAATAATTAACTAATAATTTAAGTTATAGAACTTGTAAATGGAGTGGAAGAAATGTAGTGATGTAGTGTAGCCTATTATAGCCACAAATTGTAGAATAGTGTTACGTCAAAGTAGTGGTTCAAGAAATTACTCAAGAGTAAAAAATTATTTGGGAAAACTCTTACTGAAGTTAGAGGAACTATCATGACGCAACATCTGATTTATAATTTGAAGTTACGTCTTTTGAAGGGCAAAATTTTCAAAGGACAGACACAAAAATTAGAAAACTAATGTTATTTTGGAGCGGCGCCAGAAACAGATGTTCAAATCATTTCATATTTTTAACATAAAGTCACATGTAGACTGACAGTGATTGGGAAGAGTAACCAAGTAGGAGTAAAATGCTGCTAGAAAACTACTCTGAAGTACTTTAAAAAGTTACTCAGAGAAATGTAGCTGATTAATGTAACCCACCTCTGATTATGCATTTATTTATTTTTTAATCTGTTTTTAATCTTAGTGTCTTCCTTTCCCCCAGGCACATAAAGGCATCCTTGATAAGATGCGCCTCTCCGACCACAACCACTCAAGTCATAGCCAGGAAGAAACGCAGAGGGGTAATTAAAAAGACAAGCGTGACTGTGTTGGCCTATGAGTAATGATAACAGTATAATGGTTTATTTAAATAATGATGTAATCTATCTTACTATATTTAGATCATTGAGAAGAGGCGCAGAGACCGAATCAACAACAGTCTGTCAGAGCTAAGGAGACTGGTGCCCTCTGCGTTTGAGAAGCAGGTGAGAAATGAGATTAAACAACTCATTTAACTAACTGATGTCTTGTGTGTAGGAATGATGTTTTACCCTTAAAAGTAATTATGCCATTGTAGCAACATTGTCACAACTATATTTTCCCAATATAACAATCTAATTTGAAAATCTAAACATGACAAGTATAAAAAGCTTCTTCTCTTTGAACAATAATCGTAATGCTAAAATTTGACATTGCGACATCACAAGTTGTGATATACGCTATTATGCTATTTTCTGATCTATGTTACAGTGCCATTTCCTCATCAAAAACAAACCAGGAGTTGAGTTTTAAAATTTCATATAGCTTTATTATAGTTGTTTGGATCATTTCAGCCCTGCAGTTTAAACGTAAGGTGACATGTAACATCACAAGGTGGAACAGACTTGAGCTTTGGTGATGTAGACAGACTAAATAATAAGTGTTTGCTGCCACATATGGTGTAAAAAGCCTGTAGCATCCATCAACTAGCTACTTAGCTAACTCAGCTAGCCTCTTGCACAGTCTCCATGGATACGGGAAAAACAGATCATTTCACAAAATCCATCAGTCTCTTACTTGTGTCCTTTAAACTGCACATGCTGCACTTCTTAGTTGGATAAAATCCCATGATATGATGTTAAAAAATAAGCTTAAAAACAAAAAGTTTCAAAAACTGCTCAGTGTG
Source organism: Paratrypauchen microcephalus (assembly GCA_036785185.1). NCBI lineage: Eukaryota > Metazoa > Chordata > Actinopteri > Gobiiformes > Gobiidae > Paratrypauchen > Paratrypauchen microcephalus. The sequence continues at coordinate 17,128,595 of JAVJIX010000003.1, read as the reverse complement.
TGAGCCATTTGTTATTTGAGGGGTAACAACATTGTAACATGGCTTAAAGATTAAAGCTCACATTAGTCTATTTTGCATAATATAGGCCCTTTATTACTTTATTGATGCATGTGCTGAAAATGTTTAGTGAAGCCTAATGTGTAAAAATGAATTATAAATAAATAAAATTAACCTCAATGTTTTTGTTGACTGCTCAGGGTTCGGCTAAACTGGAGAAAGCCGAGATTCTGCAGATGACTGTGGACCATCTGAAGATGCTGCAGGCCACAGGAGGAAAAGGTGAAGCAGTTTAAGTGTTTCTGCACTTCACTTGTAGTTTTTTAGTGGGTACATCTACATGACCAATAAGTTATTTATCCAGGTAGATCGATTGAAAACCAGGCCTGTCACTGTAATTATAATAACGACTTATTGTTCAGTATGTGAAAGCTGGAACAAGTTGGGGCTCAATATGTATTGTGTGTATGTTTTCTTTGCAATAGTGGGACATTTTTAGCCATTTTTATGTAAAACAAGATTTGAAGTGTAGAGAGTTAGTAATTTCTATGGCTAATTTGTTTATTTCTAGTATGGCTAGTTTGTTTATTTATAGTAGCTCAAGCAAAGGCATAATAATAAAAATAGCTTTACTGGGATTATCCTGTTTTGTGTCAGTGGCATAAAGTAGTATCAATATTATCATTTATTGCAATATTTCTCTGTAGCGATATATCGTGGTTCAAAATGGGTTATTGTGACAGGCCTCGTGAGAACCAGTTCTCTTTTACAACGACAACCTAGTCAAAAGGCAGCAGCACGAAACATACTAGTAAAACACCTAATCTTTCACACATTACAAGACTATTCACAATATAAAAGAGAGACACTTAAAATGAGTTATTGGTTTAAACCATAGACTGCATAAAGAAGGGAGTGTGACGTGACCCACAGCGTTCAGCTCCAGTTAAATGAAGATCATGAGGTGAGCAGTTATGGGGTAAATTTGGAGCTAGAATTTATTTATGTACAAAATAGAAAAATAAAAACACCAGGATCATGTAGAGCGGGTTAATACGAACACTTTAAGACCAAAATGACGAGGCTCACAGCAGCAGTTACAGAGAGAGGGGGGACATTGTTATTGAAAAAATGTAACGTCAATTAGAAACAGTCAGTGGAGCCACAAGCGTCCCCATGAACACTTCTTATTTGGAACTCGGCGGCTAGTGGATTAGCTGTGCAGTCGGTGGTTTAAATGTGATTATTAGTATGCGTGAAAAGTCCCTCAGTCGTCCAGGTAGAATCCATGATAAAAGGAGAAGTTCAATTTGTCAACTGGACAAAGTTTGTTTGGTTGAAAACATTTCGCCGCTCATCCGAGAGGCTTTGTCAGCTCTTCGTCAGCTAAGAGCTGACGAAGCCTCTCGGATGAGCGGCGAAACGTTTTCAACCAAACAAACTTTGTCCAGTTGACAAATTGAACTTCTCCTTTTATCATGATTATTAGTATGTAAAATACTAAAATAGAGACTATTTATAACTCCATATCTATATTTTCATGACTTTTTGTGTTGAGGCCTTGGGTTAAAACTCAGCCGGTCCCACTGTCACTTTTCACATCAAACGTGAAGCTAAACAGAAGTATTATTCTTGCACTTTTCCCTCAAGGACATTTCCATAGCAGTACACTGTCTCTCTGTCTCATACCCACACAAATCATACTTCACGCTTGTCTCCTGGAGTCTGTATGAAGCGATAACATGATGGAAGAATCTATAGGATGGGCTGTACTTCGGAGTGGAGGTCCATGGGAAATGGCTGCAGGGCTGGACTTCGATCGGGGCTTTTGGCTTTGATTTTGAGTGTTCGGGGAAAGAGTGTAGGATGGAGAAGTGGTCACATACAGACATGCTTGTTTGGTTCAACAGCACCATTATACAAGCAACACAAGGAGTTAAAACAGCACAGGCCAAGACGATGTGCCATAAGCAAATGTGAACATATGTGTTTCAGTCACATGTGTTATTCTTTTATAAATGTAATGTACAGTATTATTGTGAACATGTGTGCTGTATGATGATGACCGCCAACATGTGTCAGTGGATCTGACCGCTCTACCGATGATGTTTATGCCTCAAACCTTTGGATCAAAGGAGAAACACTACCAACTACAACAGTGGCTCAGTGATTAGACCAGGGGTGTCAAACTCATTTGGATTCGGGGGCCGTATCCGACCTACTTTGATCCTAAAGGGGCCGGATCAAAAAACTCATGGTATATTCTCCAAAAATAGCAATAAGTCCAAATATTTGTGCAGAGAAACGCAAATCTATTACAGAAGTCTTTTTTATTTGATGAACTCTTTCTTTTAAAAAATATTAGAATATTATGAACACCTGAGACTTTAAGAAAAATGCAATTTCAACACAATGTTTTAACATATGCACTTCACAGAATGTAGTGATGCGTTCTTTTTGCTCCTGAAACCTGGCATCTTTTAGCCACACAAGTGCATCAATATCAGGCCCCATGTCCTGAGGAGGAGCCAACTTCAGAATGTCATTCAAGTGCTTGTCTGTTCGCTTTGAGTGCAGCGTTGTTTTATTAATGTTCATTACTGAGAAAACCTGCTCACAAAGGTAGGTAGTCCCGAACATGCAAAGCGTTAGGAAAGAGGCGAGTCTTCATTTGCGCTGCTCTGGTGGGAGGGGCCACACACAAAGGCACTGGAGACGCTGCTATGCTAAACTGCACAGAAAAGAGGCGCAGAAAAGCAGCGCAGAAAATTACCAATATTTTAATAGAAAATAAAAATATTTAAATAGAAAATGCAAACAATTTCCCTTGTGGATCAATAATGTTTGTCTAAGTCTAAAATCAGCCGAGGGCCAGATTAAAGGTCTTGGAGGGCTGGATCTGGTCCAGCCGAGCCAATTCCTCCTACTTTCTGTTAGAATGGAGTTAGAACAGACTTGGGCAAACTGTTCCACAAAGGGCCGGGGTGTCTGCAGGTTTTCTTTCCAACCAAGCAGCAGCACACCAGACTTGACTCATTTAATCAACTGAGCTCAGTCTTCAGACAGTTGGAACAAAAACCTGCAGCCACACCGGCACTTTGTGGAATAGTTTGCCCATGCCTGAACTAGACCATAGAGCGCATCAGACGACTATTCAGTTCTGCAAAGTTCCAATCAGTGCTTGTAAGCTCCTCTGATTGGTTAATCCGCCTGTCAATCACATCTATCAGGCAGGATACAGTTCCAGACCCACTGTCTTTGTAAAGGTTTGTAGTCTAGTAACAGTAAATAATGAGGTTCCTCCTCTGTCCTCAGGTTATTTTGATGCCCAGGCCTTGGCTCAGGACTTCATGTCTCTGGGCTTTAGGGAGTGTGTGTCTGAAGTGTCCCGGTACCTGAGCTCTGTGGAGGGGCTGGACTGTACGGACCCTCTGCGCTCCAGGCTGCTGTCCCACCTGTCCTCCTGCGCCTGCCGCCTGCAGCCGCCACCCCGGCATCACTACCCCCCTCCACACCCTTACCTGCACCCCCACTGGTCCCCCACTGCCACACTCAGACCTGCGCTCTATGGACTCAGCACTGTCCCAGCACCAGTGGAGGCGACGTGTGTCCCACTTTTCACACCCCACTGCATCACCTCCGTCCAGGCTGCCGTATGTCCGCCTGCCCTCTCCCCTGTGTCGTCCACTGGTCCTCAGATGCCCCACAGCAGCAGTAAACCGTACCGGCCCTGGGGGACTGAAGTGGGGGCTTTCTGACACACTTGGAGGCCTCCTGAAGTACACCAATCAGGCATAACTCTACAGCCACAGTGTCTGCATTTAAATCAACTCATTTTGTGATTTTATTTTCTAATACTGTTCTATTTTGATTCTTTCTAAGCAAAACACATCATACACCTGAGGGTCTATGTGTAGAACGTAGCCTGGCCTTTTAATTTCTCCTGTTTGAATGTAACTTGCTGCTAATATATAGTTAACATTTTGTTACATATGTTTTGGACATCGTGGATTTGATTTAGAATTTTTAAACAGTGACCAACTAGCCAGCCGATTGCCTACCCTGTTTCTGATACCTAATAGTCCGAAAGAACCGTTCACTTTCGTATCCCTCCTGTGTTTGACACACTGTTGCATTTGTGACTTATTTTGAACAGAAATTAATTTCACTGTAAACAAATAATTGGAGGTGGTTTTCTTTAAGCTGCTATTAACTTTTACTTTTTACAAATAAAATATATTCAGATAAATACTTTTTTTTATTGATTTTGTAGTTCTATGATTAAATATTGTCCTGAGCATTCAGTAGAGTGTAAACAGTTGGACTCTAGGCTATGGAGAATTTGTTAATAAATTACATGTTCATTGAGACATTATTTCGCACATGTTTCCAGGGCTCAAAATCTCAATCCAGTATCCATCTGGGTCCTGTATGAACGCCAGGTTCTTTGTTTTCCCTGAAACAAACAGGAAGAGGTTTAAATGTTAAAATTAGAATACTGGAATTTGTTATTCTCATTTTTGAATTTTATTTATTTAATCTGTTACATACATATAGTGACAGAATATATTGGAATTTGCATTTAAATGACAACACACTGTTAATAATGCATAGTGAGAGGCGCCCTCTGATGGGCTCAACAGGCAACTTTCTAATTTGTTTCAGCCTGTGTTGCCAGAGCCTTAACCTGCAGATGGAGGACACATACAAGGTTTTCTCATTCTCAGTGTATGGATAGGTCTCTTGTGAAAGTTCAGAACCTCCAGAATTCCCTCATTGAGCTGCAGATTGTCTTAATAATTGAGGTTTAGGTAGAGGCAATTGAGATTTGAGAGGGTCCTTTTAGGTTTGAACCAACTGGATTTCAGCATCGAAACTGGCAACCCAAATGAAAGAGTCATAAGAGACCCATTTTGCTTTTGGATTTAACTGTCTTGAGAAGCAAAACATCAAATTATAACATAAATCCAGTACCAAATGTTTTTGTAATCTGCATTGCAATTATTAACACTAAAACATATTTGATTTGAACATGTTTATCTCATGTCTGGGAAACACAGAGTATGTGTAAAAAATTTAAAATCTAAATCCTACATACATTTTCTTTAAGATAAAAATAATAAATAAAAACACAGCGAAAAAAAGAAAAGAAAAAAAACATACCTGCATATGCTTTCTTCACAAATGTGACCCCACGTTCCTCAAAGTAGGAGCAGGCTTCGTCCAGGTTAGGAACTGAAATCCCAATGTGACCTACAAACAGGAACTTTATTACAGTTGCTGATATTACTGATAATGCTTCACCATCGTGAACAGAGCTTCAATAACAAGCCACTTTGTGCAGACACAGGACTCACCAAACCCCAGTGGTGGCTGGTTTCCATTGTGATATTTCAAGTCCTTATTTTTCTCTGCACCCCAGTTACTGAAAAACACTGAGATACACTGAGAAATAGGCTTTAATATTAGACAATGCAGCACTTTTCTATGTTTAGTACATAGTTGTGCCAGTGTGTCTGTAGGGGGTCCTTACTGTGTGAGCTCGATGAGCCCGTGTCTGGAGAAGGTCCATGCCGTCCTCTCCAGCTGGTCCTGGGGGATGTTGGCCTTGTCCTCGTAGCCCAGAAAGTACAGAGTGAAGCGCATGGCCGGGAAGTCCAGCTTCTGCAGTAACCTGGCATAAGACAGTAGAAACCATAGATATGGGAGCATAACCTAACCTAAACATGCGCCATAGGTAAAATCTTCCAGCTTAGGGCCTGACCAAGCCTAAATAACAAAACAAAATCATGGGGATGGTCCCCGGGTCAAATATAGAAACAACTTCTCCTGTACGAGATCAATAAAGGTCAATCTTCTAATCCTTGACCACTGTAAGGCGCTTTGTGCTACATTTTTGTATGAAAAGCGCTTTATAAATATTGTTTGATTTGATTTGATATTTCATTTCAGTACAACTTTTTAAAATATGAAATTTAAATAGGCTTTCATTTGCAAAATGTTTGGATGAGGTATTTGACTAAACTCAAATATCAAGTTCATCCTTGTTTAACTTGTTTTTTGCTTCTTGTTTAAGCTTATGTCTGTTCTGACACATAATGGGCTACTAAGTCAAGTCGAGTTTAGATTCCATGGACACTAAATGTAAAATAAGTTTAGATTCCATGGACACTAAATGTAAAATAAGACCTGACTATTTTGAGGTTATACTTCAAAATATTTGCCATGCTGTTATGGTCATCTGTAATCGATTTAAACCTACAATAAAAAGTTCAATTTTCAGTTCAACTGGAAGCCTTTTAGGGCTGCATGTGGTAAGTAAAGACATTTCACGGTGCCCTGAATCCAAACAAAACACATGTCTGAAAAGGAGCATGATGAAGACCTTAATTCAAATAAAAACTGTCTTGATCATCTGTCCTTCTGTGGGTTGTCCTGCACAGCCTTTTAGCCTCTTATCCTTCGGCCCACTTATTTAGAGAATGTCCCACTAGTGAGATATATACTTTGCTCTTTGTCTCTCATTTTCTCTGTCTCTCACTATGTATCTCTCTCTCTCTCTGTGCTAATCTAAAAATCATATTGTGTCTTTGCAGTTGCAGCTTCCACATTCAATGACCCGTCCCTCATTTTCTACAATTCTCCATTCAACAGTGTACATGTTGAGGTGGTCGTCCTGCTCCTGTAAAGCCACTCACGTCATTCCCAGGATACTGGTGTAGAAGTCCAGGGATCGAGCAGGATCCTTGACCCTCAGCATGGTCTGCTGCATCATGTAATCCTGCACACAACACAACACTTAAACACTGTCTGCTCAAACGAATAGACCTACTCAAGAGGCTTATAGCTGCAGACAGAATCTATCCATCCAAAAACACAAATACTGATGACAAAACCCTTTCGACAGCCCAGCACAGTCCCTCATGTGTTACTAATGACATGTTAGAGAGCTGAGGAATGTGTTCAAACTCGCAGCTGGAAAACCACAGTAAATAACACGGTCTAAACAGGTTGTGGCTCCTAAAAGTGCAGTTTTGGCGACATCTTGTGGCAGTATCGGAAAGTACAACGTATTTATTGTATTATTAATACAGCTCTGGAAAAAAATAAGAAACCACTGGATTTTTTTTTCTGAAACCAGCATCTCTACATGTATTACAGCCATTCCATTCCAGTGTCTGTTGAATTCCAACACAAACACAAAGCTGAGCTACTTCAGTTCTTGCACCAGGAGTGGAATAAAGTCACCCAAGAACAATGTGAAAGACTTGTGGAGAGCATGCCAAGACGCATGAAAGCTGTGATTAAAAGTAAGGGTTATTACACCAAATATTGATTTCTGAACTCTTCTTAAGTGTAAACATTAGTATTATGTTGTTTTAAAATGAATTTGATCTTGTTTCTTTGCATTGTTTGAGGTCTGAAAACCTTATTTTGACCATTTGTTATTTTCTGCAAATAAATGCTCTAAACTATAATATTTTTATTTGGAATTTGGGGGAAACGTTGTCAGTAGTTTATAGACTCAAACTAAAATTTTCCTTTTGCCCAAACACATACCTACAAGTAGTAAAATCAGAAAAACTGATAATTTTGCAGTGGTCTCTTATTTTTTTCTAGAGCTGTATGATTAATATGAAGTTTACCACACAATTTGTACTGATTCCTACATTACTAGGCAATGAAAAGGGTGTAGTCTTTCAGTCTAGGCAATTATATCATTTATATACAGTATAATTCCTTATACTTTAGCGGTAATGGATATTTGCTGTCTAAGCAGTAACAGTACTTAATGCACAGCAAAACAATACTGGAAGGGCAGATGCTCCTAACTTATGTCTGTCACTCAGGTACTCAGTTAGACCTTATAATCAATTATATTTTCACTTTTAGGAGACCAATATTACACTGTTTTCTGATATATGTTATAATTATTTTTCCTCATAAAACAGTTTACCACACAAATCCTGCATATTTAGGCTGAGCTCTAAACAGAAAACACTCAAAACACAACTGTTTTTGAGGAGGTAACATTATATCATGCCTTTAAGCTCACAAGAGTCAATTTTACATGTTCTCATCCTTAGACAACAGTTTTACAATTTCACGTTCATTTACTCATTCAAACCACCTACAACCAGCTACGCACAACTTGAGTACAACTTTTACTCCTACTTACTAACGAATCTGATCTCAAACTGGTTTTACTGCATAACTCGTCAACAGGATCAGCTACTTTAATATTTTCCTCCTTACCTGAGTCATGGAGTGTCCCTCTTTGCAGGCAGCAGACACCTCTTCATCTGTGAGCCCTCGAGTGGCCATCATCCTCTTCCTCTCCTCCTCTCCTGCTCCTGTAACTTCTTGTGTGTGAACAGAAAACAGAACGAACCCTGGTAACTAGAATTAGAATTGCTTAAGGTTTAACTCCTCCCACGCCCCAAAACAACAGCCGTCCAACCAGATGTTTAGGTTTTCTCCTTACAAAAACATTACAAAAGCTGACAGACATGTAAGGAAGTTAAAACGGTAATTATTGGTTATATCAACTTACAAAGGAAACTCAGAATTGGCACTGTTCCTTTTAATGATAATGACTATTCTACCTCTTAATGTGAGATAACATGATAGGCTTTAGGATAAAATTCTAATTCATTATTGGAGCTGATTTAATTTGCATAAAGCACATGACCATTTACACTGGTATACTGTACACAACTCCAGTAGTAGTAGCCAAAAACTGTGCTCAGGTAAGAGTAATGTTACTTCAAAATAATATTATTCAAGCAGAAGTACAGTAGTGGTGCAATTAAGAGTAAAAAAAAAAAAAGTATTTGGGACAAGTACAGGTCTGGAAAAAAAGTAAGAGACCACTGCAAAATTATCAGTTTTTATGATTTTACTACTTATAGGTGTGTGTTTGGGCAAAAGGAACATTTTTGTTTGAATCTATAAACTGCTGACAACATTTCCCCCAAATTCCAAATAAAAATATTATCGTTTAGAGCATTTATTTGCAGAAAATGCCAAATGGTCAAAATAACAAAAAAAGATACATGTTTTCAGACCTCAACCAATGCAAAGAAACAAGATCAAATTCATTTTAAAACATCATAATACTAATGTTTACACTTAAGACTTTTTTTTCCCAGAGCTGTATTATTCAAGTAAGAAAACTTAAGGGTAAGTAACATCTGGTTTATAATTTGAAGTTAATGTAAATGGAAGGACAAAACATTAAATAATACTCAAAATCGCCAGTGCAAGAAACAAAAATGTTCAAATAATTTCATATCATCAACATAAAGCTTCAGTCACTTGTGGACTTATTCACAGTGGGAAGAGGAACCAAATGTTTTACTCAAGTAAGAGTAATTATTTCAATTATAAAATATTCAAGTAGGTGTAAACGTATGTTGCCAGAAAAGTACTCTGAAAAGTAGTTTCTTTAAAACGGTACTCAAGTGCACGCAATACTAGCCACCTCTGCACAACTGTTAGAAATTCCACATTGTCCTGTTTGGTCTTAAGTGACGAGTTGAGGCGCGTCCCAGAATATTTTATCTGCATTTTTGTCTCTGTCACCGGGGGCACTTGAAATACACATGACAGAACGAATATGAACACAGCTATTTAAGAATTTTATTAAAAGAGAGGGTTATGGGTGCTTTCTAATAAAAACATTACAAAAGAGCAACACTTTTTTCTATGTACATATTAAGAAATAATAGCCTGAAATGGTTAGTAGTGCCATGCATTGGACTGGATTTCATATTACACAAAGTTATTAGTCTGTCTACATCTCCAAAGCTCAAAATGCACTTTTCCAAATGTGATGTCATGAAGCAGTAGTTTTCAAATTAACGGCTACTTTAAATAAAAATAAAATAGCATAATATGGACCCTTAAACCATATTTTTTAATCTTTTCAGTCACAATGAATTATAAATATTGGGTGTAACAATGCAAAAACACACTTGTTATCTTCTCTTTGCACAACAAGACCCTTTATTTGTACATTTTGCTTTAATGCGTCGAGTTAGACAAATTCAATTGCTTTCTACCAGAACATTTCTCCGTTATAAAATATAATTTGAGGTAGACTGCACCAGCCAGATAAAACGTTTTATTGTGCCAGCTTTGGTCTGACAGAAGAAGAGCAGAGCAGAGGTGACAACAGGTTTCACATCTGCCATCTACTGGATAAAAAGAAAATTAAATACACTTACAGATGGTAAATATACACAAATAAAAGCTGGTTGGTGCAGAGCAGGCCTTATGTTTAGGATCATGTTTGAAAAATTATAATGCCGATTCAGTTTAACCCAAATTTTACCGTATTTTCTGGAAAATTCAAGCCAGTGGAATAATAAAAACATACAAACGTTAAATTAAAACCTGTACAGGATCAGACTGCTCCTTACGGCAGTCACAAAGCTGTAGAGTCAGTACAAAAGTCAATCAGAGTGCGGTGGTCATCTGCGCTGGGCCTTTCTGCTCTCCAGAAGAAGCACGACCAGGCGGCTCTTGAGCGAGGCCAGTTTGGAGCTGTAGTTCTGCTCCAGCACGGACACGAGCTGGTGCCTCAAGACTCTCAGGTCCGGGGCAGAGCTGCAGTCGGGCACGTTCAGCAGGGTGTGGAAGAACTGCTGCCACAACTCACCGTGAGGGTTCCTGCAACAAAAGCGAAGTTTAATATTGTCAAGGCAGTTATGGATCTGTGGTTGTTACCTGATATGGATTTAGGAACCTTTTTAATTTGTAGACTTGTAGTACAGTGGTCCCTCGCTATAACGCGGTTCACCTCTCGCGGCCTTGTTGTTTCGCAGATTTTTTATTCTAATTTTTTTTATAATGCATCAGCGCTATACAAGAATGAGCACTTTGCACTTCAATTTCTTCAAACGGGTGCGTTGGAGGAGACGGAGCAGCCCCAGACAATATGAGAAGAAAATAATCCCGCACTCCGTCTTACTTGCAAAATGTAAGATTTATTAAGACATGCAACGTTTTGGCACTAGGCAAAAAATACCTATTTTGCCCGATGAAGGCCTAGTGCCGAAATGTTGCACGTCTTAATAAATCTTACATTTTGCGGATGGAGTGCGGGATTATTTTCTTTCTCATAATGTATCAACGCGCATTGTGTTCTGCGTCCTGATTGGCTAAGGGACTGTAGACCTTTGCCGATTTTTCAGTCATTCTCCTCCGTGCCGTGTTCAATCAAATATTTGATCGCTAGCAGTGTGACTCTGAAGTGCTGTATGTTTCCTACATTTGAGCAAGGTGAAACAATGACAACTTAATTTTGTCATTGCTCCAGTTTATAATCACTGCCAGATAATAAACTTGTGCCTTACCTTCTAAATACACCGTTAGTCCTCCAGACGCCACCATCATTCACCACCTGCATGTAGGTACCAAACAGCATGCAGTAGACGGTGCCCGCCACACCATAGTAGTCCGTCTGAAACCAAACATTACACCACGTTATGTCAAAGTAGATTATACATACTGCTACTATGAGATTTTAAGTGTTTAACTCTGACCTGATAGTTCCATGGTCTGCCGGTCTGCATCTCAGTGCACTGGAAGCCTGAGGTGAGACACTTGGCGGTGAAGGCAGCGCCCTGTGGGAACAGCCTCATGTCGATGCTTTGGCCCAGGTCGATGAGCACCAGGCCGTGGTTCAGGTTGTCCTGGGTAAAGCTTCTGTTCTCCAGAAATCTAAGAGACAAGACAGCAGAAATGTGTTAAGAAAGATCATAAATCTGTTTGTTTGAGTCTATAAACCAGTGTTTCCCAACCAGGGGTACAAGTACCCCTAGGGGTACACGAGCACATTGCAGGGGGGTACTCGGCAGTGTCGCTGCTAGGCGCAGGGGGAGATTTTTTTTTTTTAATTCTAATTTGAGTAAATTTGAGTTAAAGAAAAGAGAAAATGTCTGAGAATTAAATATTCAAATTAAGGAGATGAAATAAAAATGATTTTCATTTAATAATCCATTGTGGGGGTACTCGAGGTATGACAAAAAGGCTCAGGGGGTACACAAGACAAAAAAGGTTGGGAAACACTGCTATAAACTACTGACAACATTTCCCCCAAATTCCAAATAAAAATATTATCGTTTATCGTATTATCAGCTATTTTTTTTTTCCAGCACTGGAAAAAAATGAGACCACTGCATTTTTTTCTGAAATCAGCATCTCTACATGCATTACAGCCATTCCATTCCAGCGTCTGTTAAATTCCAACAAAATCACAAAGCTAAGCTACTTCAGTTCTTGCACCAGGAGTGGAACAAAGTCACCCAAGAACAATGTGAAAGACTTGTGGAGAGCATGCCAAGACACATGAAAGCTGTGATTAAAAGTAAGGGTTACTGCACCAAATATTGATTTCTGAACTCTTCTTAAGTCAGACCCCCCAGGATTTCGCGGGCATTTTTTGTGATTGTTGCGGACTAAAATGCCTGAATTTGCGGGAGCTTTTCCAAAAAGTTGCGATGAAAGTTGCGGTGCTTTTAAGGTTTTTGTTGGGATTTTGTTGCGGGAGGAAGTGAAAGTTGCGATAAATAGTTGCGATTTTCGCTTTTTGTAATTAAAATTGAATAATATTTTGAATACTGAGCTATTACTGACAAAGAATAATACAAAGACACAGAGATCACAGATATGGTCCTAAAACAACCTTACCAACATCGAAAATAAATTACTACTAGGAGGGGAACTGTTTCGCCTGGTCTTTTGCTGTTATTTTTGTGGGCAGGTGTCTGGCCGCAGACATGTTTCTTTGCCATTAGAAGCCGTGTCCCAATTCCCAGAGCGCGCGGCACGGAGCATGGCCCGAAGGGCATGTGCGTCACACATTTCGATAGTACACCGGCACGACGACTGCTGTCCCACTTCTTTTTTGTCCCATGCGCAGTTAACACGCGGTCCGAAGACCGCAGTTGTTAAGCGGTCCGCGGACTGCAGTCGGGGCTGAGCAAGTGTGCACCGCCTTGACTGCAGTCTGAGCCCCCTTCGGGCCGCGCTCCGAGCTGTGCGCTCTGGGAACTCTGGGACACGGCCGCAGTTTCGTTTTGTCACACGAAGTAAAGCAGAATGTTGCGGCTTCCAAACTCAAACCTTTTAGCCGCCGAGAATATGAGGTTGGGTCCTATGGCTCGCAGATTTGTGACGCGCAAAGAGGAGGCTATGGTGACAGATATGCTGAGATCCAGATATGCGTTTTGTGCATTTATTACAAAAAGAGCGCACACAGCTATGACAGCGCAGCAGGATGAAATGGAACTCATGAAAACCAGCAGGATGAACAGATTAACGTGAAAGATGAATGAATGGTTTGCGGTCAACAAAAAATACGGCTACACCCCAACCCTGGCTCTCTCCTCTGTGTGACAGGTGAGCGCGCGCTTTTACACGCACACACTTCCGCACGTGCACACACCCACACTCACGTGACCCACCGCCTCTGCCGCACACACACACACAAACGCACCGTGCACCTCATCTCAGTTATGTCTCCTACACAGAAGGAAGTTGGTCGGCGTTCAATACGTCGCCGATGATTGGTCAAAATTAGTAAAAATTGCGGGAAAGTTGCGGTGATTGGTCAAAATTGCAACACCGCCCTGAATTCGCGGGGATTGGCTGAAGTTGCGTTGAAGTTGCAAATCGCAACATCGCGAATTCCTGGAGGGTCTGTCAAGTGTAAACATTAGTATTATGTTGTTTTAAAATGAATTTGATCTTGTTTCTTTGCATTGTTTGAGGTCTGAAAACATGCATCTTTTTTGTTATTTTGACCATTTGTCATTTTCTGCAAATAAATGCTCTAAACGATAATGTTTTTATTTGGATTTGGGGGAAATCTTGTCAGTAGTTTATAGACTCAAACAAAAATGTTCCTTTTGCCCAAACACATAAGTAGTAAAATCATAAAAACTGATAATTTTGCAGTGGTCTCTTATTTTTTTCCAGGGCTGTATATACTGTAGATGTATTGTAATATTGTGAACCATTTATACAGAAAATTCAACATGATTGCTCCCACAAAGCTTAAAGAAGATGTTTGAGTGTCTGTCCTGTGCCGAATTCATGAGGAGCAGCGATTTTGTGATAGTGACAGAATTAAAAACATTTTATTTATTATTAACATAGTATATACAGTGGACGCTGTAGTACTAAAACATTACCACAAGATGTCACTGTGGGAGGGGCACTGCCACATTTCATTCAAGTGTTTTGCTGTTTCTTTGCCTACCACAAGTTATATCATTGATTATATCTGCACACTTGAATTGTATTTGTCTATAATAACGCCTCAATGAGAATTTAAAGTTGAAAATATTTTTAACAATACCCACCTCTCTCCGAGTAGGAAGTTGTCGGGTTTGACGTCAGCGTGGACTATGCCCACCCCGTGCAGCTGCTCGATCATGTGGAGGATACACACGCTGAAGTACAGCACCAGAGGCTGAGGCATCACTTTGTCCCCCAGCGCGCGGTACATGTTCACTGCATTCTGGACGGACACGAAGATAAGATAAGACTTTATTGATCTCACATAGGAGAAATTCACTTGCCACATTAGCTCCAGGCAGTTTAGTGCAAAAAAAAGTTTGAACAAGAAAGTGCATGCAGACAAGAAAAGTAATAATAATAAAAAGTAAATAAGAGTATAGAAAAATATTGCACGTTTGGACTATATAATGGAAAGATACGGTTTTACAAAGAAAATCTGATTGTACATATATATTTATTACCATTATCTTATGTATATAATTGTGTCTCATCTGACAGGTCTATTGCTCTTTGGTTGCTATTCCATATATTTTTCTTTTTGTTCCTTTAACGCTTTGTTTTATACTGTATTTATATTTGATGAGTGAGCTACTGTACCCAAAACAATTTCCCTTGTGGATCAATAAAGTTTGTCTATGTCTAAAAACTTTAAAACGTGGATGTTGGCAAATTTGAAGTAACTTTTGTGCATGACTGAAGATAAAAAAAGGTTAGAGTCTGATTATATATTAAATATTACAGTATGTTGTTATTATGGATATAGAGAATCAGAGTTGCAGTTACCAGTAGTGTGCCATAGTTGTGCATCTCTCCAAGGAGAACGCTGCCATTTTTGAAAAGATGAGCCGAGTGAAAACTGCTGTAAAAATGACGCACTGCTTGAGGCACACGAGCGTCCAACTGTGTGTTAATGTAAAACTCCCAGGGATTGGCTGGTTTCTGCACCTACAAATAGTAAAAGTCATACAGATAAAATAATGTGTCCTCCATATCAGTCAAGTGTCTCAGGCTCACCTTTAAAACCATTTTTTCAGATGTAACTGGGTCTGTGGCCTGGTAAACTTTGGCAAAAGCTCCTTCTCCAAGAACACAGTCCACCCGCAAAGATGAATTACCTGTGAACACAACGTCAACATTACTGCACTGAAACCTTAAAGACATATGCTTTTTTTTTCTCATTCATCCGTTTTCCTGTTTTTTCTATCTTTCTGCTTTTTGCCTTTTTATTTTATTTTCACCATCTCATCCAATCATCTGTTTTTCTGTTGCTTTCATTTGTGTGTTTGAATCTATGTGAAGCGTCTTTTGAGTGTCATGAAAAGCGCTATAAAAGTATTATGTATTATTATTAAAAGTTTGATTTCTTGGCTGCTTCTGCTGTGGTGATGCTTCAAACAATCAGATTCAAATAATCATTATGAAGTTCTGCCTTTGCGATCGTTTTCAGCAAGAGTCATTCCAAATTGATAAATGTCAATTCAAAGTGCTGCAGATATCAATCATGTGCCAGGTTACTAAATTAGATAATTTTAGGTAAAAAGATACCAATTTGTGTCATGTGCAAAGCCAATTATGTCAGTAGATACATCATAGTAAAATTCCACCATGTATCTCATAAGGATAAGGCAGCACAGATTAAAAAAAAAAAAACACAAATTCAAAACAAACTGCATATTTACTCACCCATGGAGAGTGTCATTTTGGGTGCGATGTTGGGGAGATTACACTGCCATGTAACGCAGCAAGGGTGCGCGGTCAGAGGGGGGTCCATACTGTTCAAGAAGTGCTCAATGAGCTCCTCGTTCCACGGATTGGACACTAAAGTCATCCCAGGGTGAGCTCGCTCAGTCCTTGGAGTTCTGCTTTTCATTGACACATCTAATGGAGCCCCTGCGTCTTTGTACGGGCTCACCATCTCACTGTCTGTATTAAAGTGCACCTGGGGACTCATGGGCACATCCTGGACTGTGTGGGTCACGTGTGATAGATTGGGACGATGAGGGGAGAGGAAGGCGTCCAGGTCCCTCTCCTCGGACACCTCTGGGCTCTGGATGGTGAGCCAGTCGGGCCTCGGGGCACTCTCCGGGCTCATGGGGACGTCCTGTGGAGGAGAAGGAGGAGGCCCGGGAGCAGATGGAGGTTCTTCCACATCTTCCATGATGGTGAAGGGTTCGCTCTTAGGCTTGGGCTCCCGGCTGGTGTAGACCTCCCATCCAGGTCCAGTGCTCCTGTAGGCAAAGTGGTATTGGGTTGTTTTGGCTCATATGCATAGATTATTGTAATGCATTAAAATATGGTATGAAGCACCAATTGACCAAAAGGCTTCATCAATGCCGGTCTGTGGTCAGAAGAACTTCTGTGCTGCTGGCCAAGTACTCAAAATTATTAGGGAAAACTATAGTGAAGAACGAGTATACAGCATCTGTGTACTTCACATAGCCTATATTTTTCATAGTGTGTATTCTGTAAAGATTGTTTGTGTTTGTATTTGATTTGATTTGATTTGATATATATATATATATATATATATATATATCTCCATTTTACTTTATTTTGCATTTTCCAGTGTGGGTAGCAAAGTAAGAATTTCATTGTACAAACGTGTTTCTTTACTGTACATATGACAATAAAAGCTTTGAATCTTGAATATTCGTATGTGAAAAGGCAGATCTAAATGTCCAGAGAGGCAGATTAATGGGTCTTAAAAAAAGAAAAAAAGTGTTGATAGACACCATAAACCAATTGTGTTCAACCCTACACCAATGTAATTTATTTTTACTGACATTAACATGATAAAGTATTCACTAATGATTAAAATAATAACTTAATTATCAATTTACTTAATCTGGTGGCAATCTTGTGCACTGTGATCTGGGCAGTGGACCTGGACCGAATATACAGAGAAAGTGGAAATGGAATGGAATTTATACATAATACAGTGGTACCTCACCTTACGAAATTAATTCGTTCCAGAAGTGGTTTCGTAACGTGAAAAATTCGTAAGTTGAGTAGCTATTTCAATGGAAAAAGCCTGATCCGTTCCAAGGTTTTTTTTTATAGTGCAACTTTTTTTTTTATAGTGTAACGTTGTATTCTGCGTCCTGGCGAGCTAAGAGACTAGACCAGGACTAAAAGAAAGTGGAATAAACCAGGTCTGGCCAGAACTAAACCTGGATTGGACCTGTTATTATTATAACATGGCAGTGCCGCGGGAGGAGCGCATTGCTCGTGTCTCCGCGCACCTTGCGGTGCGGGGCGGGCTCTGCTTCTATCTGACCTCCAGAGCCGGGGCGCTGACACTGTGAGCTAACAAGCCGAGAAAGGTGTTCTATCAGCGGTGTTGTGAGATGTGTCTATCTTGTGTCTATAGCTCAGTGCAGAAGAGAGAGTCTGCGCCGTGTGTGTGCGCGCGCGCCGTGTGCGCGCGCGCCGTGTGTGCGCGCGCGCCGTGTGTGCGCGCGCGCCGTGTCTCCTCCGTAGAGGAGACAATAAAGTTCCACTCTGCAGCAAAACTGCCTTTTTTTACTTGCATTCTCCACCACTGTAAACGCGCAATGTCCACAAGGGAGTTAACCCCGGAGGGAAAGCTATCTCCGGCCCTGGAGAAGACGATCTCCCCTGTGTCTCCCAACCACGGTTAGGAGATGAGAGCAGGAATGGATAACAGCGGGCAAGACCGCGGGGTCTCGCTCGGGTCGGGCGCTGGTTCTATGTGACTTCCAGGTCTAGACCAGAACTAAACCAGGTCTAAACCAAGACCGGAGCAGGAATAAATCACCCCGTGCTCGGCCCGCGCGTGCTCGGCCCCGAGGAGGAGGCACGGCTGCATCCCACAGCCCCGGTGTAGCGCGGCCTTTCGCCGTGTCGACGTGATCCTTCGATGACGGCTCTTCCTATCACTGTGAAGCAGAATTCACCAAGTGTTGCATTGTTCACTCACTAAGGGAACGTGAGCTGGGTTTAGACCGTCGTGAGACAGGTGAGTTTTACCATACTGATGATGTGTTGTGTCTCCGCTCCCCTATAGTGAGCCGTGTCCCCCCCCACGCATGAAAGTTCGAGTGTTTAAACAAGAGAGAAATACGAGAAAAGTGTAGAATGTGTGGTGAGGCATTTACAGCCCTAAAACATGTAGAACAATTGCAAAATACAGTACAAAGTTGTCCTACCTCGTGGACCTCTCCCACCACGGGCCACCTCTGGAACCTAACCCCGTGTGTGTTGATAAAGTGTATTTACGTTTCGGGGCGTGCATCTGAGCGCGCATTAATTGAATTTTTGAGATTTGTTGTTTTTTAAAGTGCTTTATAAATAAAGTTGGATTGGAGATTTCGCGTTTCGTACCTTGAAATTTCATTCGTATCTAGAGACCAAAATTTGACGTGAAGGCGTTTCGTAACTTGAAATTTTCGTTTGTTGGGTCATTCGTAAGGTGAGGTACCACTGTAATGAATTTAATTTCAGGAGTTCAGAATGCAATGGGCCAAAGGATGTGTGACAGCTAGGGGCAAGTTAGACAGATTGAAATACCTCCTTCCGAAATTCACATTTTCCAGCTATAAAGTGGATTGTACTGCGATATGGGATATAGTTTAGAACTTTGAAAAAAAACCCTCAAAGCTATAATTTAACAGATGAATTTTGAGTGTTGATTTTAGCCCCATCCTATTCTGTTTATGTTCTCACCTGTGTGCGGAGGTGTTGCTGGGGCACAGGGTCTGTTCTCTGAAGGACAGCACCGTGGGGGGAGGGGGTTGAACCATGGTGGTACAGGAAGAGGTCAGAAGCTGGGTGTTCATGGCCACGCCCTCTCCCACAATGGTGCCCTGACGAGAGCCCAGGGACTGCCGAGTCACCGCTGTGTCACCGAGCTTCTCCTCCAACGGGCTCTGCTCCATGATCGGACTGAGGTCAGGGGAGGATTACAGGATGAGGAGTTAACTTGGATGCAAAGGTTATGTTATTTTTTACACTGAGCTCCAGAATACTGACAAAATTATATAATTATTTATACAAATTTAATTCTCTACTACCAATAATTGCAATATCAAATATAAAAAAAAGACAGGGTAACCGCCATTTCTTGTAAACTAGTAAAATTTTGTTTTTCCCCCCCAGAGTACAGCTCTGGAAACAAATAAGAGACCACTGCATTTTTTTTTCTGAAATCAGCATCTCTACATGTATTACAGCCATTCCATTCCAGCGTCTGTTGAATTTCAACCCTAACACAAAGCTGAGCTACTTCAGTTCTTGCACCAGGAGTGAAATAAAGTCACCCAAGAACAATGTGAAAGACTTGTAGAGAGCATGCCAAGACGCATGAAAGCTGTGATTAAAAGTAAGGGTTACTGCACCAAATATTGATTTCTGAACTCTTCTTAAGTGTAAACATTAGTATTATGTTGTTTTAAAATGAATTTGATCTTGTTTCTTTGCATTGTTTGAGCTCTGAAAACATGTATCTTTTTTGTTATTTTGACCATTTCTCATTTTCTGCAAATAAATGCTCTAAACGATAATGTTTTTATTTGGAATTTGGGGGAAATGTTGTCAATAGTTTATAGACCCTATAAGTAGTAAAATCAGAAAAACTGATAATTCTGCAGTGGTCTCTCATTTCTTTCTAGAGCTGTAGATTGTGAAAGTAGTCACTAGGATTCATTGACCCAGCCCTTCTTCACTCTGAAGTTCAAAAGTTGTGCTCGTGCCCAAAAATGCATGTGAAAAGTGCAAAAGGTTTTGTGAGCGCTAGAAACAAGATGGCTTTCAAACTGCCGTCTGTGATTGGCCCCTGTTGTATTCTCATCACAAACAGATGCCATCTATGTTACTACAGTCTAGCCTTCTGTCAGGCTAAAGCTGGAATTAAAGACCAAAGCCCAAACATCCATCTACTGGTATTAAAAATATAAATATAATAATAAATAAATAAACTTACAATTGGCAGCTTTAATACCGTATAGCAGTTCAAATGTACATGCAGGTCAGATTTTCTATTCATCCATATAAAATACTAAACAAACAGCTATGGACTCACCTCAATTTCTTCGTGCAGCGCCTCACAAAATCCTCCTCATTCTCTTCAGTAACTTCTACAAGATCAGAGAAGAAAATTTGAAAAGCACATGTATGAAAAGCAAAATTTCCAAAGCAATTGCTGTGTTGCATAAAGTAAAGTTCTCACTAAACAGTGCAGCATTATTAACCTTGCATAAATATAATCGCACCATATCTGATGTTCTGTGTGGAAATGTGGGGGTCAACATGTAAAACTCACCTACAGCCATTATTTTACAGAAAAGGGCTTTGAAAATTTTCACCAACATCCAACCCATTATTTGTTAAACTTAAAGTGTTGAAAATGTGTGATATTATTGAATTAAGTCTCCTCAAATTCATGTATAAAGCAAAGTGCAGAGTGTGACCTGTAAATATTCAAAGAACAAGCCGCTACAATTTAAAAGTAACCTACATGTTTAAAAAACCCAGATTTAGAACCAAGATTATGGAGCTGTGAAAGGATTTAATTTATGGAATAATCTTGACAAAGAAATCAAAGAATAAATTACAATAATGGAATTTTAAAAATACATAAAAGCCAGTGTAATATGTATGTATAAGAAAGAAAACCAAGTTGTTGCGCATAAAAATGAAGCTTTCGGTTTACAATTGATTAATAATTGTGATTGAAATGGAATGTATTGATGAAATGTTATCGTCACTATCGTGTTAATGTCTGGAAAAGGGAAGGGGGGGGTTAACGTAAGATTACTTTTCTTTCTGCTCCCTTTCATTCAATTATTGTAATGTTTTCACACTGTTGATGTTTTATACTTTATGAATGAAATAAACAAAAAACAAAAAAAAAATAAACAAAATAAAAGTGCCATAGTATGCTTTTGAATACTATGAATCATTTGAACAGTACCTTGGTCAGGGAAGAAGCAGGTGTTGGTGCTCATGGGGGTTTTGTGGGTGAATGGCGTGGACACAAACCGGGCCTGCATGGCAAAGTCCGAGGTGCTGTTGGGACACGCGGCCAGGGAGTGGGTCCCCCACATGGTGCTCTCATCTGGGGCCAGCTCTGTCTGTGTATCCTGTGGGAAAAAATGTACCATGTTAGACTAGTGAAGTATAACTAGTTTGTTTCATGTTTTATTGTTTTGCTACTGACATTGGGTTTGGTAGCTTTCGGTAGTTCAGCAAGAGCTTTGACCGGTTCATCTTTGTTGTCCGCAGCAGGAGGCGCACTGCAAAGATAAAAATGACTACGGTAATTACTTGTGATTAGAAAACTTGTATACTTAAAACTGCATTAGGTAACTTTTCTGGTGTAGGGTATGTGACCTTGTTGTCTCCATGGAGATATTGCTTTTTTCATGAGTATGGGATTCAAGATTGTTTATTTGTCATATGCAGGATCAACACAGTGTCAACAATGCAATGAAATGCTTCATGGGACTAAGGCTGCGTCCCATTTTTCTGTCCAATCCAATCCAATCCAACTTTATTTCTATAGCACATTTTATAAACAGACAGTTTCCAAAGTGCTGCACATAAAATCAATAGAACTTAATAAAAACATTACTAAAATAGCAATAAAGTGATAATAATAAAATAACTAAAAACAAAAGCAATTATAAAAAATTACTAAAAAAAAGCAATAAATAAAGTGATAATAATAAAATAACTAAAAACAAAAGGAATTTATAAAAAACACAGGACCACACAACTCACACGGTATTAAAAGCCAGAGAATAAAAGTGGGCCTTAAGACGAGACTTAAAACTCTCCAGTGTGGGGGCTGTTTTGACATGAGGGGGCAGAGCGTTCCATAACTTGGGGCCAACCACAGAGAAAGCCCTGTGCCCCCGGGTTTTAAGTCTAGTCTTAGGGACCACGAGCTGGAGCTGGCCCTCTGACCTCAGAGCTCGCACCGGTCTGTAGATTTGGATGAGGCTAGTCCATTCAAAGCTTTAAAAACAAACAAAATCTTAAAATCAATCCTAAAACGAACAGGAAGCCAGTGCAAAGACGCAAGAATAGGGGAGATGTTCTCATATTTCTTCCGTCCTGTTAAAAGGCGCGCAGCAGCATTCTGGACTAACTGCAGTCGATAAAGTGCGTTTTGATTCATTCCAGAATGTGCATTGCAATAGTCCAGACGAGAAGAAATAAAAGCATGCATGACGCGCTCAAAATCTGAAGAGGATAAAAAAGATTTAATTTTGGCTAAAAGACGAAGGTGATAAAAACTAGATTTCACGACCGCATTAATAGTTGATAAGTTGGAGGATTTTACCTATGGTGCATGTTTACCCCTTGGTTTTGCCCGTTCATGTGAGGGCAAGGGGTGTCCCGATTCTAATTTTGATCAAGGGCTCAGGCCACGACCGAGGGCTACATACCCCTTGAAATGAAGTAAGCTCTCGACCAGACTTGGAACGAAGGGGTACGCCTACAAGCTCAGGCAGGTTTTGGGATCAGGATGGCAGCGTCACATCGACCAGCCAAGGAGTCTCATAAATGTATTTTCAGCAGTTGTAATTATCGATTAACAGTTTAGCAGGTTTACAATTATGACGCTTATGTTCTACGTTACTTTTAGTGAACTGTTGTTGCGGTTTTGTTAAAGATCCCATGACATGGTACTTCTTGATGCTTTTATATGGCTCCTTAATGGTTCCCCAATACTGTAAATGAATCCTTCTTCAAAATCAACACTCAGTGCATGAGAAACAGAGATAAGATAAGAGTAATTTTTCTCTCTCTGAACAGTCCATAATGGGCGTTGTTGCTTGAATGCAAATGAGGAGAAAAGAGATGGCCTATAGTAGAAGGTGGGGGCGTGGCCAAACTCTCCGCTGTGCGCTCTCTGATCCATTTCCACGTTTTTGCGTGGAGAAGAGATTAGAAGCGTTCCATTGTAAACACATTTCCACAGAAAATAAAATTAAACCACTGCTGTTCAAAGGTCCAGAGGCTCAGATAAAGGACTTCCGAGCCTAGAAACACTCGGACGTGCCTCCAGGCAAATAAAAAAACGCATTTCGCATTGCCTAGCGCAATCGCAGTCCAAACTCTCTGGGCGTGATTTACAGAGACACGGGGGTGGAACTGCATTTGCATTTCTTTTTTCGATCTGACGTCAATAAGGTGCCTTGTTCAAAATCGCCCGTTTGAGCTCCGATTTTTTCTAACGCAGAAAAGGATCGCAAATGCTCAGTTTAGACATTTCGCAACTTTTAACCATGGGGGGGGGGGTGGGGGGCTAAACAGGGTAGGGGAGCTCACATTAACGTTCAAAAACCTCAGAAAGTGAAAATTTCATGCCATGGGACCTTTAATTGTAGTGATGTCTGTTTAGCCGACGTTATCATTTTCATCGAACTTTCAAGCTAGTTTTTTTTTTTGTCGAGCTGAGGTACCCGATAATCCTTGACATTTGTTTACGTTTGATTGGGTCAATTGTTGTCGCCTCTGTAGACGTAGCAGCCAGGTAGAGGCAAGGGATGATGACGCAAACGGTAATCGAGTGGTGTCCCATTTCTTAGAGGAACATTTCGTACCCCGAGCCCTCTCAGCCCATTATCGAGGGGCAAGACAAAGACGTAGATAAAGGGGTAGGAGAAGGGGTAAGACAGTAATGGGACGCAGCCTAAATCTATCCATCTTCATCGAGACAAGCAGGGGATGCCACAAGGCCAAGTTACAATCTAGAAAACATCTGTGGAAAGGTGGGCATTCTGGTTGTAAGAACGTACGTTTTTCAAGGTATTTCATAACTCCTGTAATTAAATAAATGCTAGAGAGATGGGTTTAATGGGGAGTGTGGACTATTCCAGGTGAAGCACATCTCCAGAGACAAAGCATATCACCAGAAAAGTTACATAGTGCAACTTTAATATCAAATCTTGCGCTCCACAACAACACAACATAGTTCCTTCTTTGGTCCACTTTTAATACTCATCACAATTTCTTTAGTAATTTGTTTTTCTGCTAATTAGGAGACAAACGTAGTCACGGTTATGTGTAGTAATGCTATGAAATCAAAATGTTGCTTCTAAACCTTGTGCAGTTCCTAACAGTAAACCACCGCCACATAAATTGCAATGAAAACCTGTTAAGACAATAGTGGCATCAGATTTGTGTACCTGCAGTTTTCCTTGTTCTCAATCCCCTCCTCATTGTCCTGGAAGATCGTGAACGGGGCTGAAGTGGCTGGTTGGACACTGGACCCTTTCACACAAGTATTGACAAATATAAAATATATAAACCTTTCTAGCATTAAATGTCTCACTAAAACCAATATAAAATGAGCGTGTATACCTTTTCTTGTGTATATTACGTCAAAGTCCCTGTCCTCTGAAGTGTTGGGGAAAGGGTCCTCCAAAAACGTAGGAGCCTGGAACATGTCCATGATCACGTCTAGAAGGACAATACTTAAAGCTGATACAAGGCAAGGCACAGTGTTTTGCTTAGTTGTCATATACATACAATATTTATACTTATTATGATTAGATTTGCTAAGTATTTTTTAAAAGGTCCTATAAAGCAAAGTTGATTCTTGTGAGCTTTTAGCCATGTTAGAATATTGTTACTTCCCCAAAACATACCTGGAGTTCTGTTTTTGATCATTCACACATGTAGGAGTAACCCTTTATAATTATTCTGTCTTCATCTCCAAAGCTCAAAATGCTCTGTTCCACCATGTGATCTCATGCTTCTTTTTAATCTTTTGTTCAGTACAGACTGGCAATACCAGGACTGAAAAGAGGCGATTCCAGGGCTGAAATCAACCAAATGATGATGAAGGTTTATGGAGTTTAATTACACAGTGCAGCACTTTCTGTATTGCCACATATCGCAAGGTGGAACAGGGTGTTTTCTGTTTGAGAGAAGAACTCAGCCTGAATAAGTAGGGAAGATTATAAACATAGATCAGAAAATAAGAGTATTTTTCTTAATATGGGGACTTTAAAAGATAAAAAATAAATACAAAATGTACAACTTTACATGCATTAAGTTGAGAAAATATTAACTGATAATCCAATACAAGAATCGTATGCAAATCAAATACATCCTATTATCTAAATATTTGCAGCCTTCATGACTTGCACGCAAACTTAAATTAAAATTTGTATATATTCAACTGGGATATATTGCGCAGCCCTAGTTTTCACGAGTGATTCTTTCTAGATAAACTGGAAATTGTGAACTTAAGTACTTGTCATAAGTGGAAAATGGGTAGAAATTAAACATTTTATAAACTAGGTCCTTAGCTGTTCATGTAACCCTATGCCGTGCTCACCCAGTGCTTCTCTGGTGTTGACAGTAGGCGAAGGTAGCACCCGTGAAGGAGTGGCCTGAATGTAGCCCAGAGAATTATTAGGAGTGACACGGGACAGGTTTACCCTACCGCCCTGGGACACTGCCACACAGAGAGGAAACGGGGAGAGAGGTGGTGTTTAACAAGGGTTTCACAAGTACTCAATGGAAGAGATTTGTGCTCATATACACGTATACGTACCATTAACCTCCTCCTCTGCCTCCAGGACCTCCTCACTGGATAAACAAAATGAAGATAACATTTTATTAAACAACAATAAAGGACTGTTACATCATTAGGAGCATTCCACAATTGAAGAGACTGATAAATATGACAGGGAAATAAATACTCGTACACCCCGAACCTGCAGTAAATATTTATCATAGTCAAGCGGCAATTTGAGAAAAAAAAAATTATTAAAAAGGGGAAAGCAGGCTTAAGTTCAAAAAAGGAAACCCTTTTATGTCCTCAACATAACAAAATTTCAATGTTCTAGAACATAGTCTTATTACATCCAATTAAAGAATCACAATATTGCCTTAGCTGATATATTAAATAAAACTGATGTATTATTTTAATTTGTCAAATCATAACTATGCTGTAAACTAGTTTAGCATGCGCTTTAAGACCAGACACATGAAACACAATGGCATTCACTTACTTGTCTTTGTAGTCATTTTCTGGTGGACAATAATCAGAGGTCATCGGTGGTAAAACGGCTTCATGTGATACTGATGCAGTTGGAAGAGGTGGATGATGAGGCATGTTGGCATCCAAGACTGGTGCATGATGGGACATTGTTGCAGCTGGAAGCGGTGCATGGTGGGGCACGCTGGGAAGAGGTGCGTGGTAGGAGATGTTTGAAAGCGAAAGTGGTGCCTGATTGGTCACACTGGCTGCTGGAACTGGTACTTGGGTAACTGGTGCATGGTGGGATTGTCCATAAGCTGAAGCCTTGGTGTTGATATGAGAATAAGGTCCAGAGCTTGTGGGGCCATTGGCGATAAACGTGGGCTCTGAGTGGAGCCTAAAGCCCAGAGACTTCCTGCTGCTGGGGTGAGCGGGAGGTTGCGAGTGCACCGAAGAGTGATCTGGACTGAAGTTTGTGGTTACGTCTGAAATCTGAAAGTTGTAAGGTTTAAGCAACTGCATTCAAATGGGCTGTAAATGTATTCTACTTTTGCCAACTATATGGGGGTGCACTTGTCTAAATTGGATAATTTCTAAGAAAAAAAAAAAAAAAGAATGAATAAATCAAGTAACCTCTATGTCCTCCTGAGACCCACCCATTCATTTGTGTCCTTTATAGAGGACATCTTTTAAGTTTTGAGATAAACTCTAGTTTGTGGCTGCACTATGATTAAAAATAATAATAAAAAAATATGATAAAAGAAGAAACTCAATTTAATAATTAAAGTATATTAATAAAATACATAAATAAGTAAATAAATAATACATAATAAAAATAAAACATAAATAATAAATAAATAAATAATAATAAAGGGAGTCTAAAAGCTTTTTGAGGCGACTGTAGAACCGACCGAAAAAATGTTTTTGTTAGGTTGTTAACTTGACATGGATTTAACACTATTACAGTCCATTACAGAGGACATGTTACAACATTATTAATAAAAATAAAATTAACAAAATGTAAATGCTAAGGTGTTCATTTACCTCCAAATAGAAAATTAAAATAATAATACTTTAGATTTCTTCGGGTCCCAGGAGGATATCATAATATGTTGTTTTTACAGCTGAAGTGCCCACGTTTTTCTTACAAATTAGTACATTTTGTTTTCCAGGCCATCAATGGTATTGCAAAAGCATCAACTT
Organism: Paratrypauchen microcephalus; assembly: GCA_036785185.1. Classification (NCBI taxonomy): domain Eukaryota; kingdom Metazoa; phylum Chordata; class Actinopteri; order Gobiiformes; family Gobiidae; genus Paratrypauchen; species Paratrypauchen microcephalus. The sequence goes on along the minus strand of JAVJIX010000003.1, from coordinate 17,101,123 downwards.
TCTATCAAAAATCAGATACAAGCCATACGAGTCACTATATCACGCTTTGGTGATCTAGTGGACAAAAAAATGCAAGCATGTGAATACTAGTGATGCGCCAAAGGATTTGGGAAAGCCAGGAACAAAAAAGTATTGGAAATGGTGTTGGGGGGTGTGTGCGAGCTTTGATTTTAAATTTTGAGAGAATCCAATACATTTTTGCTATCGAATTTGTCTTAGTGATTTAGTACTTACATGTTCCAATGCGTCAAGGCCCATTTTAAACTTCTTCCAGAAATTCACATTCTGCGTTTCCTCTCCTTCTGAGGCTGCAACAAGATGGACTTATTTTAAAACAGCTTAACAATAATATCAATCCACTTGTGTGTAAAGTGCCTTGTTCAGATTTGACACATACAGGTGGCTTCTTCGCTCTGTGCTTCTTCCTGCTTCTGCTCCTGGATTTTCTGGAAGTACCTTTGGGCCCGCACCTCTTCGAAGCACAGCTCAGAGCCCTCGCACTGCAGAGCCTCTTTGTCGTATGCAGCTACAGTGTTATCATTAGAGCTCGGGATTTTTTTCCCAGAGCACTCAGAACGGGAAACCCTGTTAAAAAGACAGAAAAGTAATTGCATAACTCTGCTATACAACACCAATATAGCATAATATTACAGACACATTTCTATTACAGCCATCATTAACCATAATGGTTTGCTGTGGCTCATCTGTTGGAGCCTGTACAACACAAACCAAACCTGCAATGAATCCTTAAGTTATCGGTCTACCTTAAACCACTTTTTGATAGATTCTAACATGACAACTTTGCAGTCTCCCACAATGCACTCCTATTTTGTTTTTAGTGGCTGAAGTAAAGACGTGTATCTTACATGATAACATATTTACGTTCTGCTGGTTTGGCAGGTTGGCAGTCTACCGCTGTAGTGTCCTGCAGAAAAACACACAATTAATTCCAGACATGTAATACCACCCAGAGTAACAATTCAAAGACTCAAACCTTGTTTTGCGCAGATGGCTCTCTATGGGTTGACATTACATTGGCTGAATGGGAGTTTTGTAAAGGGTTTCTGCTTCCTGTTGCACAAGAAAAATATTATCTTATTTAAAATAAAAAAAACAAACTGATACACAATTGTGATAGACATTAGTAGTCAATGACCAGGGAAGTAATAAATATTATCTATACATACCTAATGGTGCTACATGACGCTTTGCTCTTGATTGAAACTGCCTGAAATGGATGAAACACATTTAATAAGGTCAAAGCTGCTGTTTGTTTTTCAGAGTAGACTTAAACAAACTTTATTGATGTACAAGGGAAATTACTTGGACACAGTAGCTCACTAATATAATAACAAAGAGTAAAAATAAAAAATGGAGCAATAATCGACCTGTATTCATGAAGCAGTGATTCAGCTGGCTGAGCCTTGTTCTCTAGAGCCTTCTGGTAAACTGCCTCAGCCTGATCATTCAAGCCACTCTGCTCCAAATGTTGTGCCCAGGACACAAACAGAGCAGCGCTCTGTGTACCGACACCTTTACTGAAGATATGACTGTACAGGGCAATCGGGTCAGCATACGTGCTCGCCTGGGGGGAAAAAATTAGATGAAAGACTTTTTTTTCCAGTTTAAAAAAAATACAGGTGTGTGTGATTATTTTACTTGATTAGCAAGTGCACTTTTATGTTACTAATACACAGATTTATCCATCTACTTTGCATAATAGAAATCATCTAGTTCACTTACACATTTGATGCAGTAGTTGACATATCGGTCATCATTGGCGTATTTATGTACATTTAGAAATGTCTCAACTAAACGGTTAAACACAAGTGACAACTGTCCGGTGCTGTTTGGGGGTAACTTCCGCTCTAGGAGCTCAACAAACCTAAAAGAGACAAAAACATCAAAAAAGTCAGATGTAAATCCATTTAAAATGAACTGTATACACTTTATTGCTTAATTGTAGCTTTAAATTCAGGAGTGACAATAGACGACCCACAGGCCAAATTAAACCCCCCAGAGCATTACTGAGACATAAGCATTGTTCAGATGACCATTATCTTGACTTGTACTACTTAACATGACTTCTCATTGTGACTTGTGAAATTGTGATAGCTGGTTTTACTTGGAGATACAGTAGAAAGAGTCCAAGTCCTGCACTGTCTGTGTATTTTCGGGGTAAACCCACTATAGTGATAGACCATGGTTTTATATGTAAACTAGTATCTTCTTCATCTTACTTGTGCCATTGCTCCAAAGGATCATCTCCCACGTACGTGCTTATACTGCTCTCAAAATGCCTTAAAAAAAACAAAAAAAAACAAAGTCAAAATCACATCAGGTTAACAATAAGTTCTTGTTTGTTGCTAATGCTAACCGTTGCTAATGCTAACCGCTAACACAGAGGTAGATGACGTAAAAGTTTACATACTGTAAATATGCAGCGACATCCATTTTCGTATGACAAAAATAAAGCGATCCAACAAATAAGATTCCAGTGTTACGTGGATAAAAACAACTAAATCAGCCTAAAGGGTAACTTTGGCACATAACTCATAAAAGGACGATGCACTGCGCTCTGTGCGGAGTGTAATTCAAAATTCGCGCTCAGCCAATCACAGCACGAGTAGGACTCTGCTACGTAACGTACGTCACAAAAGCACCACCCCTTTATTAGTGTAGCAGCGGCCCATGAGCATGTGCTGTCAGTCACTTCAGGATATTTACAGGAGAGAAAACCTTTTCATCCTCATTTACTTCTGTAATAATTAAATAATACATTAAAAGACCTGGCGGGACAAAGAAGTGTGGAAGAAACTGATATCCGTGGACCGTGACCCTCACAAACCAGGATGGGAACAGCCTAGGGAGCCATTTAGTGTCTGCAAAATGATCAGTTTTTCCTGATTTTACTACTTGTAGGTATGTGTTTGGGCAAAAGGAACATTTTTGTTTGTGTCTATAAACTACTGACAACATTTCCCCCAAATTCCAAATAAAAATGGTATTGTTTAGAACATTTATTTGCAAAAAAAATGACAAATGGTCAAAATAACAAAAAAGATACATGTTTTCAGACCTCAAACAATGCAAAGAAACAAGATCAAATTCATTTTAAAACAACATAATACTAATGTTTACACTTAAGAAGAGTTCAGAAATCATTATTTGGCAATAATCCTTATTTTTAATCTCAGCTTTCATGCACCTTGGCATGCTCTCCACAAGTCTTTCACATTGTTCTTGGGTGACTTTATTCCACTCCTGGTGCAAGAACTGAAGTAGTTCAGCTTTGTGTTTGTGTTGGAATTCAACAGACGCTGGAATGAAATGGCTGTAATACATGTAGAGATGCTGATTTCAGAAAAAAATGCAGTGGTCTCTTATTTTTTTTTCCAGAGCTGTATATCCATGTAAATATCTATATATCCATGTAAATATCTCATGGAAGCAGCTCATTCTAGCGTTATAATGCAAATTGAGATATTCGGTGCAGAGAAGTGAGGATGCTGTTCTCTCACTAATGCAGAGCTTGACTCGGATAAAACTCTATTTTGTCTCATCCTCATATTTAGCGTTTAAGAACAAGAAAATGTTCGTTATGAAAATCAGTAATGACATCATTTAATAATAGCATTATTACATATTTGTCCAGGAGAAAGATAATGGCCACAACATTTAACATGTTACACCTGTCCGGGACAACAGATGAAAAATAGCCCTCAGGCTAATTCTGGCATATTTACATGCAAATGTTTATTAATGTGCACTGTCCCTGAAATAAATAAATAAATAAATAAATAAATAGCCCTGGTAGGACACAAGTGGGCAGTAGAATGGGGCGCTGGCTCCTCACATAGTTTTAGAGCGGATTTTATCTAAGGAAGCTGGAATCACTGTTGGTTGAAACTACACAGAAATCTCCAGTTATCTTAGAAGGTCCGCATAATATTGTTCAAGAAAGTCGGGTTCCACAGTGTGACATTAAACCTAATCTAGCTCCATGGAAACAATTAAGTGGGTGACACGACCCGGCCGACCACCAAATTACAGATCAGATGTGTGGAGAGGGTGCCCCCACTCACAGTGAGAAAGCATGTCTTCCAAGATGTGTGAAGAATCCCTCAGTCGTCCAGGTAGAATCCATGACCAAAGGAGAAATTCAATTTGTCAACTGGACAAAGTTTATTTGGTTTGGTTTGGTTTGGTTTGGTTGTCTAATTGACAAATTGAATTTCTCCTTTTATCATGTCTTCCAAGGAACTAATCAAAACATATAAACATGAACTGATTCAAATATATTGAATGCCATATCATGCAAAAGCAATAGCAACTCCATGGAGACAAGCAGGGGGCAGACTCCTAGTAGAAAAGTGCACCTTTAATAATTGAATCCTAATTAGGTTTTGCTGGTTTGTGATGGGAGAAAAGCATAGGTGTTGACTTGTCAAAGAGATGCCAATAGCCCTGTGCCAGAGCCTGTTTACAGCAGGAATGTAACACATTATATAAGGGCGAGGTGTGAAGAACAATGCTCTCATAGGCTCTCAAATAGCACTTATAGTTTTATATAGGATATTCCATTGAATCATTTAATCAGTCTATTATTTGGTTAAAAATGTAGCTTGCCTTAGTGATCAGGTTAGGACTACTTCCGAGGTCAAATAATACAATCCATATGTGATTTTCAGTGTTTCCTATAAACGTTAAGTAATATAAGTGATATACAAACAAGTGACCTTGGTGTTTATATTATTAAGTAATATAATAAACATGTGCCTTTTTGGTGTTTATGTGAGTGTGTGCGTGCACCTGAAAAGTTTTATTGATTTGACATTCCTTCAATAGGTATAGGCTTAGTTTGTTGACTAAGCCTACACCTGCTTAGACTGAAGATGGAAGAAAATGGATGGACGGATGGATGTTGGATGGATGTTGTCATTTTTGGTAAGAAAATCCACAATCTATTTACAAATATAGAGATATACAGAGATAGGGGTGGACGATAAAGGTATTCAGACAGTATTATTATAACGCATCAGAAATGTTCTCAAAATGTGCCTGTAAACATGAATGGTCCATAAAATATATATTCTTTCTGCTCTGTCTGAGGCTTTATTGGACTTAAATCTGTTCTTTATTTTCACTAAATCTAAAGAACTGACTTAGCTGGAACTACAACAGGTGAGTTGATTTGTGCTGTTAATTAAGTCTCTCACATGATATTAGTAATTCAGTTACACAGTCACACTCACCATTTTTGTTGAAAATCAAACTCCTAAACATGAACCATGAACTCTTATATGTGTTGTTTTAATCAATTTTGTGTTTTTGTCTTGAGTTACTAGACAGTGTTAAAACTTTTAAACATTCCACCATTAGAGATACATGTAGAACACCCCCAGTATGATGTCACTGGAAAGTATCAATACGCTTAGACAATCTGCCATGAACCAGACTTTTTATGTATGTGATAACAATATCCATTATCGAAATTATTCATCTTACATTGCAAAAAAGCTTGGCCACAATTTAAGATATGAACACTTAAATTGAGAAATGACTTTAAAGTAGTGAAATTATCTCTTCATGCAGCAAGATAAGCTCACTTGAGAAGTTATCTTAAAATAAACTACCTCTAGACTAGAATTACACAGTCTCAGAACAAGTACGTAGATAATAAATCTGAAAACGAGATGAATAACCTGATATAAGTTTTAAAATATTGGCCAAATCAGAGAAATTTGGAGCGTAAATATAAACCTGTATAATGATTTTAACTGTCTTCTGATGTGCTCGGACAGGGGTCAAAGCTGGAAAAGGACAGCCCCAGCCCCCTCAGAGTTACTGGATGGTTAGAGCAGCCCCGTGTATGTAAATGATCGACAACAGCGCTTAAGTGAAGACAATTGCCCCTGCAGCTGCTGTGGTGTCTGTGCGTTCAGGGGCGCAGCTGTGCCGGGCCCTGTGCATGCTCCCCTCATCTCCTTATATGGAAAAAATAGGACCTCAAAATCTACAGCCCATCCAAGAGAGATCTGCTGCTACGTCCTGATAAAGAGGTGCTGGAACTGATAAACCACCGCCAAATAGTGCTCCTGCAAGACAGCTGTTGACAAAACCCAGCTGGGAGATACACCAAAAAAGTAAACTAGTAGAGTGGTGTTGCTATCTCGAAAATGTAAAAAAGTGGGGCATGGTTTTCATCAGTCTCCTTAAACAGCTTCCTCATTCCTGCAACACTTCAAATGGCTATAATATCTACAGTAATACCAGGCATACTTAACAAAATGAAAAACAAATACATAGTTGTAGCAGTGTAATTCATAGTAATGTTCTGGTTCATGTTCAAGTTAAGATAATATGACATCTGCTGCGTCTCTCTGCAGGGTTTTGTCCAGGTCCAAATGAGCCAAATGAGCGTAAGGGCTGGAACACAAAATATATTTAACATACTGTATTTGATGCATATTTTATTACAGTACAAAGTTATTCACAAATTAAAATACTTATTTATTAAACTGAAATATATGGAAGTCGACAGAGGCTATATTCATAAGCAATATTTTTTCTTCCCTGTTATCCCAAGATAACGAGATCTCGAGAAAACGAAACAATTATTCCGTGATCTCGAGAAAACAACTGAAACGTCTATCGCCACGTTGTGACAGGCTGACTTCGGGGATATTTCTCATTCTGAATAGACGCGTTTTTGGTCATTAGAATGTCTGGAATAATAATCGATCAGCTGATGAGGCAATATTTTGATCAGGGGTTGACACAGGGGGAGATTGCAATACGTCTTTTAATTCGGGATGATTTCAAAATTAGTTCACGGCACCTCCGCAGAAGACTGGCCCGGCTTCGTCTTTACCGACGGAGATACAGTGATCGTTTTCTCGAGATCACGGAATAACTCTTTGTTTTCTCGAGATCACGGAATAACAGTTTTGTTTTCTCGAGATCACGAATTAATTGTGTCATTTTCTCGAGATCTCAAGTTAATTTTCTTGTTATTAAGGTGGAAAATAATCATTACAAACATGGACCCCGTCGGCTTCTGTAGAAATAAGTTTTGGTAACATAGCACTTTATTTGAGGGTAAAACTAGCTGCTAATTTGGATACATGCAAGTGGTTAATTTGATGTGAATTTGTATTTATTTGACTGTTTTTAATGTCTTTTCCTGTATATTCTGCTGCTTTTACACTTTCCTATTAATAAACTAACCTTATTACTTCTTATATGAGGCTTTTGGTTAACAGGCTATTGGTAATAAGGATGTTGTTAAGGGTTAGTACCAAGAGAAATGTACTTTTTTTACTTATATTAACGCTTAAAAAGATAGTGATTAGCTTTACTTACAAAAGTTGTGCAATGCTTATTTCAGTAGCTAGCAGCTTTATAATTTATGAAATGAGTGGAAATGGTGGTAATCTCTGAGTATTTTACCTCATGATTTTTGTTTGACTATTTCTACAAACAGTTCAAATAAACAAACTGAATTGAAATATAGGGGACCATTATATTTCAGGGTACACTTTTAAACACCTAATCTGCTGCTAATTTAGATTTAGTATCTGTTTTTTGACACGTTTGATGAGCCAGATAACAATTATGATTACCAAAATACGATTATGATTGTATTAATATCTGATTATTCCACTTTTTTTTGTTTGTTGTTAATTGTATATCCTCTACATGTTGCATTCTCTTGTTTTTTTATTTATTTATTTAGTTCTAGTCTGACAATATTGTAAAGTTCCTGTTATGTTTTAGTCAAGTGGATTCACCTTGTTTTTATTCCCACACCTCTTTGCGCACCATTTGGGGTCGTGTGTTGGTGCTACATTTGCATTTTTACGACTGCTGCAGGACGTCACAGGGTTCTGCGGAGACAGAGGTGACTAATAAGGAGCCTGCGCCGTCGAGCCCGCAGCGACCAGCACCTGTCACTCTGCACTTCCCTAAAAGGACACTCTGCAGCCAATCAGAGCGCGGCGTTGGGCAGCTCCATGGTCCCGGGACAGGCCTTCCCAGGAAATAGTGAGCCCCGCTGGAGGTCTGGACACGCCCCCTCACACACACACACGCACACACACACACAGACACACACACACACACACACACACTGCTGTTGCGTCTCAGCTGTCTGGTATGTTATTGCACCCCCCTCTCTATCTCCTCACACATACACAAGGCTGAGATATAATGGATAAAAGTACTTTCTTACTAGTACCATAATACCAAATACCCAATACCTACTTCATTAGTATCTCACTGTAATAAGGTAATTCAGTAAATACTCTTATTTGCAACTTTAGGTTTGGCAGTACTACAACTACCAAAGTATAAACGTAACCTCTGTTAACCTCTGTGTTATAGTTCATCCGGTACATATCTTGTACATATTGTTCATACATATTATATTTATTCACATATATTTATAGCACACCTGTATACTTGTTTATAGCTTATCATATATACTAATAGCTCTACTGTATACTTGTTTATAATACATCTGTTACTGTACTATTTGTACTATAGAGCGCACCTGACTATAAGCCAATTATTTTTTTTAAATTAAGATTTGTATACATATATAAGCTGCAGGTGTCCACATTGCAACTTGAGATATTTACACAGAAAGATGGTACACAAAAAGATTTTAATTAATGTAAAAACTGGTATGTGCTTTTTCGAACTGCTCCTACGGCAGTAACACGGCAGAAACACGGCAGTGAAACAGCTGTAAAATGGCCAGCTTGTAGCCTCTGGAAGACTTAAAATAAAGTTTCAAGTTTAACTTTAAGAGTAAACCCCCTGAACTCAATCTCACGGAACTGTTGATACCTGTGTAGGAAATTTTAAGTGGGTAAAACAAGGCTTCATTAATTCATGAACTCTTCTTGCTGTCTTGATAAAGAATTAATCCATATAAGCCGCACCTGACTATAAACCGCAGGGCTGAAGTGCGGTTTATAGTCCGAAAAGTATGGTATACCCCCTACACAGATTAACAACAAAGTACTCCCACATGTTCATATTGCCCTATTTATTTGTACATAATTCACTACAACCATACTGTCTATATTGTATATACTATATCGCACTTGCTGCTCCTTGCACTTCTGATCAGATGCTAAACCATATTTCGATACCTGTATTTATACATGTGTAATGACAATAAAGTCTAACATTATGCCCTGTAAATAGTGTCTTCAGTACAAATATTAGCTACTCAGTTTTATCACTCCATTATAGTTCTTGAGAAAGTTACATGTTACAAAGGTGCACAACTTTACCCTAACAATGTTTTTTTTGTTTGATATTATACATTCACAAAAATGTATTAGCAATGTAAAAGTACATTTCACCTTAAAAACCTTACATCATTTAGTCAGATCATAGACTGTATATATAAATGGAAATGGAACTCTGCTCAAGGTTCGTTCCTCTAACTGCTAACCTCAATGGGCTTCATTAGACCAGATCCCGAATGCTCACTTAGTCCACTTCTTTATACAGTTTATGAGTCAGGTAAGTCAGTCTTATAGATCCCATACGAACCAACTCAACATACTTCCCAAGGTTAAACAATATACTAGTATTTTAGGTATTAAATGTACAATTGTATCACTGTTATTTGATTTAATAATACCTTTACAAGGTTGACAAAGCCTCTCAAAATGTTACATTATTCATTCACTCTGATGGGAAGCTACTATAGCCACAGCTGCCCTGGCACAGACTGTTGAAAGCAAGGCTGCCAGTCTGTAGTCAAAGTCAAAGTCAAAGTGTACTTTATTGTCAATTCACTATGTAACAGACATTACACAGAGGACTGAAATTGTGTTTCACCAGACACCAAATGTGCAATTTAAACTAAAATCTAAAAACACGCAAACACATACACACAGCTACACTTATGGACATGAAGTGTATACAGACATCAACAATAAATAGACATAAGACATACTGGTAAACATATACGCTTCAACAAGACGGAAAGTTTGAGGTAGAATGAAATGTGCAATATGTAAGGTACAATAAGTTAAATTTGTGCAATTTGTAAAGTGCAAGAGTGCTGAAAACAGCATGGACATCAGTGTGTGTAAGATTGTTTTTTTATTTATGTCAGCAACATGTTCATGGAATTTGTACCATCAACACAGAAATGTACAAGAAATACAAAAAAGAATGTTGTTTCTTTTCCGGTAATATTTTATACTTGTTACATCAATGTGTTTAGTGACACAGAATCTAAAACAAGGATATAGCCTATAATGCTGACTCGTGCCATAACAAATGTCACATCTTTGTCCAAGGCCCAGAGTTATTACTAAGAAAAATAATGTAGTCATGTATTTTGGTTCCAGCTGAATAACGAATCATAATGATCTAACAAATATAGCCTCTAATCTATCTGGCATGTTATTACCTTCACCCCAGCCTCATAGCCCAGGTCCATAACCAGATTAGTCAGTGAGGATCTCCTGTTACATGTGTTGGATCACCCACATCCCCAGTGCCCTGCTTTAGCTTCGTCATATTACAACAAGCGCAGAGGGAGGGCCGCCCTGCTAAATACTTGTGCTATAAAAGATATGAAGAGGGATTATGTAATTAGACTGAAATTAATGCATGAACAAAATGAATACCATCCTACCCCATACCCCCTTGATTAAGCCTGAACACTGAAGGTGTTTATTCTGAATTAAATCAAATTAAGGAGTGGTTGTGGTATTCCAATTTGGAGAAGTGGGACTGAAAAATGGCTTAATATTGGAGTTGTTGCTTTGAAGATCTGTAAAATTTGAAGATTTTGTGTCATACTAAGGGCAGGAAAATCCATTCTTAGAATTAGAATAAGCACGCACCTGAATTACACAATTAAATGCCTGTAAAAAATCCACTGGCCATAAAAAATTAAATAAAATGACAATATTTGAACACCATAAAGTGCCCATATTATACTATTTTCTATGTTATAATGTTGTTTCCTCGTCAAAAACATACCAGGAGTTCTGTTTTGTTTCTTTCACACATGTTTAACACACAAACCCTGCATATTTAGGCTGAGTTCTTCTCTCAAACGGACAACACGCTGTTCCAACACACAAAATACAGGAAGTGTTCCACCTTGGTAGTCCTCAAGTGAACAGCTCCTTTAACCTTTAGTTCAGTGGAGATTGGCAATTCCAGAGCTGAAATGATTAAACCAAATTATTCTAGTAAAGGTGGAACAGCATTTTGAGCTTTGGAGATGTAGACAGACTAATAATAAAAGGTTACTCAAACATGTGAATGAAACAAAACACAGCTCCAGATATGTTTTTGAGGACATAACAACATTATAACATGGCTTAATGCTCAAGAGTCAATTTTGTATAGAATAGGACCTATAGGTTTTCACTTTAATGCTATACTCTGCTAATCCGAACAGATGTCTGAATACCCCACATTTTGTTTCTCTAAGGTAACTCTGTCTTCATTGGTGGCATCCCCGTCGCCCAGGGTCCCGCCAGAAGCATCACTTAATTTGGACTTGTGTGAACTCCAAGCCCCGCCCCCTGGACCCCCGCAGACTCCTCCCCCTCCTGCTCCGGACCCCCTCCGCCACCTCCAGCCCCTCTCCGCTCGGGGCGTCCCGGGTGTATTTAAGGACCCCCTCTGCCACTCAAGCTTCGTCCCAGCGGAAACACCAGACCTTGAAGTTACAACTTGGTGAGTAACTCGGTTGCTGAGCTTCGGCGCTAGGCATCACGGGAGTTTGTGGAGCAGGGAGGATGGTTATGGTGCTAGAACTTTAGGTTTAAGTTTTGATTAGTTTGGTGGTACTTACTTTGTTTTGGAAGTTGTAAGGAAATGGTTTGCAAAATGTAACTGACTTGATATATGTGATGATCAGGGAATATTCTGTAGTAGTTGTTCTTCAAAACATTGTAAATCAGTGGAATATTTTAAATTTCTAGTGGAGATTGCGTTGGATCAAGCGTGGTTGTGTTTATTATATTCATGTGTAATTTCAGTGTATTTTTCTTGATGCCATAACTCTTCTTTAATTGTAAGATTTAATTTTGAAATGAAAAAGTCAGTCTTTTAAAACAGATTACCAAATGTTTTTGAAGTAGTCAGCTATATTGACATAATTATACTTAAAGATGCTCTATGTAACTTTTTGGTGAGAGTCTATTGCCCAATTCTTCTCCATGGAGATGTTATTGCTTGCACTGAATGGTATAATATGGCATAAAGTATATCTATTCACGTGAAGACAAGCAGATAACAGCACCAGACCAAGTTATAGATCAAATCTGTGGAGAGGCGACTCCACTTGTAGTGGCTAAATTACCCTTCGTGTGTTCAGTAAGTTCTTCTTAACATTTTCCTGCAATTAACGACTCAGTCAGATGGAAAGAAAGAGTCTACTCTTGTTTAAAATTCAACAACGGTAGAAAACAGTGTTTGGCCAGTCTTTACTGAAATCTCATTCAAGAACACAAGAACACGAACACAGTATTTTACATTCTGTCAATGCACGAGCTCAATGAGTCATAGCTCAGTGCCAGCTCCTATTGGCTATACATCTCTGGAATATTCTAAGCAATAAACGAATGCAAATAAATGCAATTATACTAAATTCAAATTATAAACATAGTAATGCAGTCATAATGCAATCATAAATATTCTATAATATACAATCACTAAATATAAATCCACATAATAATATCATAATATGACTATATCTGAGCCTAAAGTAAATAATAGAAAATGGCACCAACACCACTCTTGGTACAAATGTGTGTATTTCAAGGTATTTTTCCTGATCAAAAATACCTAGTTGCGTAAATGCAAGATAGATTTACAACAAAAGCAGGTGGTGGACTCCATACCTCTACCAGAAGTTACGCTGTTCAGCTTTAACCTTTACTCCAGTCAATATTCAGAAGAGTTTAAAATGAGAATACCTGTTTTATAGTAGGATGCTCCCAGTGGACGTAGGAGGGCATACAGCTCTGGCTCCTTGATAGGTCACAACAAATGGTCCCGGCTGCTGCTCACTTACATGTGTGGATGTGAACAGCTGAGAAAAGAAAAGACCCCCCTCCTGTTTCTTTAAACCACTTGTCAAGGAACACACCACCTCAGCTGTTAACTGGCCCCTGCTAATCGTCCCAGTATAGGATGGTGATGGATAGAGGAGAGAGGGGTTATGTTAACAAAAGAGGAGATGAACAGACAACCTAAAATAGTCATGTGTGTTACAGGGAGTAAGTCATGCCCTGTTTTGGCTTTTTGGACAGCTGGAGAGATTAGGCCACTTAAAGGTGTGCTCATACCCAGCATAGCATCGTACTCTTGTCAAGATCACATAGCCTTATTTGTATATGAGGATAGGTGGATTTTAGAATGAAATACCAGAGATTACACCAAGGAATATTTAAAATGTAGCTGATTTTTTTTTTTTTTTTTTTTAATTTGACTAGAAATTAGAAATTTTGATTATAGATTATCTTGGTTTAGAGATATTGTTTTGAGATATTTTTGAGATATTTATACTAGGATGTTATAGTTTTTCTTATACAACTGCACACACACACACACACACACAAATCTAAACTTAAAAAAAAAAAAAAAGTATACATATATATTTTTTGGCAAATACAGTAGTTTTGACATTTTTTAATACTGTCCAATAGTATATTATGCAACTTTTTGAGGACTTTTCCCCATGTAAAAGATTCAATTCAAAAGATTCTGTTTTAAATTATTTACTTTAGTTAATCATTAGTTAATCGCTATGGCAATGATCTTAACTTTTCATCATTCTGAAACCTATGGATGGAATATATGAGATAAATTATACTCCATATTGAAACAGGAACAGTAAACCTTTTCCCAACTGCACATTGAATCATATTTGATCATATTCTTATCATAAAGCCATTTATCTAAACCATATTCATTTTGTGTTTTTCCAGCCGGCCAGCCTAACACAAACCAAAGATGTGCGACGACGATGAGACCACCGCCCTCGTGTGCGACAACGGCTCAGGCCTGGTCAAGGCTGGGTTCGCCGGTGATGACGCCCCCCGCGCTGTGTTCCCCTCCATCGTCGGACGTCCACGTCACCAGGTACGCACAAATACCACCAGACGAAAACAAAAGAAGAGAGGCACTTCTGTATGGTTTGTATTGTTTGTTGGTGAGAGATTGACGGGCTGTGTGTTTTTTGACCGCAGGGTGTGATGGTGGGTATGGGTCAGAAGGACTCCTACGTAGGAGACGAGGCCCAGAGCAAGAGGGGTATCCTGACCCTCAAGTACCCCATCGAGCACGGCATCATCACCAACTGGGACGATATGGAGAAGGTGAGACTTTATAGCTCATGTCTAAATCCTTTTCAGAAACATACAAGGTAGGGCTGCACCATATACTAGTGTGTCTCAATCAAATCAAAATCGCTGTTAGAATTGTCGCTATTTTCAGTTGATCATAACCAAGGCTCTAATAATTTTTATTGTAGAGTCCTATGTGCAGTTACAGGACTGAAAGAGGAGACACTGACCATACATACAGCTCTGGAAAAAGACCACTGCAAAATCAGTTTTTCTGATTTTTCTATTTATAGGTATGTGTTTGGGCAAAAGGAACATTATTGTTTGAGTCTGTAAACTACTGACAACATTTCCCCCAAATTCCAAATAAAAATATTATCGTTTAGAGCATTTATTTGCAGAAAATGACAAATGGTCAAAATAACAAAAAAGATACATGTTTTCAGACCTCAAACAATGCAAAGAAACAAGATCAAATTCATTTTAAAACAACATAATACTAATGTTTACACTTAAGAAGAGTTCAGAAATCAATATTTGGTGCAATATCCCTTATTTTCAATCACAGCTTTCATGCGTCTTGGCATTCTCTCCACAAGTCTTTCACATTGTTCTTGGGTGACTTTATTCCACTCCTGGTGCAAGAACTGAAGTAGCTCAGCTTTGTGTTTGTGTTGGAATTCAACAGACGCTGCAATGGAATGGCTGTAATACATGTAGAGATGCTGATTTCAGAAAAAAATGCAGTGGTCTCTTTTATTTTTTTCCAGAGCTGTATAACATGATATTTCAAGTTTCAAAATTAAATACTATTACGAAGATGCTCCTTGCCCCAACATGATAACTATAACATCTACGGTAAATAACTGTGCAAGCTGTGAAGTTCAGGTTCTAGGTGACTTGGTGCAATTTGAAGATGGTCAGCAAAGAGTGGATCAGTTTTTTTTACATTTGGCCTTTTTTTCTCGCTCAGATCTGGCACCACACCTTCTACAATGAACTGCGTGTGGCCCCCGAGGAGCACCCCACCCTGCTGACAGAGGCCCCTCTCAACCCCAAGGCCAACAGGGAGAAGATGACCCAGATCATGTTTGAGACCTTCAACGTCCCCGCCATGTACGTGGCTATCCAGGCTGTGCTGTCCCTCTACGCCTCTGGTCGTACCACTGGTGAGTTTGAAAAAATACTGGTTAAAAAGTTATGGTAAATGATAAAAAAGAGTTAGTTTTCTTTTAGTAAAGTTTAAACTCCCAAATAGTAAAAGTAACAGTGTAAAATCATCACTATCACAACAGAATCTATATAATAAGGTGTATACTGTTGACTGAAATATCGTCTTGCTGTGTGCAGGTATTGTGCTGGACTCTGGAGATGGTGTGACCCACAACGTGCCCATCTATGAGGGCTACGCTTTGCCCCACGCCATCATGCGTCTGGACTTGGCCGGTCGCGATCTCACCGACTACTTGATGAAGATCCTGACTGAGCGCGGATACTCCTTTGTCACCACTGGTATGAATCCACACATAATAAATGAAGAGATATGGGAGTAGGGAGGCAAAAGAAGAAGGTTTTCAGGAGATATACCTACTGAGCGTGCAAAAAATGGTATCGTTAGAGTAGAGTACAAACACTTTTTTATAGATACAGTGCACTTCATACACAAGTTAACTCAATATGAATATTTTTTATGAATATTTTTTATGTTGTTTATTCAGGTATCCAACCAAAAAATACTTATACAATATGTTAGATGAAGGACTCAGTACAGGATAAGTAGACAACATGATTGAATAGTGATATAAAATTGCGTTATTTTACATATATGGCAAAAGGAGAAATTGAATTTGTCATAATTATTCGACCAAATAAACTTTTGTCCAGTTGACAAATTGAATTTGTCCTTTTGCCAGGGATTCTACCTGGACGACTGAGGGATTCTACACATATTTTACATATATTTAATACATTTTTTGTTATTACCCAAACAGTGCTTTGGTTACTTTACTTTTTTGAGTATATTTTTAAACATGTACTTGTACCAGTACTAGATAAGCATAATTCCAGCTATTAAATTAGCTAAAATTGTAGGATACTTTTTACTTTTACGTGCACGAATTTGGCAGCAGTACTTGTTCCTGTAAGTTAATACATTCTTGCCCATATAATTGTACTTTTACTGATTAAAAATAATTTTAAGTGCTACTTCCAGGACTCTCTGTAAATAACGCAAACACACACTGCCAGCATTCAATATCCTAAGTCTAATTCACTCACTCGAGTTAATTTGTGTCAGCAGTAGATTAAGCAGAAGCAGCCCATCCCTCACTCACTTGGATGCGTACTGACTTAAATGTCTCCTCTGCAGCTGAGCGTGAGATTGTGCGCGACATCAAGGAGAAACTGTGCTACGTGGCTCTGGACTTTGAGAATGAGATGGCCACTGCTGCCTCCTCTTCCTCCCTGGAGAAGAGCTACGAGCTGCCCGATGGTCAGGTCATCACCATTGGCAATGAGAGGTTCCGCTGCCCGGAGACCCTCTTCCAGCCTTCCTTCATCGGTATGCTACTCCCAGTTTAGCTCAGATTTAGTTTACAGTGTAGTTTATGCACTGTTGAATTTATTTGTTTCTTGAATTTATTCACGGATATTATTATTTAATCATAGATGTCATTATGTACAGTAGTTTACTTAAATTTTCTATGGGAAGTTATTTAAAAGAAGTTGTTTTCTTCATTAATTCCTGTTTAAAATGTAACTGCATCACAGTTTTATCTAACTAATCAAACTACATACTTTTCTACATTTAACTCCAAAAATAATCAAGTGTATATACTGTATTTATCATGGGTTTCAGATCCCTTCTGAGGACTTTTCTCCATTCAAAAGATGTAATATTTAGTTTTAAATTGTTAATCGATATGGCAGCTGTCCTAATTATTCACCATATATTATTATAAATGCTGAAATAACTTTGTAAGATAAAATAGTAATGTTCTTTAGAGTTCATAGGACTAAACCAGGACTAAACCAGGACTAAAACAGGGCTTAACCAGGACTAAAACAGGACTAAACAAGGACTAAAAGAGGACTAAACCAGGACTAAAACAGGGCTAAAACAGGACTAAACCAGGACTATAACAGGGCTAAAAGAGGAATAAACCATGACTAAAACAGGGCTAAACCAGGACTAAAAGAGGACTAAACGAAGTGAACTATGAGAAAAAAATATCCTATGAACTCTAAAGAACATTATTATTTTATTTTACAACGCCATTTCCACATTTAACTCCAAAAATAATTATGTGTATATATTTATCACGGGTTTCAGCTCCCTTTTGAGGACTTTTCTCCATTCAAAAGATGTAATATTTAGTTTTTAAATTGTTAATCGCTATGGCAGCTGTCCTAATTATTCACCATATATTATTATAAATGCTGAAATAAGTTTGTAAGATAAAATAAGAATGTTATTTACAGTTCATAGGATATATTTCTCTTATAGACTCCATAGTACTTGGAGCTATACTCACATTTGATCTCGTCCTGCAGGTATGGAGTCGGCCGGTATTCATGAGACCGCCTACAACAGCATCATGAAGTGTGACATTGACATCCGTAAGGACCTGTACGCCAACAATGTGCTGTCCGGAGGTACCACCATGTACCCCGGTATCGCTGACCGCATGCAGAAGGAGATCACCGCCCTGGCCCCCAGCACCATGAAGATCAAGGTAAGAGCCTGCAAAAACACTCAGATGTCAAGAATTTTTAGACAGGCTATAGTGAACAATATCAGAAAAGGCCCACTGTGGAACATTTTACCCATAAAAATAGACTACAATAATTTTCTTATGTTTTTATTGCACTGAAAAACCTGTGTCCAAACTGTGAGCAGGCTTGCATCTCCACAAACTTGACTCGTTCTTAGCCTGGAGGAGGGCCTTCACCTGCTTGTCTCCATGGAATCTCTATGGAATCATGCAGTTGACATGCCAACTCCAGAAATCTATGTTGTGTTGCTTTAAAAGTACCCATCTCCCGCATATATTTATGTTTTATTATTTTGTTGTAGAAATAGAATAGTTTGTCCAACATCGTCTTACAAACTTTTGCCTTTCTCTCCAGATTATCGCTCCCCCTGAGAGGAAATACTCTGTCTGGATCGGAGGCTCTATCCTGGCCTCTCTGTCCACCTTCCAGCAGATGTGGATCAGCAAACAGGAGTACGATGAGGCGGGTCCCTCCATCGTCCACAGGAAGTGCTTCTAAACCTCTCCAACCGACCAACCAACGAACCAAAGAACCAACACCAAACCCCAAGCAGCTTCCCTTTCATGTGTTTTTACTGTGCTTTCTATGCTGTATATACCTGTGCCATTGTAATAAATATAGATGCTTTTGACAATATCACATGCGTACATGAGTATTTATGCATAAAATAAAAACAAAACCAACTAAAATACCTTATAGATTATAGATGTAGCCTATAGTACAGTAGTGGTGGCACCAGCTCAAAAGCCCTCAAACTATAAAGGCAAAGAATTATATGAGTTATTATATGAATTATTTTCAGGGTCCTAAACTCAGATTGGATATGAGGAGGCTTCATTAAACAGAACATAAAATTCAGTCTATAACATTGTAAACCAGAAAGATTTATTTTGTAAGATGGCGGCGCGCACAGATGCAGCGGCCTGGACTCCCACTACTACCATAGTTTTTGTATCTTACAACTACGTATGTGGATGCTCCAAACACACTTTCGTTGTTCTTTCTTGTGCAATGACAATAAATATTTAAATACTTGAAGAAAGATCTAAAATGATAAAACTATCCACATTTCTGTTGATGGGTGATTCTCCAACTATCAAAGGCAGGGCAGGGCTCTCAAGTTTTGCAAGTTTTGAGCGGGGTCGTGCGTGAGACTGTAATTTCCGAGGGGGAGGGGGGGCGAGTGAACAATTTTTCCCGAGGGGGGAGCGCTTGAATTGCGTGAGAAATTCCGTGTGAGCGTGTGAACACGTCAAATTGCGTGTTGAGAGCCCTGTTTGTCTAAAGAGCAAACTAACTACAAAGCAACTAATGAGGGTTATATAAATGAAGTTATTACCTGATGGTTCTCAGTTTGTTTTATCATCACCGCACTTTGTCAGTGCGCGCTGAGAGGGGCGGGGAGGAGGGACTGGGGCGGGGCAGTGTTGCCAACTTAGCGACTTTGTCGCTATTTTTAGCTACTTTCTGGACCCCCCCCCTAGCGAGAAAATTAGACAAAAGCGACAAATCTACCGACTTTTTTGGTGATCAGAGGCTCCAAGATCGCGGGAGGGGGAAAAAATAATTGCGCCGTTTTCTCTCTTTCCTCGTTCAGAGAAAGAGACAGAGAGGGGCAGTGGAAGAGAGACACAGGCAGAGAGGGGCGGGGGCGGAGTTGAGAACAGCGTGGACTGTCAGACAGACACACACACACTCACCAGTCTCTCCTCTGCTCCCTCCCATCTCGTCAGATCGCCTCGGAGTCTGGTCATTCCTCTCTCTGTTTCTGTCATTCAGTTTCTCTCGTCACGTGCATATCCCTCTCATTCTTTAGAGCATTTCTTTTTTCTCCTTTTGTATTCTAAGGCTAGTTCTACAGCCCCCCCCCCCCCCCTTCCCCCCAAAAGTAGGGGGGGGGGGGAATCACATCTTTGTGTAAAGTGAGCAGTGACTTTTTTTTTTCTGCACAAATGCAATGTAAAACGTGTACAATGCCGCGCGTAAGCCGTCGGGGGGGACACGTTACGCACAGACGGAGACACCGGGACCGGAGTCGGTGCGTCTCAGAGGAGACGTGGCACCGGGACTGAGGCTCAGGACGTGCCCGGGGGACGGCGCGTCTGCTCCGGCCTCTGCTCGGACCGTGCGCCCGGAGCAGGGGGAGTTTTTTTTGCTGAAAACGCGTGGAGCCTGCATAAACTAAGCCACACAGACCGATTTTCTGGGCACAAAAAAAAAAAAAAAAAAAAAGAAAGAAATCAGCGTGAGAAATGCCATGTGTGGCGTGTGAGCGTGTGAACATGTCGAATTGCGTGTGTCACACTCTCAATGCGTGAGACTTGAGAGCCCTGATCAAAGGTTTAAAAAAAAGTTAAAAGTTACATTTTGTGGTGGAAATGACAGTGATCCCTAGGGACAGGTGTTCTTTTTATGAAAAATAAATAAAATACTAATATATCTTTCAGGCACATGATATTTTCATTAAAATAAGGAATTTCTGTGCCATTTGTCAATGAAGTTACTGTTGAATCAAATTTAATTTCAGTCTTATGAGGGACTGAGAGTCCAAAACCTGGCCAAGGGACAAAGGACATATAGCAAAAACACCCAATATAAAACCATATTTTATAAAATAATAGTAATTTATCTATTTTTTGGGGGGGGGGTTCGTCTTTGTGTCTAGTCAGTGCAGTGCAGTATGAATAAAAAATTACAAACATGTTTTTGTTTTTCTTATTTCTGCCTGGGACACAAATTCTTTGTCTCCTTGAACCACATCAGTTGTGATGTGACAGGAGCTCATATTAGCATAGCAGCGTTAGCTCCATGGAAGGAAGGGAAACAAGAACAAAATCAACGTCAAGTTTTGCTAAACCAAGAGTAGGTTTATTGGTCGTCATTTCCAAACACCTCATATTTCCTTTGAATGTACAAATAATGAGAAAAATACCATTTTATTATGTCATTTCATTACAACCACTGTCAGTTAATGTTTCTACACATTGTGATGAAGTAGAACAAATCAAAATATTTCTAAAAATATGTGTTGGATTTTCTACAAAATATCATGAACAAATTTGACTGTAGTTCAATCAATCAATCAAATATTTATAAGGCGCTTTTCATACAAAATTGTAGCACAAAGCGCCTGTAGTTAGAGAATCACCCATGACATTTATTTTCAGGGTCAGACTGAATATGAGGAAGCTTTGTTAAACAGAACATAAAATACAGTTTAGAACATTGTAAACCAGAAAGGTCTATTTTGTCGTGAATCAAAATGGTAAAAATGGTAAAACTATCCACATTTCAGTTGATATTTTAAAATCAATATGACAGGCTACTACAAAATCATAAATTCCTCTCCTCAGTGTGAGTCCTGAACGCCCCCTTACCCAAAGCACAGGTGAGCCACATCAGTATAATATGACTCCTCCTTCACCCGTTTGCCCAGTGTGTGAGTATTACCTTATGAAGTGAGACAAAACTTCATCTCACATGTCTAAAATGACCAATATTTCAGATTGCAACGTGATCTGCTTTCATCTACAAGTTCTTTATGGAATTACAGTCAAACGGTGTGAGAGGAAACACGACAGGTTGTTCATTGGTGGAGCGAGAATATTTGGAGCCCCCCTGGAGAATTTGGCTCGAATTTATATCCCTGATTTTGGACTGGTTCCTTGGTATGTTAAGAAGAACTGATGAATGCATAAAAACCTTTACGTTATATTGGCCACCGGTGCATTTTAATAAGGTGAATTGTGTTTCTGCACGTAGTTTTTTGGTGAAAGCTTGTTCCTTACTGACTGAGCGACTCGCCACTGTTGGACTCTTCAGAAAACCTGGCTCTCTTCCTCGTATCAAGACTCTACGTGTGAGAAACGACTATATTATTTATATAATATCAATTCTATCATTGCTTGATGTGAATAAGCAAGTGATAAAATCGTTTAGCCTAATATTTCGATAACAGCTGTAACTGGCCCAAAAATATTGTAATTAAAGGTCCTAAATCACACAAAATGGATTCTGTAAACTTTAAACCATGTTATAATGTTGTTACCTCATCAAAAACATATCTGGAGGAGTTTTCTTTCATTCACATGGTTTGATTAATCCATTATTTGTCTACATTTCCAAAGCTTGAAATGGTCTGTTCCACCTTATGAAGCGGTAGTTTTCAAGTTTAACAGCTACCTTTTACCTTTAGTTCAGCACAGATTGGAAATTCCAGGTCTGAAATTATCCAAATGATTCGAGTGAAGGTGTATGGAGTTTAAAAACGCAGTGGAGCACTTCCTGTATTACCACATGACATCACGAGGTGGAGTTTTATGCAGGGTTTGTGTGTTAAACAGGTGTGAATGAAACAAAACACAACTACGTTTTTGATGAGGAAAGAACGTTATAACAGATTTTAAAAAATATTGTAATGGCCTTTTAACCAAAATTGAATTGAAATTGTAAAGTTTCAGTGGTGCACAGCTCAATGTGGCTTCTCTGGAGCAGTACACTCAAGTTTAAGGTCCAATCCATTGACTGTATAAAGAAGTTGACTAAGGGAGTTTGATCACCCATCACGTTCAGCTCCAGTCAAATTATTCTCAGCAAGGCTAGCAGTTCAAGGGGCAAATTTGGTTCCATATTAGGAAAAGCAATCGATTTACGGACAATATGGCAAAATATAAATGCCAGGATCCTGTAGAGCAGGTTAATACAAACATTTTAAGATCAAAATGAAGAGCCTGACAGCAGCAGTTACAGAGAGAGGTGACTTTTTTTCAATATAAAGTGAATTGGAGCTGGAGTCAATGGAACCCGAAGCCTGGCCATGTTCACTTCTTATTTAGAACGCTGTGGCAAGCAGGTTAGATATCTCCATTTGTGTATACAGTCTATGGCGCTAACCTTAAGTACTCATTTTCATCACCATTATTCATCTGCAAGTAGGTTTACTGATTTGTTTTGCTGCCCCGTATAATTTATTTCAACTATGTAGGGGAAACCATGTGGGCAACTGCCACCAAACATTAAATATTTCTGTGCTTCCAGGCTCGGCTGAATCGTGGGGAGGACTGCCTGGCCACAGCCCTGCCCTATGACGTTGCGACTCTTATAAAACAGTTCTGCAGAGAGTTGCCGGAGCCCCTGTTTCCCTCTGACCTCCACGCAGCCTTGTTGAAAGCACAAGCCCTGGCCACACCGCAGGACCGCACCTCCGCCCTTCAGCTCCTGTCCTGTCTGCTGCCCGCCCGCAACGCCTCCACGCTTCACTACCTCTTCGACTTTCTCTACAGGGTCTCGCAGAGGTAATCATGGCTTTAATGTTCCTGTTATAGGCGCCATTTTGAGGACTTTTGGAGGATTGTATTTTTTTATTATTATTTTTTAAATGGTTTTGAGTTAAATGTACGCCATGTGTATCACGTAACTTTTCCAATAGAGTCCTGCCCCATTATTACTTTATTACTTGCTTGGAATTTCCACCAGAATGGCATTAAACATGTCTATCTACAGAGAAGTTACAGGTCAGATCTGTGGAGAGGTGTGCCCGGTCAACGTAAAATGCAGGTTTTTAAAGGTGTTTTAACAATAAAAATGACTGTATTTCAATGCAGGTTTAATGCCATAATGTGGAACATGGGGAAAACACTAAAATCTCCATGGAAACAAGATCCCACTAGAAAAGTTGCATCTTCATTTGATTTTTGAACCAGTGAACAAGATCACACTACAAAGCATATGTTTACTTGCATAAAAGGTCTAATATTTTTGTAATTAATCTTAATTTTTTATAATTTTATACAAAGAATAATCAGGTTTGTTTATACTTAATTTTTTTTAAATTATAAAATGTGGAAATGCACAAAACAGTTTGTTTTCTTTCTTTTAGATGTAATGACAACCTGATGACCAGTTTAAACCTGGCTACAGTCTTTGGTCCGTGTCTCCTGCCTCCTCCAAACCAATCAGAGATGTCCGAAAGCCGCCTGGAGCTCCGAGTCCTAGTTCTACGCAACTTCATCGAAAACCCACAGCTATTTGGTACTCTTTTGGGTACACTACCTGGCATAGGCCTACTATTCGGCGCAAACCTTGCAACAAGACTATATAGCATAGTGTAGATCTTAGACTTGGACAAACTTTATTGATTCACAAGGGACATTATTTGGACACAGTAGCTCACACATCACAATATATAATAATAACAGAGAAAATAAAAATGGTAATAAATTCAAAAATGGCAAGAGACTGTTGTCAAATAAGGCATAATTATATAAATGTATATGTACATTGTGTCACCTTAGGTACTAAGATCTGAATTTCTTTTAGGAGTGATCCCCAAGACGGTATTGGAGAGTGTGGAGTTTCTGATGGACTCTTCCATTTCTAAAGACTTGCGAACTAAAAGGGGAAGCCCAAAGAGACACAGCTTCACAGGTAAATAATACATGCATTCGAAACCGTTTATTTTCTGTAAGTTTTTATCTGAAATTGTGTCTTCTGACCTGCAGTGAAAAGAGCTGCGAAGACCATCCCCTGGATCCAAGCACGGGCCAAGGCCAAAGAGCCCAATTCGGAGCCCACCAAGCCCCCCTCTTCCCGGCCGGGACTGAGGCGGAGTCTGGGTCAGGAGAACTTTCCCAACCTGCAGGTGTTCAGGAGCTGTCTGTCCCTGGAAGGTAAGCGCTGTTCAAAAATTACAAACGTGAAATTTAAATGTAGAGTGTGATGGGCAAATATTGTACCTTTCAGAGCACAGTTACACATTATCAGAAGAGGATGACCCCAACAGTGTAAGACAAGAGAAATTAAAAGGGTATGTATTTCTTCCTTTTAAGATTTGGCAGTAGTGCAAATTAAAGGTCAAAAATTGACTTGACTTCAAGCCATGTTAGACTGCTGTGTGCTTGATGCATGAAGCAGTAGTTTTCAAGTTAACAGCTACATTTTTACCTTTTGCTCATTAGATATGGGCAATTCTAGGGCTGAAATGATCCAAATGACACTACTACTTCCACCACTGAGCTTTAGGGGCAATTGCTATTCAACTGAATCCTATAGTTAGTTGTTTTTACATTGTTCTTTCATCTGAGAAACCTTCAATAATAACAAGTATGATGTAATATGTCAGAGCTCGTCTGCTCACCAAAAGGACCAGAGGGCAGGAGTGGCACAGCTCTCCGGTTCTGACTGGAATGGGTAAACTAGCCTCCTGGAGAAGACGCACGTCATTATGAAGAGCCGCCATGGTGGAGTCCATGTGTGTCAGCCTGATTCAAACTGTTGTTAATATGTATATAATGTTTTATATTTATTTATGTCACATTAATAATTAAATTATCCAGACTACTGTAACATTTCAATAAATTTTACTTGGTTTTACATCATTTTACAAGATATTTTAATTACAATTTTAGGCTGTATAGGCGGTCCAGATTCTATTACAGTTTGAGCTAAAGTACCAATAATCAATAACACTACAAGCAAAATGCTTCTGGAACAAAAGTAGTGAATTTTTTCCTTGGTTTAGGTCACTAAAAAAGGAAAAAGTCAGAAGTGCTGATTGGCTATAGTTTCCAAGATATAGTATTGGGTCAAAATAGGAAATTTATGCAAAATAAGGCAAAAACGGCCTGTCTGCACATTCCAATACATTCATTTTAATGTCTAGAGTTTTATCATATATCAATATAGGCTAATGTATATCATTGCATATCTTGAATATATTAACTAACCAGCACATTTAATTTTCATTTAATCTTATCAATATAAATGAGATTTAGCCACTTTTATCTCGGAAGCAGATCAAGTCCAAAACTTTGTAGAACATTTTTATTGTACTTCTTCAGATGGTAGCGCAGATTAGGTTCCACATTTATGTGAAATTGTATTATTAGTATTATTAGACCTGTATAATTGGGCTATTAAATCAATTAAGTAAGCAACCAATCATTTCAGCCTTTTATGATCAATGGTTTCTATAGCAACGGGATCTGAAGCTGTGAAGTGAGGCAAATCGCATCCTGCAGAGATTATATAATGAAAGAGGATGCTACCGGAAACTAGACGTTCTGTCTTCAAAATAAATGCACAACGAAGTGAACCACAATAAAATGCTGATTTTTTACAGCCTTTTTATTTATAATACACAAGACGTTGCCTTTTCGTCACACGAAAAACCAATAAAACCAATAACTAAGGTAGGATTCACACTTTTCCTTATAGTAACTTGACTTATTTTGTAATATAACCGGAAGTAGGTTACCTGAGATTTCCGCGGACTTGACAGGTGCAGGTCCGTCCAACACGAGCGGACACGGTAAGCACAACGCACTTCTTGTTTTGATTCCTTATCGCCTAGAAACTGCATTTAACTAATTAAAATGTGTTTGCTGTGGAAATTGTTAAAGATTCATTTATTTTCTTTTTATTAACCGATCCGTCCTAACCAATAATATCAATAATATTAATTTTGCTGCTATTTCAAGGCCTATCTTGGGTAAATAAATACCCTATAACACCATTGTTGTCATGCAATCTTTTGTTGTCGCACTGCTGTGAATCTAATCAATTATTATTTGTGTCTGATTGTAAATTGTGTAAATCTCCATCTCCATCTCTCCCGCCAGCCGTATCGACAGAGATGGCTTCGGCTGCGCGGTTGTCCTTCCTCGGCCTCCTCCTGTGCCTGTGCCCGGGCAGAGCTCCAGCCCGCAGCCCGCGTACGGTGGACCAAGTGTCCGAGGCCGACATCCAGCGTCTCCTCCACGGCGTCATGGAGCAGCTCGGCATCGCCCGGCCCCGCGTCGAGTATCCGGCGCACCAGGCCACCAATATAGTGGGCCCTCAGAGCATCCAGGGTAAGATAAACAATACAACACTGGGCATGCACTTTCTATAGATTTGTGATGAAATGAGTAAAAAAATGAGTTGAGTTTGTAAAATAAGAGCGGCTGATCTGAAATTCTAGTCATAGGGTACCCTTTTCAGAGACGGGGGGGTGTATTAGGTTAGGTTTCTTTATTAGTCTCCACCAGGGACATCAGATAAAAAGATGTGTTGGAACAGACATAGACGTACCGCCCGTGACCAACCCCCCCAACCCATCACCCGCTCCAGCATTCCCGCTAACATCCACATCATTCCCCATCCCCACCATCATTACCTTTCTCCCACACCAAGCACCATCACTCTATAAAAATACATACAGCTCTGGAGAAAAAGAAGAGACCACTGCAAAAGTATAGTTTTTTCTGATTTTACTACTTATAGGCAGTGATGCCGGTAACGCGTTACTGTAGTCGGACTACTTTTTTCAGTAACGAGTAGTGTAACGCAACTACTATTTCAAAACCAGTAGTCAGATTACAGTTACTTATCTAATACACCGTGTGTTACTATTTCTGCATTTCGGGGGAACGTAGGTTACATTTATTTACAGGGGGTCCTCGGGTTACGACGTAGATCCGTTCTTAAGACGCGTCGTAACCCGAATTTCGTCGTAAACCGGATTTTGCCTTTGATCTCCCAACCAAAGCACCAATAACCTTTCCATCTCAATAATTAGACCACTACGCTGCTTGGTTATCACTGCCGCTTTCATAGGAGCAGATCAGAGCCCACATCAGGTACTTCCGCCCACATTGGGCACGCACATGAGGCTGTCTTCTTCTCCCTACAACCATAACAGAGCGTATTCTTCCGCCGTGCGCCGCGCGCCGTTCGCGTTTGTTTACATCTCTTACCACGCTAAACCGTGTAAGACGGAATGACGCGTAATATATACATATTTTTTTAATGGGGGCGCGTTCGTAACCACGAAACGTCGTAACCCGAGACCGTCGTAGCCCGAGGACCCCCTGTATTCTTATTTTTTGGCTACGCATTTCTTATGAGGTTACGTCAAAGTCGATGTAAACAATATGGAAGGAGAGAGGTTCACCTTTTCCAGCTGGAAATACAGGCATTATTTTGATTTTATTTCGGCTAAGGATGACAACATTAAGGTCCGTTATACACTCTGTGCTGGTGACAGAGTGCTGTCTACCTTCAAAAACACAACGTCAAATCTGAAAAAACATCTGGATAAACTGCACAGCACAACGAAGCTAACAGAGCAAGACCCGCCCGATGCGAAAGTCACAGGTTAAGGAGGTCCCAGACCTACCAAGCAAAGGAAGCTGGATTTCGGTGTAAAACCAGTAAGTGGGGCGGAGTTGAATAGGATGGTTGGGCATTATGTGGTTGACAAAATGCTGCCTGTGAACACTGTTGACTCACCATCGTTTCGTGCCATTGTATCCAAGATCCCTACAGTAACGATACTGGGCTGCCTCACAGAACATGCTTTTCTAGTTACCTGGACAAGCAATATAATAATAAGATAATATAATAATATAATAAAATGTAATATTATAATATATAATATAATATAATATAATATAATTATACAATATAATATAATATAATATAATAAGCCTCTGCTGAAAGTAACTAAAAGTAATCTAACTTAGTTACTTTTAAAAGCAAGTAGTCAGTAACGTAACTAAGTTATTTTTTAAAGAAGTAGTCAGATTACTTTTTCAAAGTAACTATGGCAACACTGCTTATAGGTATGTGTTTGGGCAAAAGGAACATTTTTCTTTGAGTCTATAAACGACAACATTTCCCCCATATTCCAAATAAAAATATTATCGTTTAGAGCATTTATTTGCAGAAAAATTGTCAAAATAACAAAAAAGATACATGTTTTCAGACCTCAAACAATGCAAAGAAACAAAATTCGTTTTAAAACAACATAATACTAATGTTTACACTTAAGAAGAGTTCAGAAATAAATATTTGGTGCAATAATCCTTATTTTTAATCACAGCTTTTATGCGTCTTGGCATGCTCTCCACAAGTCTTTCACATTGTTCTTGGGTGACTTTATTCCACTCCTGGTGCAAGAACTGAAATAGCTCAGCTTTGTGTTTGTGTTGGAATTCAACAGACGCTGGAATGGAATGGCTGTAATACATGTAGAGATGCTGATTTTCAGAAAAAAATGCATTGGTCTCTTATTTTTTTCCAGAGCTGTATACACATTCATCCTGTCATAAATAAATATAAGATCAGTCCCCTCCTTCAACATCCCATCAGAAAGCCAAACACATTCACTCTAAAATACCCCCCAAACGCTAACAACAAGGATCCATATCGTTCCAGGCAATCACGTTTCTTCTCTGGTTGTTAAGTAGCGTAATACAGTAGATATGGGGACGAAGGAGTGCTTATAACGGTTATGCCTGCACAGAGGAAGCCTGAATTTCCTTCCAGAATTGAGGAGTATTATTAGTATTTGTGACTATTTTGTGAATACTTCGCATCTGGTTTTATCTTTGGTAGTTTTGGGATGAAAACTTTTAGGTTATTTAGATTTAAAGCTCATTACATATGAAGCTGTTGACTGTAGTGCTTCTGCGTGGCCACCAGGCGGAGCTCACGAGGGCCTGCAGCATCTCGGACCCTTCGGCAACATCCCCAACATCGTGGCCGAGCTGACAGGCGACAACGTACCCAAGGACCTGAGCGATGACCACGGCTACCCAGACCCACCCAACCCCTGCCCGCTGGGAAAGAGCGGTCAGTCCAGTAAACTCATATGCACCCTCAGGATCAATGATCATTTTAAGCATTAATTATGACGAAAGGTTTGAATTGTGTTGTTTAGCTGCAGATGGATGTTTGGAGAACGCACCAGACACAGCAGAGTTCAGCAAAGAGTTTCAGAAACACCAGCATCTGTACGATCCAGAGCATGACTACTCTACCCTCGCAAAATGGGTAAGCAATAAGTTTAGACCCTATCAGTGTAGAAATATTACACTTAGACAAACTCTATTGATCAACAAGGGAAATTATTTGGGTACAGTAGCTCACTCATCAAATATAATGTATAACAAAAAATAGATGGGGTAGCAACCAAAGAGCAATAGACCAGTGTCAAATGAGACATAGTTATAAAAATAAAAAAAATATAATGAAATGTATATGTACAAATCAGAATAAAAGGGAAAAATAAGTAATAAAATATAAAATACAATATCAAGTAAGATGTCCAATCACAAAATATAAAATATATTTGTTTTTTGTCTTCGTTGTTACGTCAAGTTGCACCTAAAAAAATATTACCATTTAAAATAATTCTACATAAGTTAAAGAGTAAACAACTAAAAAGACTTAAACATTTTGATTCTTAATAGCTTTATATTTGAAATTGTATTTATGATGACCAGTCAAGCTACCACAATATTTTTATGCGGTTCTGAACATGTTTGTGGATGTCTAAACCTGTATTTCACAAACTGTAGTAAATGTACTTCTAATGATGTGCGGGGGGCTCTGCAGATTGAGTAGATGTATTTGCTCATACTCATGCTTAGTCCTCTTTTGGGTTCATCATTATATAGAACTACCTTATTCAGGGTTTAATCTCATTTTGGACAGAGTCTCATCTCATTTTAGCAAAGATGTTCTTTTTCCTTTTCGATTTTATTCTGTATAAAGTAACTTTGGGTCCAATCTCATATTAAATGCTTTATATTCTACTGAAGCGGTCGCCCTGTGGTTGAGAATCACTGTTTTAGAGCATGTTTAGCTCTAAACCGAGATGATATAAGGTGTGAGACGTTTGAGAACCACAAGTCTAAGTAGTACCACATACAGCTCTGGAAAAACATAACAGCATAGCAGCGTCTCCAGTGCCTCTGTATGTGGCCCCTCCCTCCAGAGCAGCACAAATGAAGACTTGCCGAACATGCTTTGCATGGACTACCTGCCTTTGTGAGCAGGTTATCCCAATAATGAACATTAATTAAAAAAAGCTGCGCTCAAAGCGAACACACAAACACTTGAATGACATTCTGAAGTTGGCAGCTCCTCAGGACATGGGGCCTGATATTGATGCACTTGTGCAGCTAAAAGATGCCAGGTTTCAGGAGCAAAAAGAAAGCATGACTAAATTCTGTGAAATGCACACAAGTTAATGTTAAAACATTGTGTTGAAATTGCATTTTTCTTAAAGTTTCAGGTTGTTCATAATATAATATTTTGTAAAAGAATCAAATAAAAAAGACTTCTGTAATAGATTTGTGTTTCTCTGTACAAATATTTGGACTTATTGCTATTTTTGGGGTATATATACCATGAGTTTTCTGATCCGGCCCCTTTGGGATCAAAGTAGGTTGGATATGGCCTGGGGACCAAAATGAGTTTGACACCCCTGCTTTAAACGATAATATTTTTATTTGGAATTTGGGGGAAATGTTGTCAGTAGTTTATAAACTCAAACCAAAAATTTTCCTTTTGCCCAAACACATACCTATAAGTAGTAAAATCAGAAAAACTGATAATTTTGCAGTGGTCTCTTATTTTTTTTCCAGAGCTGTACATTGTCAACTGTCTTTTGAAAACAAAAGCATTCAGACAGTGAAATTTGCGAGCTAAGACTGATTTAAAAGTAATACATGTTTTTTTCTTGTCTTTCCTTTCAGAATAAGGAGCGTTTGTACCAGAAGCTGAAGGGGGCACCAAAGAGAAGAAAGAGGGTATAGTGTTTTGTGGTTTATCGTTAAGAACAATGGCAATTATTCTGTTTACTTCACACCTAGGCTATATTAAACGATGAATTTATGATAAAAAATTTAAAATATGTGTTTATTTTGTTTATACTATGATAGAACATCAGGTAAAGTTACTATTGGTTGCATAGTGATAAACTCTCTAGAGCGTTTAAACTACAAAAAGATGTTCTTCTATATTAACTTTCTGATCATGTGTATTGTCGTTTGTGCAGAGCGTGAACCCATATTTACAAGGCCAGAGGCTGGACAACGTGGTGGCTAAGAAATCTGTCCCACACTTCTACGAGGATGAGGAGGAACCCACTGATTCACCCACCGCCGCCCAAACAACGGCCTAAAGAAGTATCTGAATACACTGTGTAGCCCTGGTCACACCTCACTCACTAGAATTTTATCTTAAATGAATCATTACACAGGTATTGTTGATGAGGACCTACCAGCATGTTGTTTCTGTTATCAATTTTGGATGTCTATAATAATAATAATAGTAATAATAATTGATTGTTTGCGTTCACCTGACATCGTAATCCCTATAGTTTAAAATTAAGATGAGGATAGGTCAGTTTTCTGTGGTGGAATTTGCCGTTTACCTGTCAGATACGGTTTTGTTGACCTGGTTTATAGTTAATATCTCTGTAATTATTGGGCCTATCCATATGAAAGACAAACTGGCACAAAGTTCAATTTCTTTTTTCTTTTCTCAGCAGTTGAAAGCACATTAAAACATAAGATTGATATGTCAAATTTGTGGATATGAACGCTAAGTAAAATTTTGTTTTTATTGCAACACCGCTTTTACGGAAGCCGACAGAGGCCATGTTCGTAATGATTATTTTCCACCTTAATAACGAGAAAATTAACTCGAAATCTCGAGAAAACGACACAATTAATTCGTGATCTCAAGAAAACAAAACTGTTATTTCAAGATCTCGAGAAAACTAAAAATTATTCCGTCTCAAAACATGAAACATTCTGGATGTTGTAGTTCTAAAATATTGCCACTAAATGTCACTGTGGAGAGAGTTTCGAAGTGTGTTTCAGCGCTCCGGCACAATCGCTTCAACTGCTTCGGTGTTTCCTGAAGCCTCACTTTGCCCATCCCTAATATCTCTGTCGGTAAAGACGAAGCCAGGCCAGTCTTCTGCAGAGGTGCCGCGGACTAATCTTGAAATTATCCCGAATTAAAAGACGTAATGCAATCTCCCCCTGTGTCAACCCCTGATCAAAATATTGCTTTATCAGCTGATCGATTATTATTCCAGACATTCTAATGACCAATAACGCGTCTATTCAGAATGAGAAATAGCCCCGAAGTCAGTCTGTCCCAGTTGTTTTCTCGAGATCACAGAATAATTGTTTCGTTTTCTCAAGATCTCGAAATAACTGTTTGTTTTCTCAAGATCACAAATTAATCGTGTTGTTTTCTCGAGATCTCGAATTAATTATCTAGGGATAACAAGAAAGAAAAAATATTGCTTATGAATATGGCTTCTGTTAACTTCCGTACGCTTTC
Organism: Paratrypauchen microcephalus; assembly: GCA_036785185.1. Taxonomy (NCBI): domain Eukaryota; kingdom Metazoa; phylum Chordata; class Actinopteri; order Gobiiformes; family Gobiidae; genus Paratrypauchen; species Paratrypauchen microcephalus. Next base: position 17,067,881 of record JAVJIX010000003.1, on the reverse strand, counting down.
TTCTACGATAAGGTGATGTACAAAACTGAAGCATGTCATTCAAATGTTGTGCAAGCCAAATCAAATTCCTCAAATATTGGCTGTATTTTATTAATTTTCATTTTAATTTTGTGTGCACCGTAGGAGGACCATCTGTAGCAGTGTATTCGTGTATTCTTTTAAGAGAGCCACTTTTATCGCTGTACAGTAAAGAATAGATTGTTATTGTCCAACTTTTATAAAAACCTTAAAATAAGAACTACAATATTTGGTGCAACCTGCAAATATTGTAATAGTTGTGTATATTAAGCTCTGGTATTTCAAATGAATAGAACATGTTTTAAACTCAGTTGTAGAAATTCACATAAGGCCTTCATTTCTGTTGCTTTTGTATTTATTTACAGTTGTACAGAGTTCTCAATGGGCAGACAATCTCTTATTGTTTCTTGGCGTTTTTGTTCTGAAAAGTCAAATAAAGCTTATCTGCATTCAGTGTCTGGAGTTTGTGTAGTGTTTTTTTGCCAGAAAGATGAAGATAATTTATGATGTTAGGGGCGTGTTTAAAGCATGAAGATTAGAAAAGGCACATTTTATCATTCTGACAGGCACACTATAAAACAAAGGACAGCAAAGCGAATCTTCTGGGATGTGGTTTGGAATAGAAACAGGTAAGTTCATTTAATTCTCATAAATAAAACTAAACGTATTCAAACTGCTAAATAGAGACAAATCTACACGTAAAGTCACACAGCGTAAAAGTCGTGCGTACTTAAAATCTGTTGTAATTTCAGTTTCAAAGATGAAAACGACTTTGGCTGTAGTCTTGGCTCTTCTCATCAGCTCACCCAAAAGCGCAGACGCTGTGACCCTCCAGAGCGCGTTCCCTCATCTCAACAGGCCCAATGCTCCGAATGAGTCTGAGGGCTGCCTCCAGCCTCCCATCACTGGACTAATCTCACGTACGGCCGGGACAGTCTCCACGACCACGGAGGAGGTTCTGGAGTCCAGCCAAGAGGCGCTGTACATCACGGAGCGCCGGTACCTGCGCACGGACTGGTGCAAGACGCAGCCGCTGAAGCAAACGATCCGCGAGGAGGGCTGCCTGAGCCGGACTATTATTAACCGCTTCTGCTACGGACAGTGTAACTCCTTCTACATCCCGAGACACGTGTACCAGGACGGGGGCGCATTTGAGTCCTGCTCCGCCTGTAAACCTAAAACCTACAGCTCCGTCACCTACACCCTGTTCTGCCCCGGGCAGACGCCCAACACGCGCAAGAAGAGGGTCCAGCGGGTGAAGCAGTGCCGCTGCGCCACCATCAGTGCGGACTAAACACTACTGGACTTTTTCTGATAAGGGTTTGATACTAAAGTCTAAAGAGTTGGCCAATTACATTTTGTACCATGAAAACAGCCCTGCAACTGTCGCCTGTTCTGAAAAGAACACATTTGTGTTTGTATTATTGGAGTGTTCAGTGGAAAGTCTTGAGCCACAATGATCATCTGCATCCTTTCAGAGCCTCACACTTCTGTTGGGTGATGAGGGTCATGTACTGATATAGAGGCTGGTATTGTTTCCACTGTGTGGAATATAAAGTGTAACAATAATTTATGTGAACTCAACATCAACATGATAATAAACGTTTTATTTTTATGACAAATAGTTATCAAATATTTATTTTAATATTTTATGGGACACAAATGAATAAGTGAATTAAGGTTGTTTGCACTAAATTAACCTTTAGTACAAACTACTATTAATAAGGTCATCGTTTGACAACAATAGTTCATATCAGATCTGGTGGTACAGTGCCGACTTGGTGCAGCCGTTCTTTCTGTTACAAAACACAGTGGCATTTGTAAAGTATCTGATTTGAACCCTAGTCCCTGGTTAAACCTCAGCAGACAGACACTGAATAATGATGTAGTGTGGTGTTACCAGGATGTTTGGATTGATCTTTCTGGTGTCCACTTTCATCTCTCCTGTGATCCTCTTCACTGAGGACTTCAAACCTCAAAAACAACAAAAGGAAATACATAAAACTTAAGCCATACTCAGCTCTACTGATATTGAGTCTGCCAGACACAAGATGTCACCAGTGTCATTCACTGAGTAATAAAATATAAAGCAAAACAATCACCAATTATATCACTACCAGAATAAAAATAAACACTATTCAAGAGTAGTTTCTTCTTTTGGTGAATAAACGAGCAGGCCTACACTGATTCACCGTATATAAAATAAATGAGCCTTAAAAAGCCTGTATCAGTCTTATTGTATGGTAGTAGTACAATGTTAACCAAATCATACAACATCTTTAACTCTCTCAAGTGCTCTGTAGACTTAAGTGGTTAAAATACCATCACTCAGATTTAACCCAAACTCAAAAATGACACATCAGTCATTTTTGTCCCAGTGTGTCTGTCACTACGTCCCCTGCTTCACCTGCTCCCTGAGGCTCGTCCCCATCTGTGGATCAGAGGAGCCAGTCTGCCCAGGCAGCCATAACAGAGCCCTCCTCCTTCCAACCCCCATGTCCCACACTACATCCACATCTGCAGATTACCAGGGCTCTCAAGTTTTGAGCGGGGTCGTGCGTGTGACTGTTATTTCCGAGGACCGGGGGGGGGGTGCGAGTGAACAATTTTTGGGGCTTGAATTGCGTGAGAAATGCCGTGTGAGCGTGTGAACACGTCGAATTGCGTGTTGAGAGCCCTGTTTGTCTAAAGAGCAAACTTAAACTACAAAGCAACTAATGAGAGTTCTATAAATGAAGTTATTACCTGATGGTTCTCAGTTTGTTTTATCATCACCGCACTTTGTCAGTGCGCGCTGAGAGGGGCGGGGAGGAGGGACCAAAAAATCGGTCTGTGTGGCTTAGTTTATGCAGGCTCCGCGCGTTTTCAGCGCCGCCCCATTCCCCTGCTCCCCCTTCTACCCCGGAGCACCGGGCCCGCACCGGGCCCGCGTCTCACCGCGTCTCACCGCGGGCAGTTCGGCTCTGGGCCGCGCGTATTCCGCGCGTAAGCCGTTGGGGGGGGGCACGTTACGCACAGACGGAGACACCGGGACCGGAGTCGGTGCGTCTCAGAGGAGACGTGGCACCGGGACTGAGGCTCAGGACGTGCCCGGGGGACGGCGCGCCCCCCCTCCCCCTGTTCCCCCGGAGCAGGACGAGCAGGGGGAGGGGGCGGCGCTGAAAACGCGCGGAGCCTGCATAAACTAAGCCACACAGACCGATTTTCTGGGCACAAAAAAAAAAAATAAAAAATAAAAAACAAATCAGCGTGAGAAATGCCATGTGTGGCGTGTGCGCGTGTGAATACGTCGAATTGCGTGTGTCACACTCTCAATGCGTGAGACTTGAGAGCCCTGAGATTACAGAAGGATACTGTTGTCTAAACTGTTCTTTGAGCCTGTACAGCGGGTCGGTGGTTCTTTTGTCTGTCCTTTGTGGCAGTAACAGTTAGTTTATGTCAGAGTGAAGAGGGTCATAGAGCATCATGTAAACACAAGCTGATCTCATGGACCAAAATCAAATAAAAAGGACAGAGTTTCCTTATTATTATTAAGAGCATTATTATTTTAGAGGAGGTTTCTTAAATTTTCACAGCAGATGCCTTACCTGATGGAGTCACACATCACACACAACTTAGAGCAATGACAATGAAATGTCTTGCTCAGAGACAACAAAAACATGCATCTGGCTTGATTTCTAACCAGCAAACATCTTGCTGTAGACCAGTGCTTCTCAATTATTTTCTGTGACGCCCCCCCTAGGAAGAAGAAAATATTTCACGCCCCCCTTCCTGCGCGCGACTATAAATAGTATTATTTGTCTAGAAAATTGTTATTAGAACACCATTGTATCCTTTTATTAAGATTATAAACAAAAAAAAAAGAAAGAAACTTACAACAAAGACTGCACTGAGGACTCAAATATTAATGTGTTTTTAATGCAGCTTTGCGCACATTTGTTTACGTTTTACAGAAATGAAACTTAAAACCACCTAATTTGCATAAGCTAAAAGCATTGAAAAAAAACGCTCTCTCCTTGTGCCACTGATGCGTCAGCTTCTGTCAGACTAAAGGACACGACTCAGTGGAATATACGTGTTTTTTCTGTGACAGAGGATGTTCTGTTAATGGTGAGACTGTGCGTAAATCACATGTGAGAACGCCACTGCCAACTACTGTTGTTGATGTGCAATTACACTTAGTTCTAGTACAGTACAGCAAAAAAACATGTTTCCCAGGGTCATACGCGCCCCCCCTGGCATCACGCCACGCCCCCCCAGGGGGGCCCGCCCCACTATTTGAGAAGCACTGCTGTAGACCAACCCTGTCTATCTTTCCAACGTGATATGCTGAAGTTAAATGAATAGCTTTGATTTATAACAGAACAAAGTAGACATGAGAAAACACAAGCGCATATTTTAGATGGTCTCAAAGTTCATAAAAAATGTTTCTGGAGCCATTGTCCCTTTAGTCTTTGTTCTTCTACATAAATGGTGACTTAAGTCAAAGTCAAAAGTCAAAGTTAACTTTATTGTCAATTCTGCCATATGTGTTCAACATACAGTGAATGGAAATCCCAAAAAAAAGACAGTGTACAATATAAAGACAATACAAAAACTATCTAAGACAAAATCTAAAAGCAGTGCAAAGAATGAATACCTATTTACACATGTTCAGTAAAATGTGCAATAGCATATGCATTGAAAATAAAGATAAAAATAAATGTGCAACAGTAATTCTTAGTTAATGTTAGCTTGTCGCAGAATTTTATGACAGGGACTTGTTTTAGACAGCACAAATCAGCTCTAGCTAAGTCCATTTTTTATAGCAAGATTGTGTTAAAACAAAGTTCGAATTAAAATCTAAATAGTTTAACAGAACGTCACACAGAGCAGTGCCCATCTTTAAAACAACACTGATTTAACCAGGTTGAAACACATGCTGTAGACTGTGTGAGAGCTTCTATAGACCTACATGTGCTGTTTCCTTATATACAGTGGTACCTCACCTTACGAAAGACCCAACAAACAAAAATTCCAAGTTACAAAACGCCTTCACGTTAAATTTTGGTCTCTAGATACGAAAGAAAATTCAAGTTAGGAAACGCGAAATCTCAAAAATTCAAATAATGCGCGCTCAGATGCGCGCTCAGCCACACACATTATACGCTTTTCTCAGACTGGATTTAAACTTTTCTCACATTTGTCTCTCGTTTAAACACTCAAACCTTCATAGATTTTCAACAAAATGTATTAATAGTGAAGCGTGGGGGGAAGGGGAGGGCGGAGAAGTGTGCGCGCGGACGCGTATGATAGCGCAGCATGACCCGGCGTGGGGCTGCGAGGACGAGACCCGTGCTCAAACCGCGCCTCCTCTAGAACAGGTCACGGTTTGAGCACGGGTCTCGTGCTCCGAGACCCCGCGCCGGGTCATGCTGCGCTATCACACGTGTCCGCGCGCACACTTCTCTGCCCTCCCCCTTCCCCCCACAGTCGCTGCTCGCCTCAGCCGTGACTCGTGAGGTACACCGGTGCTGCTGCTAATAGCAGAGCTAGCACGAAACCAGGAAATAGACCCGCATGCGGCGCTTTAATCCACCTGGTCTAGTCCTGGTTTAGTCCAGGTCTAGACCTGATCCAGTCCTGGTTTAGTCCAGATTTAGTCCTGGTCCAGTCCAGGTTTAGACCTGGTCTAGACCTGGTATAGTCCACGTTTAGTCCTGGGTCTACAGTCTCAGGACGCAGAACACAGTGTTACACTATAAAAAAAAGTTACACTATAAAAAAAAAAAACTTGGAACGAATCAGGCTTTTTCCATTGAAATAGCTACTCAACTTACGAAAAATTCACGTTACGAAACCACTTCTGGAACTAATTAATTACGTAAGGTGAGGTACCACTGTACTACTGTCATCTGTACAAAGACGAGTGTGGATGTTAAGGCAAACTGCAGGGAGGTTGTTGATGTACAGTGAGAAGAGTACCGGGCCCAGGATTGATCCTTGTGGCACACCTGTGAACAACTGGAGGGAGGGTGAACGGTTAACTCTGAATTCTGATCAACTGTGAGCGGCTTGAGAGATTTAGGCTGCATCCCATTACTCTGTCTTACCCTTTCCCCTTTATCTACGTCTTTGTCTTGACCCTCGATAGCTGAGAGGGCTCGGGGTACGAATATTCCCCTAAGAAATGGGACAACACTCGATTACCGTTTGCGTCATCATCCCTTGCCTCTACCTGGCTGCTACGTCTACAGAGGCGACAACAATTGATGCAAACAAATGTAAACAAATGTCAAGGATTATCGGGTACCTCAGCTCGACAAAAACGATAATGTCGGCTAAACAGACATCACTACAATTAAAACCACAACAACAGTTCAACGCAGAACATAAGTGTCATAATTGTAAACCTGCTAAACTGTTAATCGATAATTACAACTGCTGAAAATACATTTATGAGACTCCTTGGCTGGTCGATGTGACGCTGCCATCCTGATCCCAAAACCTGCCTGAGTTTGTAGATTAAGATTAAGATTAAGATTAAGTTTAGGCTTAAGCCTTTATTGGTCTCACACACAATGACACACAGTGACACACGGGAGAAATTTGACTTCTGCATTTGACCCATCCTTTTCAGGATGGGTGAGCAGCCATCTTTTTCGGCGCCCGGGGGGCAGTACCGTGAAGGGTCTTGCCCAAGGACCCACACTGGTTAGCTCATTGCCCGAGGGGGGGTTTGAACCTACAACCCCCAGGGGGAAAGTCCATGACTTACCAGTTGAGCTAACCAGCCGGTCATCATCCGTACCCCTGATCAACTAGGCGTACCCCTTTGTTTCAAGTCTGGTCGAGAGCTTACTTCATTTCAAGGGGTATGTAGCCCTCGGTCGTGGCCGTAACCCTTGATCAAAATTAGAATTGGGACACCCCTTACCCTCACATGAACGCGCAAAACCAAGGGGTAGGGGTAAGACGGAGGGGTAAGACAGAGAAATGGGACGCAGCCTTAGTTTTACCAACACTAATGTACCCCCTCAGTTCAAACATGGACGAGTTCCTAAACTAAACTGTGAGAATGAAACATGGAGCATACAGGAGGATCAGCTGTGTTGAGAGCTACACAGGTCTATCTCGCAGACCACACTGGAGCCAGCGCTCAGGAGCAGGACACAGATCACAGACTGATGGGACTCTCCTGATTACACATATGGGAAGTTGCAGTCTTTGTGCTGGCGACAGGGGCACAATGCCACTGTGATGCTTAGGGCAGATCTGATGGACTCAGGATTAAGGTTGGAGTGAGGCGCCAGGACAGTCTGTCAGTGTTCTGAGTGTACTACCAGTCTACAGCAGGGGCACACCAACAGTACACATGTGGTACGTATCGCAGTAGTGCAGCAAAATGAAGTAAAAGTAGTAAAGCGTATACAAAGTACAAGTATCTGTACTTTACTTAAGTGGATACTTTTGCTTCACTACATTTCACATCAGGTATCTGTACTTTCTACTCTACCACATTTTTGAACAGAACTCAAAAGTCAAAGTATTTTTTTTTTATGTTATATGAGACCTGCTGACAAGGCTGTTTTTTTTTTGTTTTTTTTCATAGTTTCAGCAAACAAAAATATACAAATAAAAACAGCTAGGGAAAAAACGATTTAAACAAAGTGGTGGAGAAAATTAAACTGTATGAAGTGTGGAGTAACTATAAGGCAAAATGTAAAGGATTTCAGTGGTTTTCTATTAAAAAAAAACAAAAAAAAACAAAAAAAAAAACTACTGAAATCCTGAAAACTTGTACTTTTGGACAAAATGTACTGTATGTGTGGAAAAAAAAACTGTGCATATACACTGTGACTTACAGTATGTTGAGGAAAAAAAGCACTGAATACGTTGCAAAAAACCAAAACAAAACAAAAAAAAAGATTTAAATGAATCAGGTCAAATTTCAGCACAAATCTGTATCAATCTGTATTTAAAGTTTTATTAGATCTCAAAATCTGTGTGAAATATTTTAAATTTTTACTCTTTATATACATTTTTAAATGAGTAGTCTACTTTCACACTTAAAGGAAAAGTAACGTTTTTTTACAATCTGAGTCTTCTTTCGGCAATAAAACAAGTAGTTTTACTCACCCATAGCAGTTTGGTGTCAATTGGAGCAGTTTTGAAGAAGTTATGTTGTAGCCGTTCTGTTCTACTAATGATCCCGTATCCGTTAGCGTGAGTGCTCGGGGCACTGATTTGCGGTCTCCAAATAACACAAACTTTAGCACTTTTCAAATCACAGAAGATCGCTGTGTCAGGGTAGACTTTTAGTAGATTCCAAAACGGCCTGAAACCCGATATCGCAACAGAAAAGTAAAGTTCAGAGCGGTGTTAGCTTCTTTCGGACTAGCGGTGTTTACAAAACAGCTGAGTTCACGCATGCGCACTGTCCTCTCTGATGACGTCATCAAATGAAACTATAGCTGGATATCGGGTTTCAGGCCGTTTTGGAATCCACTAAACATCTACCCTGACACAGCGATCTTCTGTGATTTGAAAAGTGCTAAAGTTTGTGTTATTTGGACACCGCAAAGTAATGCCCCGAGCGCCATGTTAACGGATACGGGATCATTAGTAGAACGGCTACAACATAACTTCAGCGATACTGCTCCAATTGACACCAGACTGCTATGGGTGAGTAAAACTACTTGTTTTATTGCCGAAAGAAGGCTCAGATTGTAAGTAGATTTTTTCATGTAATACTTTTACTTGAATTTTTTTTTTACTCCGGTTTCTGTACTTTTACTTAAGTAACCAAAACGAAGAGAACTTCTTCCACCACTGACGTATCGGCTTGTCACGATAACAAATTTCAAAACATGATATAATGCAAAGATTACAGAGAAATATTGCATACAGTTTGCTCATTCTCCATTATAGACTTCGTTTAGCTCTGACTCATTTATGGATAATCAAATTAGACTGATACCATTTTAGTTTTAATAAAGTATGAATTTAGTATTAATAAATCACAATTTTTGAAACTATATTTTTTTTCTTTAAGGTGAAATCTGTAACTTTCCTAAAGGAAGGTCTGCCAACTATTTCCACGGAGACATCTTTGTTTTACCTGGAATTTTCTACAGCATGGTGTTAAACATATCCATTTCAAAAGAAGCGAGCGAGTAACGCCGCAAAGCCAAGTTACTGGTCAGATCAATAAGAATGCTGTTTTTTAGGTACGTTTTATGGCACAATGCAGAACAGTCCTGACAAAACATCTCCATGGAGACAGTTAGATGATGGACCCTGTACCTGAAAAGTTGCATAGTTCACATTTAAAAATAAAATAAAATTGAACATAAACATACCAGACCTTTAGACAGTGGCATTAAATCACAAAAATAGCCCAGTGTATTCCTCCAAATCTGAAAACCACATGCTTTTACTGCCGTGGTATAAGTGGAATACCATATGAAAAAATCCATTGTTTGCAGACTTCCTTTTACACAAACACATAAACTTGTGACTTGATCGCTTGGGGCCACATTTGGGAAACCAGAGGGGAAATGTGAAGAGTAATAAGGGGATGTCTGGAGCAAAACTATCCCAGAAATGAGCCACAGATTTGGGCTGTGAGAATTGTGAAGACACCCTCCACATCACACAGATAGACTTACAGACAGGCCGACCATTTCGAGGCTAGTCCGAAAAGATGTTCAAATCACTATGTTTCAGCAAAGAATGTGACCTTCAGATGTTTGGGGGTTTCCGTGAGATTTGTCTAAAATGTAGTGGTTGAGGAAATAGATATCAAAAGGCCTACTTCTGCTCTGAAATAACTTGGCTGTTTTGGGAAGGGAATTCACCATAATATATATATTTTTAATTTTATTTATTTGAATTAGAACAATGCACATTAATCAGCATGACAACAAACAGCATCAATGTAAATATGCCAGAATTAGCACAACAGCTACTTTACATCCGTTGTCCTACGGCAGGTCAGAAAAAAAGAACATTTAGAGGAACACACAAAAGAGACAGAAGTGCACATAGACAGGACACAAGTTCACCACAACAGACCATTCTCTGAGTTTAAGAGGTCCAGAGAAGAAGAACATCTACCTGTGAGAGCATGTTTGATTATTTTGCAACCGATGTTTCAGAGGATTCTTGAAGGTTGAGAAGGACCTGTGGGTCCTGACATGAGCAGGTCATGTGTTCCATGACTGTGATCCTCTGATCGACGTCACCATTTGGCCAAATTTGGTCCTGCGTCTCTGTATGTTCCAGTCTCCTCTGGTCAATGCTCTCGTGTTAACTCGGTTAGTCATTTTTTTACTTATAAAATCCATTACCGTACTTTTCCGACTATAAGCCGCTACTTTTTTCTCACACTTCAGACCCTGCGGCTTATAGTCAGGTGCGACTTATGTATGGATTAATTCTTTATCAAGACCTTATCAAATAAGTGAGGAGAGTTCATGAATTAATGAAGCCTTGTTTTAATTTAGACACTTAAAATCTCCTACACAGGTATCAACAGTTACGTGAGATTGAGATTGAGTTTGAGGGTTTACCCTTAAAGTTAAACTTGAAACTTTATTTTAAGGCTACAGGCTGGCCATTTTACAGTTGTTTTACTGCCGTGTCTCTGCTGTGTTACTGCCGTAGGCGCTGTTCGAAAAAAGCACGTACCAGTATTTATGTTAATTATGATTTTTAAAAAATCCTTTTGTGAACCATCTTTCTGTGTAAATATCTCAAGTTACAATGTGGACACCTGCGGCTTATAGTACAAAAAGTACGGTAATGGTGGAGGAGCGCTTGAAGGAACCTCTCACCCTTTCATGCACACATTCATACACCAGTGCAAACAGATGAAGGGCCAAGGTGGGTAAAGCGTTTTGCCGAAAGACACGACGACAGCATTCATCTGTGGGAGTTCTTTGCAACGTTTCTTTAGATCAGTCCAAGCAGAAAAGTCAATAACATCAAAGCTGCATTATGTAAACCTGTGTAAACACATTTAGCAGGAGCCATCATCGTTTTTTTTTTTTTTATTGTCTTGTGAAAAATGAATTTCATCCTGATTATAATAAAATACATTGCTGTTATTAGGCCAGTAAAAGTAGTAAAGAAAAAAGTTTATTATATTAATCCTACGTTTTCCTTCATATCCAGGAGCTTCACAGTCTGTCAGTGTACCAACAACCCACGCTCGGCCACAACCCATTAGCAACAAGGCTCTTAAGAAGCAAAACAAACATAAAGGCATAAAAGCTAAAGATAGGATATGATTCTGTTTTGTAGGCATTTCCTCACAGTGTAGTACTGACATAACAATTTTTAGTTTGAGGAATTCATTAAAAAAAAATCTAGGTTTATACTGAGGAATAAAATCATATAGTTTAATTTTGGTTTAGTTTATGTTGGTTCTAAATTTATCCATGCCCTTTTTAGATTATATGGCCTATACAGTCAATGGATTAGATTTATTTAGACCTACTGATTACACCAGGACTGTCTAATGGAGATATTTTGAATAGCAGACTTATCCTCCTAACCAAACGGTGACGGTAATGCTCCGTACTGCTCTCAACAACAATGGGATAAAACAATAGAATCAGTGGTGTCATCTGTGCGCATGATTCGTCTGTTTCTATGATGATTCCATGGATCTATTAATGATTCATGTACAACTCTGGAAAAAAATAAGAGACCACTGCATTTTTTTGTGAAATCAGCATCTCTACATGTATTACAGCCATTCCATTCCAGCATCAAACGCAAAGCTGAGCTACTTCAGTTCTTGCACCAGGAGTGGAATAAAGTCACCCAAGAACAATGTGAAAGACTTGTGGAGAGCATGCCAAGACGCATGAAAGCTGTGATTAAAAATAAGCGTTACTGCACCAAATATTGATTTCTGAACTCTTCTTAAGTGTAAACATTAGTATTATGTTGTTTTAAAATGAATTTGATCTTGTTTCTTTGCATTGTTTGAGCTCTGAAAACATGTATCTTTTTTATTATTTTGACCATTTGTCATTTTCTGCAAATCAATGCTCTAAACGATAATATTTTTATTTGGAATTTGGGAGAAATGTTGTCAGTAGTTTATAGACTCAAACAAAAATGTTCCTTTTGCCCAAACACATACCTATAAGTAGTAAAATCAGAAAAACTGATAATTTTGCAGTGGTCTCTCTTTTTTTTTTTTCCAGAGCTGTACATGGGGTGTTTCCAGGGATTTTGTCATTACATAGCTGAACAGACACAATAGAAAATGTGGTTGAAATCAGGTTGTTTTAATCCAAATGACAACAAAACTCTGCTAAAGATTAAAGTCACTGAGCAGCAGAAAATCTCCAGTCTTTTAAGTAGGCTGCAGCTTCACTGTTGTTTTAAAACTGCCCTCACAGTAAGACAACCCTTCCAATACAGGGTGAATACTTGCTTCTGAAGACAATTTTAGTGCTGAGTTTTGAATTGCCAAAATGATCAGCATTTAACTTCCAAGAGCCTCAGCATTAGCAGTGTATGTACAGTAGTGTATGTACAATAGTATTTTCCTGCACACCCCCAAAAAACGTCTCCACAGACCAGGGCAACAGCACCTTCTGCTCCAGACCATGGATCTTGGAAGCAGCTGCTGTGGATGCTTAAAACACGACTGAACATGTTCCTATTTAAAAAGCATATTCCTTCTAGTTTTAATTTATCTATTGATGTTTTTATTTTTGTTCTTTTGATATAGCTTCAGGTCTACATTTGAAGGCAAATCTTAAAGTGCTATTTTGCATTATAAATATGTTTTTTTTGTTTTTGTTTATTTCCTTCATAAAGTATAAACAGACATCAACAGTGTGATAACAATACAAAATTGAATGAAAGGGAGCAGAAAGAAGAGTAATTTTATGTTATCTGCCCCCTTCTTCCCTTTTCCAGACAATACATTAACACCGAGTGACTATAAAACCAAAATAAATAAAATTAAAATATATAAAATGCATTATATTATTTTGAGTAATGTAGTAGTTTCTATTGTGTGGTTTTTATAACTTTTTTATAATAATTTATAATGTGAACTCAACTTAATAATAAACATTTCGTAATCAAATAAATATTACAAATTGTTATCAGATCGTTTATTTTAACATTTTATATTACACTGAACATAAATAACACATACATTGTGAATTTTTGTACCATAGGAACCTTTGGCAGTTGCATCAGGGCCACAATAAACAAAAATTCCAGTTCTAAATTATCCAACATTAAAACAATCACGTACCTAAAGGATTTCACAAGATATGCAAAAATAGTTGATATGATCCGGTCTAGTGGCACAGTTCACTATAATTTCTTCCTGAGGTTTTTAAACAGAAGAAAGGTTGGCTTCCTTTTGGCGCAGCCGCTCTTTCTGTTCAGACAAAACACATTGACATTTGTTAAGTATCTGATTTGAAGTCACTGTGGTTAACCCTTGTGCCTTGTTGAAAATGTGTATATACTGGGAGTGTGTCGCACAAATTGTGTATTGCCATAAAACCGCGAAATGGTAATATTTTTCTAAGATTTTTACATTTTTTTCCATGAATGGGTTCCCTTTAAAATGGTATATTTGGATTATAAATTACCATAAGCCCTTATAGATGACTTTTTTTTTTTTTTTAATCACACACCACCTACCACCAATATGAAAAAAAAGCGATAATTCTACTATAGGCATTTTTTTTTTTACTCTTTACTGACTAGGCCTGTAGGTGGTCAGTGTGAATATGGGCTTTGGGCCCATTTTTTTGTATTTGAGTCAAGTTAATTAAAAAAAAAAGTGATCCTGAAACTCATACTGTATGTCTAAAAACCTGTAAAAACACACACAAGTGAATTTTCATGCCAATCAAACAACCACAGCCAAAGTTCTCACGATAAATGTTCCTTCAGATTCACATATTTCCCTTAACAAGGCACAAGGGTTAAAAATCAGACTGAATAGTTCTGTAATTAGACTTGGACAAACTTTATTGATCCACAAGGGAAATTATTTGGGTACAGTAGCTCACTCATCAAATAATAACAGAAGGTAACAAAAAATAGATGGAATAGCAAAAAAAGATAGCAATAGACCAGTGTCAAATGAGACATAATTATAAAAATAAAACAAAAATAATAATAAGTCTATATGTAATGTGGTGTTACCAGGCTGTTTGGATTGATCTTTCTGGTCTCCACTCTCTTCTCTCCTGTGATCCTCTTCACTGACAGCTGGGCATCCTTCAACCTCAAAAACAAATGGACAAACTCAGCAACTAAATCACCTACATAACAAATACGCTTTACAGTTGTAGTTGTGCCTTGGTGAATATTTATGATAGTTCTAAAAACAGAATACCTCTACCTATGTCATCAACAAGGAAAATTTCATCCAAATAAAGGGACAGTTCATCAAACTATTGTACAATTTATACAAGTTTTGGCCCTTGTTTACATTACGGTTGCTTGGATAAAAATTCTAAACTTCACCAAAAAGAATTTTTAGTAGTAAAATCTTAAATATTTTCACATTGACTACACGAGCACTCTATACTCTCTTTACTCTCACAACGAGGCCTGTCACAATAACAAATTTTAGTAGAATATATCACTACAGAGAAATACTGCGATAAATTATAATACTGAAACTACTTTATGTTGCAAAGCAGGATAATCTCAGTAAACCATTTTTAAATAGGCAATGTCATTAAAAGATCTGAGCTGCAAAAACATAGCTGAAAAAACAATAAATAATCATAGAATTTACTTATTCAACCCTCTATTTTACCCTCTTTATTACAAAAAAAAAGAAAAAATCGACCCATTATTGCAAAGAAAATGTACAAACGATAAATATTAAGTCCAAAACTACTGCAGATTGTTTCACTACGTAACTTTTATAAGATAAAATAGCAAAAACAAACATGATCAGATAGTGCCAAATAAATGCTAAACTATCCAAGTGTTTCTGTTTTGTTGGGGAGTCAAAAACAGTACACTCGTGTGAAGAAGTGAAGCCGATGTCATGTCAGTTACCTCTCTTTGGAGATGTTTTTGCTCTCCCGCTTCCATCTGGCTTTGAAATCAGCACAAAACTCAAACCAGAGCATGAAGAAGTAGCTTGTGGTCACCTCACTGTCTCCTGCTTTGGGCTGCAGACCAAAGTACACCGCCAAATCCTGGAAACTGAACCAAAAATATTAAACTCACATCAGGATTTCTCAAGTTGCTACTTTAGTTCACGTGATGTCAGCTTCTTTTTATGCAGTGATTTGTATTTTACATTTTAGTCTTGTGTGTCCAAATGTTATTGATTTGTTATTTTTTTTAAACAACTTTCACCAAAATTGTTAAATAAGTTAAATAATTATTCTCTAAAATATGACCCTTGGAATTAATGTAGTCATATTTTAAAAGATGAAGAGAGAATTTTTTGAAGGAAAGTCATTTAGATCGGATTAACCTTATTGTAGCCACTCAATACAAACATAAAAAATAGAATATGTCCAACCTTTTCTCAATTGTCATCAGCTGATAGACGGCTTCACCATGCTCTTTCCTCGCTGCAGAATCACAAGAAACACAGATTGGGCAATAATTATTAAGTTCTTCTAATTCACCTGGAGAGTTTCATAATTTTCAGTCATAAAAAATGTGTTGTTTGGTGTTTATACATATTTGTGTCTATATTTTAATAAATGAACTAATGAAATATGTTGTGTTAGAGGAGTTTTCAGAGCTGAAAATAAAAGGCTGTGTAAGTACAACTGAATACGCTGGAAAAAACTACCATTAGAATTCATAAAAATACTGAATAGTTTTAGCTACACTCACCATTAAGAACAAATGCCTCCATCTTATCTTTAAACGGCTGCAGGTGCTCCTCTGGGGAATTCGTGCAGACTTTTTGGATGCTTTTCTCACACTCTGAAAAACATTTGGGCAAAACATTACAAATATTGCGCACCGTATTATTAACAGTTTACTGCGAGATGTATTGTATTTCGGTCTCTCCTCCTCCTTTTTGAATACAGGAGAGTCGAGGACCATGCTCGCTCATTGATTTAACAGAAATCTGCACTGTTGCTCAGTCCTGTCGTACATTTCTTTTTTACGCGACAGTAGAAATGTTTATTCTGACACAAAGGGACAATGCATTTCTGTGATTGGTTGATCCACCTGTCAATCATGCCCATCTGAAATTGTGGAGAAAGTATCTGGTTTCAGACTATGTTATGTCTAGGTAAAGTATTATAAAAGTGTATGGTCTTGAATGGCCAGGCCGTGTACTCCGGTATGTGAGTACTTTTCGATATCCTCTTCCCCACCACCAGTGTATCTACCACCAAGGTCTAAGCACCAAGACTTAGGCTGCGTCCCATTCGTCTGTCTTACCCCTTCATCTTACCCCTACCCCTTTATGTACGTCTTTGTCTCGCCCCTCGATACCGAGCTGAGAGGGCTCGGGGTACGAATGTTCCCCTAAGAAATGGGACGCCACTCGATTACCGTTTGCGTCATCGTCCCTCGCCTCTACCTGGCTGCTACGTCTACAGAGGCGACAACAATTGACGCAAACAAACGTAAACAAATGTCAAGGATTATCGGGTACCTCAGCTCGACAAAAAAACTAGCTTGTTTATACATGAAAGTTCGATGAAAACGATAACGTCGGCTAAACAGACATCACTACAATAAAACCGCAACAACAGTTCAACGCAGAACATAAGCGTCATAATTGTAAACCTGCTAATCTGTTAATCGATAATTACAACTGTTGAAAATACATTTATGAGACTCCTTGGCTGGTCGATGTGACGCTGCCATCCTGATCCCAAAACCTGCCTGAGCTTGTAGGCGTACCCCTTCGTTTCAAGTCTGGTCGAGAGCTTACTTCGTTTCAAGGGGTATGTAGCCCTCGGTCGTGGCCCGAGCCCTTGATCAAAGTTAGAATCGGGACACCCCTTACCCTCACATGAACGCGCAAAACCAAGGGGTAGGGGTAAGACAGAGAAATGGGTCACAGCCTTAGTCATTCATTCATTCACGTTCAAGTTTTTTTTCTGGCAACAACGGTACTTATTTTTTGGTCCAATAACTCTAATTCTGTTATGTTCTTATATTTTTATATTTATTCCAGTAGCCTCGTCTCTAGCTCGTCCCCATCTGTGGATCAGAGGAGCCAGTCTGCCCAGGCAGCCATAACAGAGCCCTCCTCCTTCCAACCCCCATGTCCCACACTACATCCACATCTGCAGATAAGATTACAGAAGGATACTGTTGTCTAAACTGTTCTTTGTGCCTGTACAGCGGCTCAGTTGTTCTTTTGTCTTTTTGTCTTTGTGGCAGTAACAGATTTATAACAGTTTATGTCAGAGTGAAGAGGGTTATAGAGCCTCATGTAAACACAAGCTGATCTCATGGACCAAAATCAAATAAAAAGGTCAAAGTAAACATTAGGTATTATTTAAATGCCGGTTTGCATCATTTTAAGCAATTGTCATGGGTTCTTTTTTTAACGAAAAATAAATAATATGGCGTTGTCAAAATAGTGTTGGTGATTTTATTTACAGAGATGTGCAAAATAGTGAAAAATGGGGAAAAAATATATTTAGACTGTAGCTGTGTTTAGCCTACTGGGGACGTCACATGCGCGCCCTATGTGCTACAACAAAATGCGGAAGCCCAGTTGGCTGACTGACACGTGAGCCGAGGGGCGGCGGACATGGAGGAAATTTTGGGTAGTGAAACAATGGCTATGGCAAGGGGAATCTTTACGCAGCAATCAAGTGTGCACCCCTGACTGTAGCGATGGTTATGTGAGGAAACGCGGGATAGCGGTAAACTGTCGGGTAAGTGAAACACCGGTATGCGTATGCGTGTATATCGGCACCATGGCCTCCCTGCGCGAGCTGACGGGATAATTCCATCGTACTATCCACTAGTGATGGTGAAATGAGGCCCCATGAAGCATCGGTACTTTCAATCAACTGTGCCGGCACATGTATCGACACTTCATAAGGATTAATTTACTCTACGGCGCAATCAAGAGGTCAATAAAATGTACTACACTAGAGACACTTCACCTGTGGCAAACACACGCACGCACAAAATGGTTTATACATTGTGAGCACTGAGCAGACATTGTGTAATTTTATAATTACAATATAAGACAAACCTTATAGAGCGTTTTCACTTGACGGCATAATCTGGAAGTCGACCATGTTGGAGGGTTTCGAAGCACCGCGAACAGTGTATTTATGCCACAGAGTTAAAAAAAAAAACCAAAATGCTCAACTATTGTGCGGTCCTAGGCTGTCACAATCGACTGGACAGAGAAAAACACCTGCAGTTCTATTGTTTACCTAAAGTAGTGACCAGCCAGGGTGAAAAGAGCGATTATGGAATCGTCCTGTTTTTCTGGGTTCGTGAAAAAGCTCTATTGGGAGTGATCAAATCAAAGTACTCCCAAACAGGGGGAAAATTTCTTTTTTTTTGCTGGTTCCATCTTTTAAACACTCGCAGATACTAACCAAACACCATCCAAACCAAACACAAGATGTACAAGTCGACGCCATTGCGTTTCGCTGTGCCTTATATTTCAAATGACACTCACACGCTAAACCAGCAAACAGCTTCCTGAATCAGTCACGTGGTACAGTGCTTCAGGAACGTTCGAATGTCATCGCTTACACCATCAAACCACGCTCCGAATCACACTTCACCTGGATTTTTGCTGATTACTCAACACACACTCTGAAGCCTCGACACAGACCGTAACATCACTACTATCCACCCTCTCCCCAAGGCTGGGCCATCGAAACAAATAGCCTGCCACCGCATTCACTTTGCCTTTCCGATGACGAACGGTAAACTTGAAAGAGGTAAAGGTAAAGTAACAAACCATGTACTAGATAGGAAGTGACCCTGGGCCTGCTTCCGGCTCCATGGAGTCCAGTTCACTTTGTATTGTACAAACATCACCCCTCTCTCCGTACTGCTCATTTTGGTCTTAAAATGTTTAACCCGCTCTACATAATTCTGATGTTTTTATTTCGCTATTTTCAAATCTGATCCCTAATTCGCATCAGGGCCAGCCTTGGTGAGCTTCATTTGACTGGAGCCAAACGCTATGGATGATCTCACACTCCCTTAGCCCACTTCTTTATGTAGTCTGTGATTATAATATAGATGACTTCCTAAACTAAACTATGTGTGATGGAGACCTAGAGGAAGATCAGACTGAACAAAAGAAAAATGCCACGCTGCTTAAGCCCACGGTCAGATACAGCCCTGGTGTTGAGAGCTACACAAGTCTATCTCGCAGACCACACTGGAGCCAGCGCTCAGGAGCAGGACACAGATCACAGACTGATGGGACTCTCCTGATTACGCACATGGGAAGTTGCAGTCTTTGTGCCGCCGACAGGGGCACAATGCCACTGTGATGCTCGGGGCAGATCTGATGGACTCAGGATTAAGGCTGCAGTGAGGCGCCAGGACAGTCTGTCAGAGAGTGCCTATTGATACTTTGCAGTGACATAACGCTGGGGGTATTTTACATGTATGTGTACTGGTGGAATGTTCACCAGTTTCTATGGAGACATGACGCACATACAGCTCTGGAAAAAAATAAAGAGACCACTGCATTTTTTTTCTGAAATCAGCATCTCTACATGTATTACAGCCATTCCATTCCAGCGTCTGTTGAATTCCAACACAAACACAAAGCTGAGCTACTTCAGTTCTTGCACCAGGAGTGGAATAAATTCACCCAAGAACAATGTGAAAGACTTGTGGAGAGCATGCCAAGACACATGAAAGCTGTGATTAAAAATAAGGGTTACTGCACCAAATATTGATTTCTGAACTCTTCTTAAGTGTAAACATTAGTATTACCGGTATGTTGTTTTAAAATGAATTTGATCTTGTTTCTTTGCATTGTTTGAGGTCTGAAAACATGTATCTTTATTGTTATTTTGACCATTTGTCATTTTCTGCAAATCAATGTTTTAAACAATAATATTTTATTTGGAATTTGGGGAAATGTTGTCAGTAGTTAGTAGATAGACTCAAACAAAAATGTTCCTTTTGCCCAAACGTATACCTATAAGTAGTAAAATCAGAAAAACTGATAATTTTGCAGTTGTCTCTTCTCTTATTTTTTTTCCAGAGCTGTATTAACAAACAAATATGCTTTAAGATCATATAAAAGCTCAAGAAAAAAATTCAAATATGGAAAAAGTGTTGGCTAGCTTGTGACTGCAATGCTATTTGAGAGGTACCTGTTATAGCTCCAACTAAGTCAGTTCTTTATGGTCAGATTGTGCTGAAACCAAGTTCAGATTAAAGACTAACTTGAGTAACAAAGCTTCAGACGGAGCAGTGCTTACAGTTAGCGTCACACCCCCAGGGAACGTTGATGAAATGAGCTGCAGAGTATCAATAGTTAGGCCGTAGTGTTGGTAACATTTGGGAGACAGTGAGTACATACGTGTGAGGTCTCGGGCCAGCTGCCTCAGGTCTTTGTGGAGCTCCTCAAACTTCACCTGAGCTGCCAAGAACACGTCCTGAGGTTCTGGCAGAGGGAACACGCTCTTGTCTGTCCCAGCGTTCTGTAAAGACACAACTCATTTCTATTTTCAACTAAAATCTTCTGACAGATCTTAGTAAAAATAACTTTATGTTGACATAGTACGGTTTGATCTAACTGATTTTGTTTCTTTATTATTTTAAATGCTACTCTCTGAAGTATGTTATAATGTTGGTTCCTCATCAAAAACAGACCTGGAGGTTTGTTTCATTCATGTTTAACACACAAACCCTGCATATTTAGAGTGGAAAATGCTCTGTTCCACCTTGTGATGTCATGTGGTAATAGAAGAAGAAGAAGAAGAAGTCTTTATTGTCATTATACAAAGTAGTATAGTAGTATAGTGAGACGTCATTTGGAGCAGCTTACAACAGATGCATAATAGACCCAGAATATAAAATAGAATAAAATAGAATAGAATAAAATAGAGTACAATAGATAAATAGATATACTGTACAGGTACTCCACTGTGTTGTGTTTAAACTCCATAAAATCTCACTAGAATCAATGACAACTCCTGTTCTTCATTCACTGTTACCAAGTGCAACTCCTTCCTTTCTCACTTTCAATCTAAAATAGACACAATTTACAGTTCCCTTACCTTTGCCGTAGACCCCCCTCTTGAGTCCTTGGCCCCTTCCTCTACTCCACACCTCTCCCATTTCTCTCCTATTTCTCCTGTTGAACTCAACAAACTCCTGTCAGGTATCAAACCCTCTACTTGCACTTTGGACCCTATCCCCTCCACCCTCATTAAAGGCTGTTTTCCTATCATCTCCCCACTCATTACAACAATAATCAACTCCTCACTCTCTTCCGGTTCTGTGCCTCAGTCTCTCAAGCTGGCAGCCATCACCCCCATCCTTAAGAAACCTGGTCTCGACCCAGACAACATAGCAAACTTCCGGCCCATCTCCAACCTGCCATTTCTGTCCAAAATGCTTGAACGTGTGGTAGCTTCTCAGTTAAAATCACATCTAAACTCCAATAATCTGTTTGAACCCTTCCAATCTGGTTTTCGACAACTACACAGTACTGAAACAGCTCTGGTCAAAGTCTGTAACGATATCCTCCTCTCCTCCGACTCTGGTCAGCTCTCCATCCTCATACTCCTGGATCTCACTGCAGCATTTGATACCATCAGCCATTCCATCCTCCTCTCTCGTCTCAAAAACTGCTTCAACATCACTGGATCTGCTCTGTCCTGGCTTCAATCCTACCTCACAAACCGTCAACAGTATGTCATGGTAAACAACTGCTCATCCTCCACTGCTCCTCTGCTCCAAGGTGTTCCCCAAGGTTCGGTGCTTGGTCCACTCCTGTTCATCCTCTACCTCATCCCCCTTGGTAATATCATCCGTCGACATGGTCAATATTTCCACTGCTATGCTGATGACATACAATTGTACATTTCCACCAAATCCATCAACTCCATAACTCACTCCACACTCACCCACTGTCTAACTGACATCAAAGCATGGTTACAACAGAACTTTCTCAAACTCAACTGTGAAAAAACAGACATAATGATAATTGGTCCAAAAAACATTACAAAATCCATCCAAAATTTTCAGGTCAACTTTGATAACACCACACTCTCTCCATCACCTGTCATCCGTAACCTTGGTTTTCTTTTTGACACCAATTTCACGTTTGAACAGCACGTCAACCAAATAACCCGGTCTGCCTTCTTCCACCTTAAAAACATTGCCCGCCTCCGTTCATCCCTCTCTTTCTCTGCCGCTGAAACACTGATTCACGCTTTCATCACTTCCAGATTAGACTATTGCAATAGCATTCTTTATGGTACATCCTCCAAAACACTCAATAAGCTACAATACATTCAAAACTCTGCTGCCCGTCTCCTCACACACACCCGCTCCCGTGAACATATCACCCCTGTCCTCCAGAACCTCCACTGGCTCCCCATCCCTCAGCGCATACACTTCAAAGTTCTCCTCATCACCTTCAAAGCCCTCCATAACCTGGCCCCAGCCTACCTCGCAGACCTGCTCCACCGCCACACCCCATCCCGCTCTCTCCGCTCCTCCCATTCAAACCTCTTGTCCCTCCCCTGCAGGACCAAGCTCCGAACCTGGGGAGACAGAGCCTTTTCTATTGCTGCCCCCACCCTCTGGAACACTCTACCTCAACACCTCCGAGACTGCACAGACCTCACCATCTTCAAAAAAAACCTCAAGACCCATCTGTTTAAAGCTGCTTTTAATGTTTAAATTATTTGCTATTTTAATTCATTTTGTTTTATTTTGACTGTTTTATGGACTTATTTTATTGTATTGTTCTGTGAAGCGTCTTTGAGTGTCATGAAAAGCGCTATATAAATAAAATTTATTATTATTATTATTATTATTTAGAATCATTTGGATAATTTTTGCCCTGCAATTGCCAAACTCTACTGAACTAAAGGCAAAAAGAGCTGTTAACTTAAAAACTACCACTACATGACATCACAAGGTGGAACAGAGCATTTTGAGCTTTGGAGATGTAGACGACTAATGAACAAGGATTACTGAAACGTGTGTGAATGAAACAAAACACAACTTTGGGTATGTTTTGATGAGGTAACAGTATTATAACATGGCTTAAAGGAAAAGTAACGTTATTTTACAATCTGAGCCTTCTTTCGGTAATAAAACAAGTCGTTTGACTCACCCATATCACGTTCGTGTCATTTGGAGCTGTTTGAAGAAAGTTATGTTGTAGCGTATCCGTTAGCATTTGTATTCGGGGCATTACTTTGCGGTCTCCAAATAACACAAACTTTAGCACTTTTCAAATCATAGAAGCCTGATGTCTTAATGTAAGATTTCGTTTGAAGCAAAAGTGGCCTGTAATCCGAGATTTATCCATAGTTTTCAGCTTTGTGTTTCATGTTTGGGTCCCGGGAGCAGTCCGCGCATGCGCACTGGCGTCCTCATCTACTCGAAACTATGGCTAAATCTCGGATTACAGGCCACTTTTGCTTCAAACGAAGTCTTACATTAAGACATCGGGCTTCTATGATTTGAAAAGTGCTAAAGTTTGTGTTATTTGGACACCGCAAAATAATGCCATTGTTAACGGATATGGGATCATTACTAGAACAGAACGGCTCAACATAAGTTCTGCGATACTGCTCAAATTGACAGAAAAATGCTATGGGTGAGTAAAACTACTTGTTTTATTGTTGAAAGAAGGCTCAGATTGTAAAAAACGTTAATTTGCCTTTAAAGCTCACAAAAGTCAATTTTGTGTAATATAAGACCTTTAAGTTATTATGCACGTTTTCTGGTGAAGGGTACACCACCATCATCTAATGAAAATTTGCCCAGAATGTTCCAGTATTGAAGAAACAAATCTATCTTGGATTAAAACAAGTGTTTACATTGCCAAAATAAGTTTAAGTTTAAGTTTATTTATTTAAATGGGACAGCATGTATTAATGAACAGCTAGTGCTGTAAATACACCAGATTTAGCTCAAGGCTAGTTTCCATCTGTAGTCCCACAGAACAGGGATGAAAGTCGATAAAACACAAGGTACAAAACATGTAAAGACCAACAGTGAAAACATAACAACAGAAGCAGTGACAGAATCAAAGCAGGACACAGTTTTACAAAGATTTTGAGTTAATAGATCTAATACAAAAGTGCTTTTAGTTACATGAGGTAGTTCTAGTAGTAAAGTGCTTTTAGTTAGATAAGGTATTTTTTTAGTTACATGAGATAGTTTTAGTAGTAAAGTGCTTTAGTTACTAAAGTAATTTTAATAATAAAGTGCCTTCATTTACATGAGGTAGTTTGATAGTAAAGTGCTTAGTTACATGAGGTAGTCCAGTGTTAAAGTGCTTAGAACTCTCTAGTGGTCACAACTTTGATTACCAATTAGCCAATAATTGGTTAGGTCTTCTTACCTGCTTGTCTCCATGATGATTACTAAGTTTTTATTACCTTTACTACTCTCTGGAAATGTCATGAAATTGATTTTGTTTTGTCTCATTACAACAACACCAAACTCACTCACTGAGTAGCATTTTCAGTAAATACTTTCAACTTTATTTTGAGAAATCATTCATAGATTTTTTCAACCTTTATACTTAGGTCTATGGATATTATATTGCATGTTTAAAGGTCCTATATTATACTACACTGACTCTTGTGAGCTTTTAGCCATGTTAGAATGTTGTTACCTCCTGAAAAATATACCCAGATTTGTTTTAGTTTGTTTAACTCTTCTGAGTAACCCTTTATTATTCTCTATTATTTATCTCCAAAGCTCACAATGCTCTGTCATGTAGCGGTAGTTTTGAAGTTAACAGCTCCTTTTACCTTTAGTTCAGTAGAGATGGGAAATTCCAGGGCTGAAATCATCCAAATGATTCTAGTGAAGGTGTATGAGTTTAGGAGTTTAATAACACAGTGGAGTATTTTCTATGTCTTTTCTGTTTGAGAGAAGAACTAACCGAAATATACAGCGGTTTTGTGTTAAACGTGTGAATGAAACAAAACACAATTCCAGGTATGTTTTCGAGGGAGATACAACATTAGAACATAGACCAGAAAATAGTGTAATATGGACCTTTTAATGTAAAACTACCCTTAAGAGGCATTTTCTGATTATATCATCAGCTTTAAATGTATTTTGACATGACTTAGTGTATTCAAAGTATGTTATTGCGAAACTGTACCTTGTCCACATTACGCAGATAGTAAGACACCACATAATCCCCTAAACTGATGCGATTATCCTAAAAATAAAATAAAATAAAAATCCGCATTATTGCATATTTGAGCACACATGCAAAGATGGTGAAACGGTTTACATGTTTGCAAAAATACTGCAGCATTACCCTGCTTTTGACGTCTTTGAGTTTGGGGAGGATCTCCAGTCCAAACCCATCAGCCTGGCCTCTGGTCCTGCTGCCTCCGTTCATGTGGTTCCCCAAAGCCAACACCAGACCCATGATCTGCTTCACACTCTCGCTCTCCAACAAGAGCTGAAAGGAAGAAAATGTACGTGCAAAAAAGTCTGAAAAATATCAAACAATTTCTAAATCTACATTAAGACTAAATTAACTCTTTGATAACCAATAATTTTCCATTTACAGACAAGCACCACATGCCATTTTAATTTTAATTCAAATGTAATAATAATAATTCTCCTGTGTGAGATCAATAAAGTCGTATCTTATCTTAATATGTATTCCACCAAGCTAGATATGTTTTACTTTATATCACCTCAATAATAGTGAAAAAAATGGATTTTATTGATTTATTTTTAACATGTTTGTGGTTTGAGTAAACAAAAATATACAAATAAAAATGCTAGGAAAAAAACAATCAATTCAGCTGTTTCTGTTGAACAAAATTCTCAAATCTTTATTAAAATCACTACATTTGAAGCTTTGTTAGATCTCAAAATCTGTGCAAAAATACTTTTTAGTCCTTACGTATATTTTTTAACTTTTACTTGGGTATTCTATTGCTCTGGTATCTGTATTTTTACTTAAGTAACAAAATTATCCCCTTCTTCCCTCACTGCAATTGTTGTTTTGGAGGTGTGTAAAATGACAATATTGAGTGTATTGCCTATAATTAAAACTATTAAAATCTCCCAAACAAGGGCGTAAAGTGCTGTTTTTTTAATAAATTTTTAAAATTTTATTTAAATAGTTTATTTTTATTTTATGGCCTTTTGTTGTTTGTGCTCAACTTCAATATAAATCAAGACATTTACAGACAGATTTTAGTACATTCCTGGTGTGTAATCTCTGGATATCTCCCACCCCTACTTGTACATAGACAAATCTGTATATTTGTACCTTATTTGACTCAAGTATTTAGCTATTTTTGCTACTTAAATCATTTTGAAATGTATTATGAAAATATGTTTTATTCATTGCTATTATATTGTAATATGTAATATGTCATTTACAACTTGCTACACAAAATTATATATTTATTTATTTCAAGTTATCAAAGATTGTTCAAAATAATGGATAATATCAAATTTGGTCACAATTGTAATGTTTTTTCTCATGATACATTTTGCAAATAATTCTTAAAGGGTCCATATCACGCTATTTTCTGTTCAACGTTATAATGTTGTTTCCTCATTAAAAACACACCTGGAGTTGTGTTTTGTTTCTTTCACACATGTTTAACACGCAAACTCTGCATATTTAGGCTGAGTTCTTCTCTCAAACAGAAAACACCTTTCACCTTGTGATGTCATGCGGTAATACAAGTCTTCCACTATGTTTTTAAACTCCATAATCAGCCCTTGAAGGTAAAAGGTAGGTTAAAAGGTTAACTTGACAACTACCTTTACTCGACATCACAAGGTGGAATTGAAGTGTGAATGAAAAAAACACAACTCCAGGTTTGTTTTTGATGAGGTAACAACATTAAGCTATAACATGGCTAAAGGCTCACAAGAATCAATTTTGTGGAATATAAGACCTTTAACATTTATAAAGATGGCTGGATATTTTTACCCACTGTCCAGTCAAACTTTATCCCACATTTAACAGCATCATGATATCTAATCTATAAAAGACTCCGTACCTCACAGACAGATGAAACAGTGCGTAGCTTGCGTTGAATGGAAGCTATACCATCTAGAAATGCAGACTGGAAGATAATGCACTGGGCTCTACCGGAAAAATCTGGGATCTGGGACAGCTCATAGAGAAACCTAGAAAAGACCAAATAAAGAGGCATCATTGAAACATTCAATTTTAAGTATCCACACACTTTTAGATACCGACTGTTCGGGCTTGTCCAGTAGTTTAATTTCCTCCTCGTTAGAAGCCTCATAATGTTGCTTTATTCTTCCAAGTTCATCTGGTTGCGCTCTCTAAAATAAAGCATCATTGTTAAAAGATTTATATGGTTTATATTTGTGGGTTTGAATTACAAGAATATTTAAGTTGCATACATTTTCATAGAGAGCTTCAATGGTGTCCAAGTCCACAACGGAATGATCCACAGTCAGAACAGCTGAGATTAAAGAAGAATCATTTATTTGATTGTTCTTATGAACTTTAGGCGTAATATGTGTCTGTAACCAATATTAGCAACTACATTCTTTAGTTTGTAGAGCAACGGTGCATTTCTGTATACAAAATTACAACCTGCATCATATTTATCGCTCTATTTTCAGGATTTTAATACTAAGCACACTCTGTATACACAAATGGGCTGGTTAAAGATCCCCTGACATGGTACTTCTTGATGCTTTTATATGGCACCTTAATGGTTCCCTAATACTGTAAATGAATCCTTCTCCAAAATCAAGCCTCAGTGCATGAGATATGACTGACTGTTTTCATGAGGCTAAATATGTCTCTGAAACTCTTTATTATGGGTGTTGTTGCTTGAATGCAAATGAGGAGGACAGAGACAGGCCAGTGCAGCGGGTGGGGGTGTGGCCAAATGCGCCGCTGGTTCCTCGTTTAGAGGTGCACTGTGCGCTGGCCCCACTTCCGTGTGTGTAAGCGCAGAGGAAGATATGAAACGAGTTGCATTAAAAAAACACATTTCCACAGAGAATAAAATTAAACCACTGCTGTTTCAGAGGTTCGGAGGCTCGGATAAAGGACATCCGAGCCTGGAAACACTCTCACGTGTCTCCAGGCAAATAAAAAAAAAACGCATCTCGTATTGCGTAGCTCATTTGCGGTCCAAATTCTCTGGGCGTGATTTCCGGAGACGATGGGTAGACATCCAGAGGGGGGTGGAAACCTTTCCACGAATGTGACGTCAGAAAGTTCCCTTGTTCAGAATCGCCCGTTTGGGCTGTCTTTTTTTTCAAACGCGGAAAAGGATCGCCAATGCTCAGTTTACACATTTCGCAACTTTTAGTCATGGGGGGGGGCCCTAAACAGGGTAGGGGAGCTCACATTAACGTTCAAAAACCTCAGAAAGTGAAAATTTCATGCCATGGGACCTTTAAAAGTGCGGTCGGGGGGTTGTTAGGAGGGACTATG
This sequence comes from Paratrypauchen microcephalus, assembly GCA_036785185.1. Lineage (NCBI taxonomy): Eukaryota > Metazoa > Chordata > Actinopteri > Gobiiformes > Gobiidae > Paratrypauchen > Paratrypauchen microcephalus. Next base: position 17,039,269 of record JAVJIX010000003.1, on the reverse strand, counting down.
CTTCACAGCTGGCCTTGAAATGTTCATGTTAGATGAAAATTAGCTAAAATTTTGCTATAATCTCATATTTATGTAACAGATAATATGTCCTACAACTGTATATAGCTGGGATTGGACATCTTATTTGATACTGTATTTTATACTTTATTACTTTTCTATTTAATTCCGATTTGTACATATACTGTACAGTTTTTTGTTTTTTTGTTTTTTAATTTTTATAATTATGTCTCATCTGACACTGGTCTATTGCTCTTTGGTTGCTATTCTGTCTATTTTTTGTTACAATCTGTTATAGATTATATTTGATGAGTGAGCTATAGTACCCAAAGCAATTTCCCTTGTGGATCAATAAAGTTTGTCTAAGTCTAAGTCTAATATTTACACTGTAACTTACACAGATGGTCATTAATATGCTCTCAAATAAATAAATCAATAATCAAATGTTACAAGAGAATGGAATAATTTGAAATTTAATCTAATACAAAAGTGTTTTTAGTTACATGAGGTAATATAATTTATTTAATTGTAATTTTTATTTTATGATCATAAAGAAACTGTGAGTACAAATTCAGCATTGTCTGTTACATTTACTTATAGGTGTTGGGACTCGTTTGTGAAAAAGTGCATAGTTGCCTTTCTGGTGCCCTTAAAAATGTACCATTTCACACAAATTGACCTACTAAGTGAGTGTTGTTGTTGTCTCACCGTGTTGTATGTCCTTCATGTCCAGATGCAAACTGGAGATGAGGATACCCACGGCCTGAGAGCGCTTCCCGTCCAGCAGCTTCACAATCTGTCAGTGTTATAACAAACCACGGTCACTATGACGACCGCACATCACCGAACCCATTAGAAAGCCATTAGCAACACAGGAAAAACACACATGAAGAGTCCTTTTATAGAACTCAGAAACGCCAGAAACAACTGTTACTATGGCTGAAGGAGCGGCCTAACCATCCATAGATATTACAGACATGTATTAACCAAAACAATGAAAGAAAAAGGATAAACATGGGTTAATACTTGTAAATACATTTATCACACAAGAATACATTTGAATGAACACTATATTTAGCATTCAAGCGCTATTACACAGACACAGAATGCATTTGAAACATTGATTTTAAATTTGTAAGTTCACTAAAACATGGTTGAAATATTTAAGAATCGTGCTCTTTTTCTTTCATGTTCAATTTTGGTGAAGTTAATAAATTTACTTCCTGGATGGACAGCAGATGTGACATATGGAGAGGGAATTCCATAACCCTAAGCAATCATAAAGCTAGCAAGGGCCAAAAATTGTGTAAATTGCACAATAGTTATAATTAGACTAATACAAATAAATAGGAAATCCTTTATTGTGTTAAATCTACATTTAATCTATCAGAAAAATGTGTTTCATGTAAGTAAATTTTTCTTGCATTTTGGATGACAATTTTGATGTGAAACTCGCCACTAGTCTACTTCCTTTTTTTTTGTTTTTTTCCCACAAGCACATTTCACTCATGTAAAAATATTATACTAATATTTACCACAGGTACTGTCCCACTAAACCAACTCATAATTTGAAAAACATGAAAACCCGCCATATGCATTTAAAGTTACTTTGACTCTTGTGAGCTTTAAGCCATGTTATAATGTTGTTGTCTCATCAACATCACACACCTGGAGTTGTGTTTTGTTTCATTCATGATTTGATGAGGAAACAACATTATAGCATAGCTCAGAAAAGTGTGTAATATGAGCCCTTTAAGTTATTTTAAGGAATGGAAATACATCTAGTGACTTGGTTTAGTTTTGTTTTAGTCCAGTTTTGGTTCAAGCTTAGGGGTCTTTCCAGAATTAGAGGACATTTTACGTCCCACCCATCAAATATTAAATAATCCATATACAAAATACTAAAACATACAGTTTCTGAGTGAATTTACTTGTCCTGAGACCAAATCTAAAAAATGCCATTTTCCTCTTGTCCCACCCCTCTAATGGCCAAATTGAATCTCAAATAAACCAGTTAAAATTGAATTGAAATTTCTTGTTATTTGCATTATTTGTTTCATTCTCATCTCTTCTAACTGTGGGAACATTTGTTTTAAAAGACATAATATTTCAAACAATAATTATTATTCATGGAACATGTGTCCCACAACATGCATGCAACCCTGTTACCAGAACATTTTATCCTGGTAGAAGAAGAAGAAAGCAGAACCACATGATCCCCTGGACTTGACATCATCAAACAGTTTTCCAAAAGAATGGGCAGAGCAAAGGTTTGTCTTCTCTTCTATTTTTCATATTTTTATAACATCGTTAGCCTTGATTGAATGTCTCACTCTACCTCATGCAACCCTGTTATGCAAATGATCAGAATAAGACAATTATTTTTCTTGCCTTTACTTATTTGATTAGCAGTAATATATAATATAGGATGGGTTAAAATGCAGAGAAGAATTTCTCCAGTGTGAGATCAATAAAGTTCACTTCTTCTTCTTCTAACAGCTAAACAGCTTCTACTCCTGAGATAAAGCAAACATTAGTGTGGATTTGCAACCCTGTTACCTGCAACCCTGTTACTTAGAGTGAATAAATAAACCAAATAAATCATGTAATAAAAATTGTACCATTGAGCTGAGCTAATCAAGCATTTGATAGTTTATTACCTATTATTGATGAATATGTAGCAGAAAATTACAAAAGTGAAGGTTTATTGTTCAAGAATTTTAAAGCCAAAATGTCCTCAAATTCTGGAATGACCCTTAGATCTGGGCTAGTTCTAAGTTGGTCCTAAATTGAAAAAAGTAGGTAATAATATCTACTGATCTTCTTAACACCAGCCCCCTCTAGTGGAGATGTTATAACAGCTACAGCTAAGTGCAGTTCATAATAAGGACAGCGTTACCTTTCTGGTCTTGGTTTTCTTCCCATAGGCCACTGACAGCGGCTTCCTCTTCATCTGTGTGGTGGTTTTGGCAAAGAGATCTTCAAAATCACATGTGTTAATGTTGGGTTCCTCCAAAGTGCTCCATACTGTTTCCTTACTGAACAAAACAAATACATAAGATACATAAGCTATTACAATTCATAAAATATCTACACCTTTATCATTCACAAATCAAATTAATCACGGCTTGAATACAAACAGCTGATTGCAAATTAAAGGGCCCATATCACACTATTTTCTGATGTGTTATAATGTTGTTTCCTCATCAAAAACATATCTGGAGTTGTGTTTTGTTTCAGTCACACATGCTTAACACACACACAACTGTTTTCTCAACACTCTGTTCCACCTTTTGATGCCATGGGCTAATATAGGAAGGGCTCCACTGTGTTTTTAAACTGCATACACCTTCCCTAGAATCATCTGGATCATTTCCTCCCTGGAATTACCGATCTCTACTAAATCAAACAAAAAAGTAGGTGTTAACTGGGAAACTACCACTAAATCACATGACATCACAAGGTGGAACAGAGCATTTTGAACTTTATAGACGTAAACAGACTAATAAAAACGTGGCTAACACGGCTTAAAGCTCACAAGAGTCAAGTTTTTGTAATATATGGCCTTTAAAGTTACTAAATAAGTCCACATTGTCTTAATAAATTGTAAAAACAGGGCACTAAATTTCACTTTGGTGCACGTTTTATTAACTTCACACTCACAACTCTGCCAAAGTTAGGTGTTGTGTTGTGTTTCTGTATTTCACCAGGATAGATCCATTAAAATATCAAATCAAAAGAGTCCTGTCTCAAACTTAGCTTATGCTTTTTCTAATAAGAGGGTTGTCAAAAGTCTCAAAAGTTTAAAAAATCTGATACTAATTAATACAAAAGTACTATCAAAACTAGATAGTGTTGAAAAAAAAAGTCATATCAACAGTATTATTGTTTAATGTTGAAAATTATTACTATTATTAGGCCCGAGCGCTAAAGCGTAGGGCCTTTTGTAATTACTATTATTATTGTGATATGGGCTCAGTATCGAGTATCGGGTCTTTTCCTTAAGAGCAGTCCCTTACTTGTTCTCCTGTATTTGAATCCTCGTCCAGTACAGCGGCTTCATGGGCCGTGATGGTTCTACTGTGGGTTTTCTGGGAGCTTTGAGCCCACATTCAAAGGGCAAAGGCGGGGGAGGAGGGGGCACACCTATGCCTGACTGGGGCAAAGGGGGAGGTGGAGGGGGGATACGAGGAGGAGGGGGTATATTTTCTGAATTTGAGTTTAAAGGGAGAGGATCATTGATTAAGTGTTCAGTAAGGTTTTTGTGATTGAGTGATGAGTGGTCATCATTCTGTCTGGACAAGCTTGAGCTGATCAAATCAATGTCCAACTTTTGATGTTCAACTTTCTGCGGATTAATTATTCCATCTTCATTATCGCTTATCATCACAAACGTCTCACGGTCTGTCTGGATGCAAACGTTCCGAAATGTTTTGTATGGTGCGTCATCTCCCGTGGAAACATCCCGGACATCGCCATGGCGACGAGATTCGGACTGGGAGAGGCGGGACTGTAGCTCGATTATGGTGAACTCAAGTCGGGCCACACAGTCCTCGCTCTCCTCCTTCAGCCTGCTCAGCTCCTCAGCGTAGTCCTCCTGGGAACATACTCAGTTTTAATTAGGTGCAATAAGTTGGGTTTACATGAAGAGTGGAGGGAAGCGAAAGTCTGACTTTGCTATTTAACGGTTTCCACCCGAGGAAATTTTCAATTCTGTATCTGACATTGCAGGTTACATCCATTCTGGTATCTCAACAAACCTGATTAGCCATCAGTATAACCAAGATGGTAAAGATGGTTATTTAATTTCTAGGTTGTTAATTAGATTAATTTTACAGTATTCATTATGGAACAGGTTTGAGACAGAACTGGCCATAATTTTCTTAGAAAAAAAAAAATATACTGGACAACATATTTTACAATGTTTGAATAGCATTCACATAAATTACCTGTAATTTCTCCAAATCGTCTTTGCATTCCCTCTTCAGCTGCAGAAGTGCTGCTTGGTGCTCTGAAGGGACAAAAATCTATTTTCACACCGTTTGAGTGCAAATGTATTTTATATGCCACAAGAGAGCACTCCTTCCCAAACAATGTCACAGACCATACTGAAGTAAATCTGTTCCTCTGGACACTGGAGAGTCTTATGGATAATGGTTAACCATCTGCTCAGCTTTGGTATTTTTGGATGCAAAAGATTACTACCAGTAAAGTGATATACTATTCTACAGTTGTGCTACAAAGAAAAAAAACAACCCAATTTTTCTACTACAGAAACTCCTATTATTCATAGTAGTAGTATTAGTATTCATAACTTTAGAAGAAGAAGAAGCGACTTTATTGATCTCACACTGGAGAAATTCTTCTCTGCATTTGACCCATCCTGTTATTAGGAGCAGTGGGCAGCACATTACTGCGCCCGGGGACCATCTCCATGATCTTCTTGCTTCGGTTTGGTCAGGACCATAACTGGAGGATTTTACCTATGGTGCATGTTTTGGGTTGGTGGTTTAGTATTCATAACTGTTTGATACTTGTTATTTTATTAATGTCTTTGACCCTTTCAATTTTATCATCCCCAGGGATGGGGCAATGATTGACAATTTTTTAAAAATGAAAAACAAAATTTTTTTACTATCCCAAGGGCATTTGAGATTTTTCATAATAGCAGAATTTTGTATTGAGAATTAAAGGGTTAAAACTGATTAAAATAAAATACTCATTTGTTGCTGAATCAGTTTTAGTGTTTCAAGTACAAATATGAATCTCTTTCTGGCTGTGAAATGGGGACCGGAGAGTCCAGCAGGTGAATCCACTTGAGCACACAGGTATAGGTGGAGGTTCTGTTCATGTTCTACAAACTGATTATGTCAATTTCAGATGGAGAGGAGGGCCTATGGAACTCTATGGGAGATTTACTGTTTTGTACTCTTTTAGAAATAAATATCCAAACCTACGATCGAGAAATGTTAAAGGTCCCATGGCATGAAATTTTCACTTTCTGAGGTTTTTGAACGTTAATGTGAGCTCCCCTACCCTGTTTAGCCCCCCCATGGTTAAAAGCTGTGAAATGTCTAAACTGAGCATTTGCGATCCTTTTCTGCGTTACAAAAAATCGGAGCTCAAACGGGCGAGTTTGAACAAGGCACCTTATTGACGTCAGATCGAAAAAAGAAATGCAAATGCAGTTCCACCCCCGTCTGTCTGTACTCAGCGTCTCTGTAAATCACGCCCAGAGAGTTTGGACTGCGAATGCGCTAGGCAATGCGAAATGCGTTTTTTTATTTGCCTGGAGGCACGTCCGAGTGTTTCTAGGCTCGGAAGTCCTTTATCTGAGTCTCTGGACCTTTGAACAGCAGTGGTTTAATTTTATTTTATGTGGAAATGTGTTTATTTTTCAATGGAACGCTTCAAATCTCTCCCCCCGTGCAAAAACAAGGAAATTGATCAGCTGTGGGCTCTGAGCTCTGAGCGGAGAGTTTGGCCACGCCCCCACCCTCTACTATTGGCCATCTCTTTTCTCCTCATTTGCATTCAAGCAACAACACCCAGAATAAAGAGTTTGAGAGAGATATTTATGACTCTTTCTCATCTTATCTCTGTTTCTCATGCACTGAGTGTTGATTTTGAAGAAGGATTCATTTACAGTATTAGGGAACCATTAAGGAGCCATATAAAAGCATCAAGAAGTACCATGTCATGGGATCTTTAAACCTTATCATTATTTGTTAGGAACTGGCTTCACAAACTTGCCATTTTAATGAGAGGAATTGGTGAGTGACCTTCCACCAGAAAAGTTAGTGCATTTTCAATTACAGAACCCATGACTTTTTATGACACCACACTAGTCTCGCTGTGCACCTGTAATTTATAGCCAGAAGATAAACACAGAGGGTGAGGTAGTGTTTATCTATGCTTAATGTTAATACTTTTATATCACTACAGAGAGCAAACAACTGCTCTAACATCACTCAGGAATATTTCGATCCTGCTGACGGTCTGCCCTCTAACATTCAGATTCAAACATGCAGTACTTATGAATGAGAACCGCATACATTAACACAAGTAATTCATATGTAATGTACCTGCTTCTGTGTACTTCAGTCCCACTTTCTCCTCTTCTTGTAGCGGAGGCCAGACTGCTTGTAGACGACCCGGGGTCCTGTCCTCTGCATCAGCGGGCTTTTCTAACTGTAAAAATATAAACATATAAGAAATATTCATATAATTATCCAAACTATTCTAGCTATTCTGGGGCAAAGTGAGAAAAGCGGCTACATTTCAGTGCGTGTGCTTTCATAAAAATTACACGGTGACACAATCTTTTAAACAGAGCCAAAATAAAGGATTGGTTCTATGGATAAGATTCTGCAGAGGTAAGTAGTAGTAACAGCTCTGGAAAAAAATAAGAAGCCACTGCAAAATTATCAGTTTTTCTGATTTTACTATTTATAGGTATGTGTTTGGGCAAAAGGAACATTTTTGTTTGAGTCTATAAACTACTGACAACATTTCCCCCAAATTCCAAATACAGTAAAATATTATCGTTTAGAGCATTTATTTGCAGAAAATGTCAAATGGTCAAAATAACAAAAAAGATACACGTTTTCAGACCTCAACCAATGCAAAGAAACAAGATCAAATTCATTTTAAAACAACATAATACTAATGTTTACACTTAAGAAGAGTTCAGAAATCAATATTTGGTGCAATAACCCTTATTTTTAATCACAGCTTTCATGCGTCTTGGCATGTTCTCCACAAGTCTTTCACATTGTTCTTGGGTGACTTTATTCCACTCCTGGTGCAAGAACTGAAATAGCTCAGCTTTGTGTTTGTGTTGGAATTCAACAGACGCTGGAACAGAATGGCTGTAATACATGTAGAGATGCTGATTTCAGAAAAAGTGGAGTGGTCTCTTTTTTTGTTTTTCCAGAGCTGTAGTTACAGGAAAAAGGCACAAGTAAAAGTACTATAGGTAAGTGCGTAGAAAAGTGTATCCTTCAGTACTTTCAGTTTTCCTATTGGTTATTTTAATCATTGGCTATCTTTATGTGCACAGTAAATCCTGATTATTATGCGATTTCTGCACCTTAACGGTCCAATATTACGCAAAATGGACTCTTGTGAGTTTAAAGCCATGTTATAATGCTGTTACCTCATCCGCAATATACCTGAAGTTGTGCTTTTGAGTAAGCTTTTAGTATTAGTGAAATTATCCAAATGATTCTAGTGAAGATGTATAGAGTGGAAAAACACAGTGGAGGATTTCCTGTATGACATCACAAGGTGTTTTCAGTTTGAGACTAAGCCTAAATACGCAGGGATTGTACGTTAAACATGTGTGAATGAAACAAAACACAACTCCTGGTATGTTTTTGATGAGGAAGCAGCACAGATCAGAAAATAGTGTGATTTAGGCCCAGTAAAGACTATTTAAATTACATGCAAAATGCAAAATTTGATGTAAGTCATCATGATTAGAAAGAAATCAGGTGATTTTGCTGTTGTCATTGTCGTTGTACATGTAACTTTAATAATCTTATATCATCCAGAAATCTGAGGATAATCTGATTTTGAATGTACATGTAACTGTAGCCATTGATAAAGAAAATGGATTAACTGATCACACTCAGAAAACACAAAGCAAATAGTTAATGGACAATATCAAGGAGAACTGAGGTAAAATCTAACTTGTACCTTTGTCACCTTTGTCACTATTGAATTTTAGTGCCATAATTATTAAAGAATAAACATGCAATTCTTCACAATTACTGAGATTTGTTTAATTTTCACTCACATGTCTTTATAGATTGCCTTTCCTGTATCATGTATATATATATCAGCTTTATCAAATCAAATGTTCTGATTGAAAAAGCAATAATATGACATAACAGACAGAAAGTACTTCAATACAGATTTAACTGAAATGTAATTAAAATTATATATATTTGTAGTTTATTATATTATATTATATTGTACCAGTATAAACAGAATTATTTATTATTATTATTTTCTTTTTTTCTTTTTCAATGCACATTCAATTGCACATTTTACTACATCTCTAAATAGGCATTTATTTATTCTTTGCACTGCTTTTAGATTAATCTTAGATAGTTTTTGTATCGTCCTTATATTGTATTATGTGTCTTTTTTGCACTACCTGGCCACATATGGCAGAATTGACAATAAAGTTGACTTTGACATTTGAGAATGAGCAATAAACCTAATAATTTTGACATCTTTATCACCTATACATTTTGCCATATTGTCCACCCATAACTATGTTTCAGAATAAATAGCAGTAATAGTAAGTTTTGAGCAACAGTCAGATGTTTTTTTATTTTCTTTTGCCAATCTTAAAGCTACTATCTGTAAATACCGGTAAGTATATTTGCAGATGGCAGATGTGAAACTTGTTCCCTCCTCCCCTAAAATTTTTAATAATGCCAGGGTAGTAGTAATAAATGTACGTGTGATGCGGTAATTGCTATATAATTACAAAATGAAATACTGTATATGTTTAGTGTAATAGTTTGATTTATACTTTGCCATCATCCTCTGTCTTGTCGATGTTCTCGAATAAAGCTTTCAGTTGCTCTCTCTCATTCCTGATCCTCCTCTTCACCGCTTCTAGATCCAGTTTCTCTGAGGGATCTTTCTTCAGAGGTTTGGGAGTGAAGAACGCCTTGAACGCATCAAATACTGCGTCGGCGCTGGACCTCGTCTCTGCGATGTCGTTCAGTTCATTGTGTTTGGACTCGTCTCCTTCTTCTTCCTGCTTTTCGCGGTTTAAAAACTGAGAGATTTGGTCCAGGAAAGTGCCTTGGGTTTTGCTACTCTGCGATATAGGTTTAAGCTGGGAAATAGTGTCGTGTTCTGGTCCGACAACGCCTTTCCGCAGCACCCTTAGGCCGCTGAACAGGGCTGGAAGTTGGAGTTGCGTATCAGTTGGAGACCCAGACGGAGAACAGGTCGCTCTGGTTAACGTCGATCCTGGAGGTGGTTCATTTGACATACACGATGACTGAATAACAATATTTGACGCTGGAGTTTTGGGTTCTACTGGCAAATCTTGGGATGTGTTTTGGATTTTTTCTTCTTCAATCCAACCATTTCCATTTTTAAATCCATCCATTTCTTCTTCAAAATCCATGGAATTTTGTAGGTTACAATTGCGCAGGGAGAATTCATCTTCAGGATCATCGCTTGCAACTTCCAAATTCTTTTGATTAGCTACCAAAACGCGATCCAGTTTGTTATTTTCAAATTTAGGCACGTTTAACTTCATAATTTCATGAAAATTCTCTACCTTATTGAATGCATTAGTTAAAATTTCATCCTCAGCTTCATCAACTTCCTTTTCTGGCTGGGCTGGAATTTTGTTTGGTTTTAAAAGCAAATTGAATTCATGAGAATTCTCAACTTTACACGGCCAAGTAAAAGGCGACAAATCTTTTTGCTTAGCATCCCAGTTTAAGTTTTCCTCGAATATGTTTCTATCCAAATCTTCAGGAAACGGTCGGAAAGATGTCAGTACAGCAGTTGGTTCTTCCATTGTAGATCCAAACAGCTACTCGAACGTACGGAAAAACATTCGTCACATCAATTTGGAAATTTGTGACAGCTAATTTTACATTGAGAGAAAAAGTAGAATTTAAAGAATGATAGCAAAAAAAAAAAAAATCCTTGTCTGAAAATATGAGCTTCTTTGTGAAAATGAAAAATCATAAACACTACTTTTCAAAAATGCAGAAAAACATTGGCAGATTGTGGCAGTTAATTCACAAAAAAAACAAAAACAAAAGAAAAACAGAAAAATTAACAAAATAACTATGAATGTTACAATAATACAATGCAAGTTTAAATTTTGGAGACAATTTGTGAAAAGCGTGATTTATTTAGCAACTGTTAAGGCAAATTGAAAAATCCTTGTCCAAAAATATGAGCTCATTTTTGTCTTCTTTGTGAAAATTTAAATCGATTGTGATCCCTAGATGACACCCCAAAGAGTAATGGTCGATGTCCAAGCTTTCCAAGAGCTTACTCAGCTGCAGTTGAGCCAAATCTAATATTGTAGTGTGTATTTTCCTCCAAAATTTCTTATCCTTCATCGATCAAAGTTAAAAGAGCTCTTCCTTAAGTGGACTCGGGCATGTGTGACACCCCCCCGGTACATCCGTGATGGGACAAATACGCTGGGAACCACACCCGAGGAGCAGAAGGAGGAACTAGAAAGCAGCCAATCTCTGTCTAAATGTTTGGAGAGTGAATGAGCATAATAACATTTGTGCAAGTACAGAGTAGCACCACAAATCTAATCTGTGTGTTATCCCACCTCATTGGGCTTAAGCAGCTCACTGTTAACCATTGATACAAGTGTACTTTTGCTCTTTTTTCACTCTTTTTTGTGTTAACTCTAAAAGAAAGTATATATATTTAAAGCTTTTACAGTTTGGGGTTGTCATAATGCTCATTTCAAACTCAATTTTGATACTAAGGAATAGACTCAGATACTCAATAATGATTCCAATACTATAATGATATTAAACACTCTTTATGTAGACAATAAAATGTCATTTTCAATATTACATCATACTTCCTTTTATATTACCATGTGGTCTTATATCTGCGTAATCCTCAGTGGTCCAGCTTGGTTTCATAGTGGTCCATGGACAAAAGGTTCATTTCTGTCCTGTGAATGTGACTTTTTTTAAAAAGTATTTTTTGTAAAATTAATAGGGCTGTCAAACGATTAATTTTCTTGATCGCAACTAATCTCAGAAATTTCATAGTTAATCGCGATTAATCGTGATTTATTTTGCATGTTTAAAATTGATATCTTGCAGTAAGAATCTAAAGTTAAACTCACAATGCAAAGTATTTCTCACCATTTTTTTTATTTCAAAAAAGTGCAGAGAAAGGAAAAAGTAACAATGAACCAGTAATAGTGGCTAAGTTGGTTAAACTGAAGACAACAGCGTGTCCTTCCTTGCCAATGCCGACGACTCGATTGAAGCCCGCTCGAGCTGCCTACGGATGCGTAGAAGGAACAAAATACTAGCAAACTCAAAATAGCGCGTTTAACCGACAATGAGTTTAATTAATACAACCAAATGAGCTGCATATGGATGGTAGAATTGCAGAAAATGCTGGCAAACTCTGATCGCGATTTAAAAAATTGTTCGCGATCATAACTTACATTAATCTAATCGCGATTAACGCGTTAATATTCCCAGCCCTAAATATTAAATATATTAAATATATAAGGGCCATTTGGTACAATCACATTAGTATTATGAACTAGGGTTGACAATAGTATTGAAACTCACATACTAATCAATACTAAAACTAGTATCAAAAGTAGTAGATACTCATTTGAGGAGATATTGATACTAAAAGAGTCCCATTTACAGGACAGAAATACGCCTATGGACCACTATGGAACCTGCTTGGACCACTGAGGGATCAGACTTACTTAGACTTAGATTTAGACTTAGACAAACTTTTTTGATCCACAAGGGAAATTATTTGGATACAGGATTACACAGATATAAGGCCACATGGTAAAATAAAAGAAAGTACGATGACGTAATACTGAAAATGACATTCTATTGTCTAAATAAAGAGGTTTTTTTTTATATCATTGTAGTACTGGAATCGTTATTGAGTATCTAAGTCTATTCCTTAGTATCGAAATTGAGTTTCAAACGTTATTATCATTACACTATTATGAAGACACAAAAATGTATATCATTTTTATTTGATTAGTTCACATCTTGTTCTTATTTTAGTTCATACTCAATATATGACAGCATAACTATATTGTCCTATATACCCTGAATACCCCTTTTCTTTCTTTAAAATGGGGACATTTAATCTTCTTATGACTAGAAGTGTAGCCGTAGGACATTGTGGCCTTAAACAAGTTATGTTTATGTAACAGCGACCACGGATAATCTTGAAAATATTCTTAAATCCGCCTACGTACACAGCATACTACACGCCATGACAACAGATTACAGATGGCAAAACAGCACGGCCTAGTTCTGAATTAAATTACTGCTTAAAGGTGTAAAATTGATGCAAAATTATTCAAAATGTACTCTTCTGAGCTTTATGTCATGTAGTAGAATGCTGTACTTCCTCAAAAACATCTGGAGTTGTGTTTTGTTTCATTCACACAAGTTTGAATAATGCTTTATTATTAGTCTGTCAAACTTTGTGATGTCATGTAGTGGCAGTTTTCAAAATAACAGCTCCCTTTTACATTTTGTTCAGTGGAGATTGGCAGTTCCAGAGCTGAAATTATGTGATTGATTCTAGTGGAGGTGTATGGAGTTTAAAAACACAGTGGAGCACTATGTGGGAAAAGAACTCAGCCTGAATATGCAGGGTTTGTGTGTTAAACATGTGAATGAAACAAAACTCAACTCTAGGTTTGTGATGGGGAAACAACATTATAACATACGAGGGCCATTCAAAAAGTTCTAAGACAAATGCCATAAATTCAAAATGAGTCGAACTAGTTCAACAAAATGACCTTGAATCGTACCACTGATGACTGATAAACACATTTGAAAAGTTTCGGCATTCTAGATTTGTTATTCAAAGAGTTACGTTACATATTGCACAACCCACTTTTTTGACCCTCCAAAATGAGCCAATTTGAAGTCCGAGCAAACATTAAATTTCTCACAAAACTTCAATGAAAACCTAAAGAAATGATTGAAGCTTTGCACAATGTTTATGGATGTTTTTTTCCTATTTCCAAAGTTGAAGGAACATTTAAAAGGAACAAGATTTCAGTCCATACTTGAAGCGAAGAGGGAGGTTGGGACCTGGTTGACTAGACAAGCTCCAGAATTTGGAGAAACTTGACTTAGGTGGCTGTTATGTAGAAAAATAATTCTGTTACTTTCAAAAATAAAGTTGTTTTTTAAATTTGTCTTAGAACTTTTTGAATGACCCTCGTGGATAACATAGAAAATAGAGTAATACAAGCCCTTTAAACATATACTTAATACATTGCCTGTCATTTATATATTGAGAAAGTCGTTTTTTCATCATAAGATTTATTGCTTTCCTCCCTTTTCTTATAAAGGGTCATAAAATTGATGGAAGAACCGTGGAAGAACATAACAGTATTGGCTGGACACAATTTCATTCATCTTGTAGTTTTATACCCCTCAGCAGACATTAATCACGTCAGAGTTTCACCATTTTTGAATCCATTACGAAAAAACTAATTCTGCCTCAAGTCTTTTGTGCTGACAGAAATGATAAAAACTACTCCCAGCTTTACTTTTGTGTCTGAAGAATAGTAGGAAGTAAAATGTTCTAATCCAGAATGGTATCTCTTTGTATTTTTTATGCAGTTGGATATCACATCTTCATAAAGTATTGAAGAATTTTGTATCTCAGGCAAGTAAAATATACAAACGATCGGTACACTATCGTATTTTTATGGTATTGTTGTCAAAATACATACATCTACTTCAATCTATCTATAAAAAGGTTCAAAGCGTGAGTAATGTGGTCATGTTGATGGCGCTGACTTGACAAGGGATCTTGGTCTATGTAGTTCCCTTTATTATAAAATCATTTGTATTCTCCGTCACAAATTCCACAGCCAGGGACGGACTGGACCAAAAAACAGCCCTGGACACCGGACGGCCGTTCTGGGCCTTTCCAGAACGCACAGATTGCCAGTCCGCCCCTGTTGTTTTAAAATTAATTTGATCTTGTTTCTTTGCATTGTTTGAGGTCTGAAAACGTGTATCTTTTTTGTTATTTTGACCATTTGTCATTTTCTGCAAATAAATGCTCTAAGCAATAATATTTTTATTTGGAATTTGGGGGAAATGCTGTCAGTAGATTGAAACAGTAGACTGAAACAAAAATGTTCCTTTTGCCCAAACACATACCTATATTTTTTATAATTTTGCAGTGGTCTCTTATTTTTTTTCCAGAGCTGTATATGCTCTTATACTTATTCTGATACAGCTCATTATAATTCTAAAGCTATTTAGGAAAGATACATTTCTGTCTCGTGAATGTGACTTTTTTTTATGTGTATCTAGTTTTGATACCAGTTTCAGTATGGATTAGTATCTGATTTTACTTTTGCCAACTCTTGCCTAGTATTCATGGATATCAGCATCTTGATATACACAACATTTTGAGGACTTTCCCCATTCAAAAGATATCACATTTTATTATAAATTGTTAATTGCTATGTCAACAGTCTTAATTTTCCATCAGTCTGAAACCCATGAACTGGGAAACAGGCAACCAAAGCAGTAGTCCCATACAATCTATTACACAACACATCTCCCAATCCATAATCCTGCTGTTATATAACTAATGAAAACACAACAGCCTTTGTTTCACAGCCCTCGATCATGACGCCACAAGTTAATCTTACTAACTCAAACAACAAACTGCCACTGCTCCTTCCCTTTACTCTGAGAAATGGGTCAAAGCGGCGATGACTTTGCAGAAAATGCAATGTTGAAAGAGCAGCTTCATATCCAAAGTGAAGGCTCAGGCAGTAAATATTTCAGGTTGGGCGCACAGGAGGAGGCACTTAACTCACCCCTGGCTCGCGGGACAGTGAAGGAGGAGGCGTGGGTGGTGGTGGTGAAGGAGAGGGCGCGGGGCTGATGTCTTCTTCCTCTTCAAGTGCAGTGAGGTGTAAAAAGTCCACGTGCTGGGGTCTGCTGGGATGAGACAGGCAAAGGCAGTCCTCCACCTCCTGCTGCCATACGTCCTCCTGCCTCCGGAGGGCCTCATCTGTCCACGAACAGAGACAGGGATGGAGTGGTTAAAGGTCCTGTAATATGCAAATTTGACCCCAATAAACTTTAAGCCTAGTTAGAATGCTGTTAGCTCATCAAAACATCCCATCCCCGGAGTTGTGTTTTGTTTTATTCACACATGTTCTGTCTCATGTCAAAGCTCAAAATGTTTTTTTCCACCTTGTGATGTCATGAACCTTTAAATTTTTAGAGAGAGGCAGAAAGCATTGTCAGAAATAGAGAGATCGCAATGTCTGTAAGGAGAAAGTTGTGGAATTACAGTCTATATATGTGTCCCGCCACGTGAAAAAAGGCTACAACTCACTGTGAATTTGTGATTTTTATTTTTTATTTTTTTTGCAGAATGTGCTAGTTGAGATCATGAAAAAGCTACTCCATGTTTCAGGTAACAGCATTAGTTGCATTAAAAACATACATTTTTAAATGTCAAATTGGCTTGTTTTTTCGGAAAGAAAGGAGGCGTGTATAAATCACCTCATTTCCCACGCTCGCGCTCCCGCTAATCATGTTCAGAGTAGCGCCGTTGTGTTTTCGCCTGTTCGCCTATCAGCTGTAAGGAGCTCGTGAATATTTACGCTTCATTTCAAGAGAATAAGGACAGCGAAAATTGACCTTTAACTTCTACTTGGACATATGACACTTTCGGGACACGTCCGTTTCTCCGGAGCTCATGTGCAGAGAGCGGTTGGTGAGTTTAGCAGCTGAAACTCCGTGGATATACGCGATACATATAGGATTATATAGTATAGTATTATAGTATATAGGATTATACTTGGCAATTTTCATTAACAGTTGTTTTATGAAACTTTTCCAGTGAAGGGTACGCCATCTGTTTGCCTTCATGGAGATGTTACTGTTTCGCCTCAAATGTTCCTCCATATCGCAGTAAATGTATAATAATAATAATAATAATAATTCATTGGATTTATATAGCGCCTTTCATGACACCCAAAGCGCTTTACAGTTCATTGTTCATTCACTCCACACTTGGTGGTGGTAAGCTACTTTCTGTAGCCACAGCTGCCCTGGGGCAGACTGACGGAAGCGAGGCTGCCAATCTGCGCCATCGGCCCCTCCGACCACCTCCAACACTCATGCATACGCCACTTTCATACTAGGCAAATGTGGGTAAAGTGTCTTGCCTAAGGACACAGCGACAGTTTTTTGCAACTGGCGCCCCACTGTGGCACCTGGAATTCCCAGCGGTCTCCCATCCAAGTACTAACCAGGCCCTGCCTTGCTTAGCTTCTGAGATCTGACGGGATCAGGCTTTGACAGGCAGGTATGGCCACATCGTATCTTATCTTAAAAGAGACAAGCAAGTGACCCCACCAGGTCAATTCATAGTCATATAATGCATATCTTTTTTTTTCTAGAAATAGATGTGTAACATTCCAGGAAAAGCCATGACGGACCCCTTACTAGAGAAGTTATAACTATAACTTTATAATCTAAAATGTCTATTATTTTTGCAAGCTTAAAGTGCCCATATTATGATATTTTCTGATGTTTCCTTATCATAAACATACCTAGAGTTGTGTTTTGTTTCATTCATACATAGTTAACACAGAAACCCTATACAGCTCTGGAAAAAAATAAGAGACCACTGCAAAATTATCAGGTTTTCTGATTTTACTACTTACAGATATGTGTTTGGGCAAAAGGAACATTTTTATTTGAGTCTATAAACTACTGACAAGATTTCCCCCAAATTCCAAATAAAAATATTATCGTTTTGAGCATTTATTTGCAGAAAATGACAAATGGTCAAAATAACAAAAAAGATGCATGTTTTCAGACCACAAACAATGCAAAGAAATAAGATCAAATTCATTTTAAATCAACATAATACTAATGTTTACACTTAAGAAGAGTTCAGAAATCAATATTTGGTGCAATAACCCTTATTTTTAATAACAGCTTTCATGTGTCTTGGCATGCTCTCCACAAGTCTTTCACATTGTTCTTGGGTGACTTTATTCCACTCCTGGTGCAAGAACTGAAGTAGCTCAGCTTTGTGTTTGTGTTGGAATTCAACAGACGCTGGAATGGAATGGCTGTAATACATGTAGCGATGCTGATTTTTTTTTTTTTTAAATGCAGTGGTCTCTTATTTTTTTCCCCAGAGCTGTATAACTCTAACTTTTTATCTAAAATGTCTATTATTTTTGCAAGCTTAAAGTGCCCATATTATGATATTTTCTGATGTTTCCTTATCATAAACATATGTAGAATTGTGTTTACAATCAATCAATCAATCAAACATTTATAAAGCGCTTTTCATACAAAAATGTAACACAAAGCGCCTTACAGTGATTAAGGATTAGAAGATTAGAAGATTGACTTTTTATTGATCTCACACAGGAGAAATTGTTTTCTGCATTTGACCCGGGGACAATCTCCATGATTTTGTTGTTTAGGCTTGGTCAGGACCCAAGCTGGAGGATTTTACCTATGGTGCATGTTTTGGGTAGGTGGGAAAAAACTGAGTATTTTGTTTCATTCACACATAGTTAACACAGAACCCCTATATATTTAGGCTTACAAGTGTCCGAGTGTTACAAGTGATCAAAGGAGAAGTTCAATTTGTCAACTGGACAAAGTTTGTTTGGTTGAAAACGTTTCGCCGCTCATCCGAGAGGCTTCGTCAGCTCTGCCGAGTGTTACAAGTGTTTCATTTTTGTAAGGGTTTTATTTAGAAAAGTTAAAAAATATTTTAGTTAATGTGTTCTATTCTAACCTAGACCAGTTCCTCCCACACACACAGGACAGGATGCTCACATTTTGGTCATGAGTGTGTCCCATTGACCTTGTTCCACATACAAAAATGTACTGCCCCCAGTGGCAACTGCAGTGCACACCGGTGGACCAACAAAAGGCACTTTGAGCATAGCTGTGGAGAGACTAGAGGTGGTAAAGAGTTCTAATGACTTCAACTTGTTTTTTTTTTTTGTCTTTTAATAACTTTTAATTTACTATTTGCTTACAGATACATTACATATCTTTGTCTTGAGAGATCTGTATGACTATTTTACACAGTGTTGACAGAGACGATTTGAGACTCCCTGGTAAAATGTAGAATTATAGGAGATTTATAGAGAATTATTGAGGTTTATTTTATTTACAGTGTTTATGAGTGCTATAAGAATATTTAAAAACATACTGATCTAAAATTATGTTCATTTTCTTTTTAGCACTCTTTCAAAAATGCTAGTACGCAAAGACCAGCATGCCCACCTAGACGTATTACCAGTCTTATATTACACAAAATTGATTCTTGTGAATTTTAAGCCATGCTATGATGCTGTAACCTCCTCAAAACAGACCTGGAGTTGTGTTTTGTCAGAAAAGAGCATAATACATATAAGCCCTTTCAACAAGCTCTTGTCAGTTCACTGTTATTTCTTTGTTCCATTTGAAAAAGAAGCATGTATTCAAAGCAAAGCATTTTCTTTTCATTTAAGTAATACCACTGGCACTTAGTATGCAGCTCAATTGTTCAAAAATAAATGAACAATCTGCATAATACAAAACTCCCATTATGGCTGTGAGGATTCTGATTTTAGTACAGAGAGAAAAAGAAACTGGGGCCAGGCTGAGAATAGTATCTTGTACTTGACAATTTTACTTCTAGCTCACAGCAAAAGGTCATGCGAGGTTCAATCAATTCCTGAGCAGTTCTCTAAGGGTTTTCTAAGTGCCCTAGTTTCCCACATGAACCTAACATATGCACAGATAATCCTCCAGCTGTAGTTCTGACCAAGATCCCTCAAGATTTCAAAATAGGTCCTGGCACAGGTGTTACACAGATAATACTGATACTGCAAACTTGATTTTGATACTAAGGAATAGATTTGATATTCAATACAGACTCCCATACTATTAAAAAATATAAAATATAAATATAAAATTAAAAAACATTCTATTTGGACAATGGAATGTCATTTTCAACATTGATCTAAAACAAGTCTAAAGCAGGTCTAAACCAAGTCTAAACCAGATCTAAACCAAGTCTAAACCAGGTCTAAACCAGGTCTAAACCAAGTCTAAACCAAGTCTAAACCAAATCTAAACCAGGTCTAAACCAAGTCTAAACCAGATCTAGACCAGGTCTAAACCAGGTCTAAACCAGGTCTAAACCAGGTCTAAACCAAGTCTAAACCAAGTCTAAACCAAGTCTAAACCAGGTCTAAACCAGGTCTAAACCAAGTCTAAACCACATCTAAAACAGGTCTAAACCAAGTCTAAACCAAGTCTAAACCAGATCTAAACCAAGTCTAAACCAAGTCTAAACCAGATCTAAACCAAGTCTAAAACAGGTCTAAAACAGGTCTAAACTAGGTCTAAACCATGTCTAAACCAAGTCTAAACCAGCTCTAAACCAGGTCTAAACCAGGTCTAAACCATGTCTAAACCAAGTCTAAACCAAATCTAAACCAGGTCTAAACCAACTCTAAACCATGTCTAAACCAAGTCTAAACCAAATCTAAACCAGGTCTAAACCAACTCTAAACCAGGTCTAAAACAGGTCTAAAGCAAGTCTAAACCAACTCTAAACCAGGTCTAAAACAGGTCTAAACCAAGTCTAAACCAAGTCTAAACAAGGTCTAAACCAAGTCTACACCAGATCTAAACCAAGTCTAAACCAAGTCTAAACCAGGTCTAAAACAGGTCTAAACCATGTCTAAACCAAGTCTAAACCAGGTCTAAACCAGGTCTAAACCAAGTCTAAACCAAGTCTAAACCACGTCTAAAACAGGTCTAAACCAAGTCTAAACCAAGTCTAAACCAGATCTAAACCAAGTCTAAACCAAGTCTAAACCAGGTCTAAAACACATCTAAACCAGGTCTAAACCAAGTCTAAACCAAGTCTAAACCAGGTCTAAAACAGGTCTAAACCAAGTCTAAACCAGGTCTAAACCAGGTCTAAAACAGGTCTAAAACAGGTCTAAGCCATGTTTAAACCAAGTCTAAACCAACTCTAAACCAGGTCTAAAACAGGTCTAAACCAGGTCTAAACCATGTCTAAACCAAGTCTAAACCAAATCTAAACCAGGTCTAAACCAACTCTAAACCAACTCTAAACCAGGTCTAAAACAGGTCTAAACCAAGTCTAAACCAAGTCTAAACCAAGTCAAAACCAAGTCTAAACAAGGTCTAAACCAAGTCTACACCAGATCTAAACCAACTCTAAACCAGGTCTAAAACAGGTCTAAACCAAGTCTAAACCAAGTCTAAACCAGGTCTAAACCAAGTCTAAACCAAGTCTAAACCAGGTCTAAACCAGGTCTAAACCTGGTCTAAACCAAATCTAAATCAAGTCTAAACCAGGTCTAAACCAAGTCTAAACCAAGTCTAAACCAGGTCTAAACCAGGTCTAAACCAGGCCTAAACCAAGTCTAAACCAAGTCTAAACCAGTTGTAAACCAGGTCTAAACCAAGTCTAAACCAGGTCTAAACCAAGTCTAAACCTGGTCTAAACCAAATCTAAATCAAGTCTAAACCAGGTCTAAACCAGGTCTAAACCAGGCCTAAACCAAGTCTAAACCAAGTCTAACCCAGGTCTAAACCAGGTCTAAACCAGATCTTTTTTTTATATGACCAGGCAATCTTATATCTGTGTAATCCCTCAGTCAACCAGGAGGTTCCTGAGTACAGTAGTCCATGGGTTCTGATGCAGCTCAAGATCCTGCCAGAACTATTCAGGAAAGGTTCATTTCTGTCCTGTGAATGCAACTTTTTTCGTATTGATGATGGAATGGGCTTCCATAAGTATACGATCTCATGTAAACATAAAGAAAGTACTATTACCAGTATTTTGTGTATCAAAATTACACTTTTTTTTTTTTTTTAAACAATTTGATTATTAAAAAAGGAACATGTTTTATATTCATTGTGGTATCATAATCGATAGTGAGTATTGTGTCAGTTCCTTAGTATGGAAATTGAGTTTTAATTTTTTGTATTTTTAAGTCGACTAAGAATTTCTTTAGTCGACAACTATGCACACTACAGAGCACATTTCTGTACAAAAATTCTATCTGGAATCAGTTACGGTCAAACTGCTTGGACCGGGAACTGGGTAGCAGTGGTAGAAAGAGTACTGCATATCTGTCATTTTCCGTGGCTAGAAATGTACTCAATCACAAGTAAAAAGTACATATGAAAAAAACAGTACACTACTACTTCTTACTGGTTACTAGTTACTTTTAAACAGATTTTAGCAGCATTTTAGATCACAATTCTACAGCTCTGGAAAAAAACAAGAGACCACTGCATTTTTTTTCTGAAATCAGCATCTCTACATGTATTACAGCCATTCCATTCCAGCGTCTGTTGAATTCCAACACAAACACAAAGCTGAGCTACTTCATTGTGGTATCATAATCGATAGTGAGTATTGTGTCAGTTCCTTAGTATGGAAATTGAGTTTTAATTTTTTGTATTTTTTAGTCGAATAAGAATTTCTTTAGTCGACAACTATGCACACTACAGAGCACATTTCTGTACAAAAATTCTACCCATCTATTCCTTTTGCTGGTACATTGAGTACTTTACTTATTCATTTTACACTTGACTGGAGGCACATGGAGCTCTTATTTCCAGCCACCTCCTCGCCTGCTCCCTGTCTGCAGCACTTGCCTATGAGAATACTGAGTGTGTAATGACCCCGGAGAGCCCTGCGCTGAAGAAGAGAGCAAACACGTGGAGGTCAAAGCTTTACAGTGTTGATCAATGTTTAAATGTGACAGTCAGAAGCAGCCTCCTAAAACTCCCTCTAAAATCTCCACTCCACTTCACTGACCAACCAGGAAAAGGGAATGTTACGCTCTTCTGCACATGTCCTTTCCAAAGCAGCTAACAATGAGCTGAAAAATTGTCAGAAAGTTAGCCGAAGCTCTTGTTTTGGGACTTATGAAGTAAATGCGAATATACAGTACAGCGCTGGGAAAAAATAAGAGAACACTGCATTTTTTTGTGAAATCAGCATCTCTACATGTATTACAGCCATTCCATTCCAGCGTCTGTTGAATTCCAACACAAACACAAAGCTGAGCTACTTCAGTTCTTGCACCAGGAGTGGAATAAAGTCACCCAAGAACAATGTGAAAGACTTGTGGAGAGCATGCCAAGACGCATGAAAGCTGTGATTAAAAATAACTCCACAACTCCACTATATAGTCTAAACGTGCAATTTTTTTCTACATTCTCATATTTACTTATTTTTTTTATTATTACTTATCTTGTCTCATGCACTTTTTTGTTCTAACTTTCTTTTGCACTAAACTGCCAGGAGCTAATGTGGCAAGTGAATCTTTCCTGTGTGAGATCACTAAAGTCTTATCTTATTGCACCAAATATTGATTTCTGAACTCTTCTTAAGTGTAAACATTAGTATTATGTTGTTTTAAAATGAATTTGATCTCGTTTCTTTGCATTGTTTGAGGTCTGAAAACATGTATCTTTTTGTTATTTTGACCATTTGTCATTTTCTGCAAACAAATGCTCTAAACGATAATATTTTTATTTGGAATTTGGGGGAAATGTTGTCAGTCATTTATAGATTCAAACAAAAATGTTCCTTTTGCCCAAACACATGCGTATAAGCAGTAAAAATCAGAAAAACTGATCATTTTTCAGTGGTCTCTTATTTTTTTCAAGAGTTGTATATCAAAACAATTACATGATAGACTACTAGTAGTCTCCACCCAAATTTGGTAACAAACTTGGAACAAAATACACTTTGGGGTTTTCATTTTTCTTTTCTTACACTACAAGAACAGAACTATACCAGAACTAGAACACCAAACCAAGTCACTCCAACCAGGACCAATCAAGAGTAATTGTTTTCTTCAGATATTGCTAAAAGGCAAAAAATAATGCAATAATAATCTCCCTGTATCCATTATGTTGAAGAGTAATTTCAGAAATATTCACAAAGCCAATAAGCACAAAATCTGAAGACAACTGAAGTGTAACTGGGCTGTTCTCTGAAGCTAAGGAACACTATTACATGTCCACTCAGGATCTTCAGGATGAAACATACTCATGCATACCATAGGCAGCACAGTGAGAAAATGTTTTATGAATATTTTATGATATTTTAGAGGCTATATGCACTCCATGTCCTAATACCATTACTATCCCATGATAAGGTCTAGTATCTGGAATCAGTTATGGTCAAACTGCTTGGACCGGGAACTGGGTAGCAGTGGTAGAAAGAGTACTGCATATCTGTCATTTTCCGTGGCTAGAAATGTACTCAATCACAAGTAAAAAGTACATATGAAAAAAACAGTACACTACTACTTCTTACTGGTTACTAGTTACTTTTAAACAGATTTTAGCAGCATTTTAGATCACTATTCTACAGCTCTGGAAAAAAATAAGAGACCACTGCATTTTTTTTATGAACTCAACATCTCTACATGTATTACAGCCATTCCATTCCAGCGTCTGTTGAATTCCAACACAAAGCTGAGCTACTTCAGTTCTTGCACCAGGAGTGGAATAAAGTCACCCAAGAACAATGTGAAAGACTTGTGGAGAGCATGCCAAGACGCATGAAAGCTGTGATTAAAAATAAGGGTTATTGCACCAAATATTGATTTCTGAACTCTTCTTAAGTGTAAACATTAATATTATGTTGTTTTAAAATGAATTTGATCTTGTTTCTTTGCATTGTTTGAGGTCTGAAAACATGTATCGTTTTTGTTATTTTGACCATTTCTCATTGTCTGCAAATAAATGCTCTAAATGATAATATTTTTATTTGGAATTTGAGGGAAATGTTGTCAGTAGTTTATAGACTCAAAAAACACAAACACATACCTATAAGTAGTAAAATTAGAAAAACTGATAATTTTGCAGTGGTCTCTTATTTTTTTCCAGAGCTGTATATGAATTAAACAGTCAATTAAACAAGGTAAATTGAATAATTGAAACCACAATCTGTATTTTCCCTGAGCTTTGGCCAATCAGAGCAGGCGATGCAGAGCTCTTATGTGGGTTTGTCGGTTTAGAGAGGAGGAGAGACGTGAATCAAGGTGATTTAGAGTGGATTGGGCTGTATTTAATACTCATATAATTTTGAATATAAATGTAAAAGTACGAGTAATTGAGTAAAATTGCTTGTACAGGTTTAAAAAATCTCATCCATGATTACAATAATGTGAGTATTTTGATTAGTTACTTTCCACCCCAGTGTATCAGGAAGTATAGCACAAAAGATAGATTCAAATGATTGTTATACTTCTCTCTGTCCTTGCTGGAAGGCAGCTACTTGTTTTCTTCCTCCCTTATCTACTGCTCTCTCTGTCTGAGTGCCTTTCTCTTGTTTTTGTCCATATTTCTCCTGTTGGAGTAGATTGATGAAAATGTGGGTTTGGGAGAGCCGATCGGAACTATTTACTATTTGGATTTTTGATGGCAGGACATGTGAATTGGCCTGGACGATGGTTTCTGATCCATCGGAGAATTGGCATGCCTGCAGCGGACAAAGAGCCCCCGAGCTGTTGGCTGTCATTCTACACCACAGTGGAGCCGTTGCAGACCAGGGAAGGTCTACATCAGAAGGTGACACAGATTGAGGAACTGTACCATCTCCAATCTGTGAAAACCCGAATGACGCTGGGATACCATCACGATTATGGCTGTGGAACTGTGCGAAACAATCATCTACGTGCCAGGAGGAAAGGACTGGACAGTCTCAACAGCCCGGCTTGGTGACTTAGCAGAACCAGTTCTCGGACCAACTGTCCGTTCATCTGAGTTCTAAAATGTATCGATTATTTGCATTCTCCCCTGGTTTAATTAATCCTCCTGAGAATCTACAATAGCAGGGCTGCTGCTTTGACTATGGCTCTTGCACTGGACACTCCAAGGTCACAGCACATGATATCAAACGAACAACATAGATTGGCTACGTCACGATGACATGTATTTATGAAAAACACTCTCCCCTCTCACATAGTCTGCTGCCTCAGTTTGTCAATAATATATTTCTCTGTTTTCCATCTCGTTTTCCCCCTCCTGACCTCCCGTAATTGTATTTCTAAGCAAAAAAAGACCTCAGTGTTTACCGTTCCACTGTATTACGTCATATGTGTTTGTGACTACTGTGATTGTATCTGCATTTTCTGTTTATGTTCTTGTATCACTGAGAGAGGCGGGACGTTAGCTCCCCCATGTCGGCTGCTTTATGGTCCATGGACCCGTCCATTTCAATCTCATCTCATTGTTTACAATGACAAATAAACGTTTCCATTTCCATTCCATTTCAAAATAACTGGAATGAAAAAGCCCCTCCCCCCCAAAAAATAAAATACTATCTTATATGGAACCCGACAGAGGCCATGTTCATAATAATTATTTCCACCTTAATAACAAGAAAATTGATTTGTGATCTCGAGAAAACAAAACTGTTGTTCCGTGATCTCGAGAAAACACTGTATCTCCATCGGTAAAGACGAAGCCGGGCCAGTCTTCTGCGGAGGTGCCGCGGACTAATCTTGAAATGATCCCGAATTAAAAGACGTAATGCAATCTCCCCTGTGTCAACCCCTGATCAAAAATATTGCCTTATCAGCTGATCGATTATTATTCCAGACATTCTAATGACCAATAACGTGTCTATTCAGAATGAGAAATAGCCCCGAAGTCAGCCTGTCACAACGTAGTGGTAGACGTTTCAGTTGTTTTCTCGAGATCACGGAATAATTATCTCGTTATCTCAGGATAACAAGGAAGAAAAAATATTGCTAAGGAATATGGCCTCTGTCGACTTCTGTAATCTTACACCACGATAAATACACAAAAAATAACAACTGAAAAGAAAATAGCATCAAAAGTAGTTTTTCAAGCATTTTTACCTGAATATAGCAGATCCTCTTTATTGTCTTTATGGTCGCTTTCTTCGAAGTAGATATGGCCATACTCTTTGATCCAGTTCGTCCATCGCTCATTTGTATTACTGCAGTTTTCCAATTCAAAGCCACAACTTCCAGAAGTTTCCTCAATCTCCTTTGTCTTATTTTGGGGCTCAGGAGTTGATGAATTTGGGGTCAGCAGAGGAGAAAAAATAGGAGATGGAGATGTTGAATAACTATCTGAGTCACTGTAGCATTTATTTACAGGTAGATACTGTGGCCTTCTTACAGCTTTGATTTGTTGATAACTGTTCTTCAATATATTCCCTTCTTCCATCTTTAAGCCTTGTTGCAAACTTTGGTTCTTTGGTCTTTGGGTTTCTCCCATTACATGAAGCTCCATGATTTGCAATTGTCTCTTACTATTATAATTCAAATTTATATCCTTGCAGGTACATTTTGGTGCAGTTTTGAATATTTTTGTTTCAGATTCACTAGTCTCTTTTGTCAGTTCAGAACTGGTTAGGCTTACCCGGCGTAGAATTCTTTCCACTTCTTCAATTTGACTCAAAATTCCAAGTGTTGCCATCTCTTTTTCAGATGCCTCCAATAATGATAAAGATCTCTGGTTAAACATTTGGCTAGTTCCAGGGTTTTTGGTATTTTTTGCATCATATAATATCTCATTTTCATATCTAGAATAATGCAAATCCGTTATTTCATCATTATTACGTTCCACAGTCGACAGTGAAGATTTTTGTGAAAATCGTAAAGTTGGTTGATTCGCTCCTTTTGATGCAAAATCTTCAAAATTATTCCTAATATTTCTTGTTTTCTCGATTACATGAGTCCCTTTTTTCGAGATATGTTCTTTTCCTTTTTCTAAGTAGTTCGTAGTCCAATGTTTACTGGGTTTTCTTACTTTGAGTGGATTTGACAATGCCATTTTGATATGAAAACCGTTCAAGTCGTCGTTTTCCTTCGCTCTCCGTCTTTTCTTAAATATTTGTGATCTGAATAGCTCATCTTCTGCTAACTTCGTGTTCTTGATCCTATTCCCCTGTTGGTTGCCCATGTTTGGTAGCCAGTCGGTCTCTGAAAAGTCGTCAAGGGATAGGAGAGTTTCTTTACAATCACTGAGGGTTGTTTTGTTATAGCTTAGCCCATCCTCTCCACAGCTACAGGTCCATCCCAGACTGGACATCTTCAGTGGGGCTTTGAAGAGGGAGGTGGGGTCCCTGTTGAGTGACAGAGACACACTGCTCCTCTCCCTGATGGGCGTGTAGAAGTGTAAGGTACTCTGTTTTCCCTCCATAGTCACCCTAAACTGAAAAGAAAATAGAAAATGGTATTATTATTATTATAACTTTATTTAACCAGGGAAATCCCATTGAGATTAAAAACCTCTTTTTCAAGGGAGCCCTGGCCAAGAGGCAGTAAAAAGATAATTACAACACAATTAAAATGACATACAAATTGGTTAAAATGAGTACAGTTTATGGAGGCTGTCTCAAGTGCTCTCAGTCTGGATTTAAAGCCATTCAATGAGATAAGTTCCGTTAATTTCCAGTCCTTTTGCAGCTTGTTCCATGTCGAGGGGGCAAAGAAGACAAAAGCCCTTTTTCCCAACTCTGCTGAACAAACGGAACAGAGGGCAACAACTGGTCATTTGAACGCAGC
The DNA here is from genome assembly GCA_036785185.1 of Paratrypauchen microcephalus. Classification (NCBI taxonomy): domain Eukaryota; kingdom Metazoa; phylum Chordata; class Actinopteri; order Gobiiformes; family Gobiidae; genus Paratrypauchen; species Paratrypauchen microcephalus. The sequence continues at coordinate 17,010,903 of JAVJIX010000003.1, read as the reverse complement.
CCATAAGAATCAACACTTCTCTGTGTGATTAAGTTACACATGTAGGAGGGCAGTAGTCCAAGCATGGCCTTGTAGATAAAAGTGTAAAAGTGAATCAGTCTCCTAGTGGACAAAGAAGGCCATCCCACTCGAGAATACAGTTCACAGTGGTCGCTCAAGGCTCTACAGTTAGTAACAAACCTCTAAGCAGCAGATACACAGGGTCAATCTTACTCAGACATTGAGCTGAAGCGTTCATATACAACAAGTCTCCATAGTCTAAAATGGATTTTAAAAAGTTGCAAAAATTGACTGTATTTAGTTCAGTGTGAGGGAAATAGCATTATGGCAAAGCTTTAATTTATTGCACAGAATAGATGGACAACTTAATTTAAAAATCTATATACTGTATCATCTACTACTGAAAGTAAAGTTATTTGAGATACGCTGAGTTAACACAATTAGTTATAATATAAATTCTATTATTATTCTATTCTTACCTCATTATGAAGTGCTCACATTGTATTGATGTTAAATTGTATACACCCTTATATATATATAACCCATGTTATAGTTCATCTGGCACATATCTTGTACATATCCTGAATATCTCTGTGTTATCATATCATATTTATTCACATATATATTTATAGCACATCTGTATACTTGTTCATATCTCAACATATATATTAATACTGTAGCTCTACTGTATATATAATGTTTATATCCCCTACATAGACGAACTATTTATCTGTACATAATTCTACAACCATACTGTATATATTGTGTATACTGTATATTGTACTGTATATTGTATATACTGTATATATCGCACTTGCTGCTCCTTGCACTTCTGATTAGATGCTAAACCTAATTTTGTTACTTGTATTTATACATGTGTAATGACAATAAAGTTGAACGTGTGCTGAACACCAGGATGTCCTTTTTAACACAACAAATATGCATCTATAGGTAAACAACATTTTATAATTTAACTACAGTTGTTATTTTACTAGATTATTTTAGTAGTCCACCCCTCAACCTCATCAAAGTCACCTGTAGGATAGTAACAAGGTAATAAATAAAACATCATACTGCTGTTGACACTTTTTCGATAGACACAAACAATAAACACGTCTATGTTACGATAGTTTAGTGCGATAAAATTAAACTTACCTGTGGATGACTTGTTGCACAGGCTGCATGTCACTTTTCTGCAGCTTTTGCCCCACAGATGATAGAAAAGTCAACGCCCACTGCACTGACTGACAGCCCTTTACCCAATAACAGGTCAGGTTTAAGACTCCTGCGATTCTCATTTGGTAAAATCACAGACTTCACTGGGACCAGCCCGGAGGTGCGCGCAGGGGAACCCAGATGGCGGGATTATTAGAGTTAGTGTAATCTACTTGACTCTAATCAATCTGGAGTCAGAGAGCCTGCAAATGTTACTGGAAATGACAGAGGACGTGTTTTACGCACACGTCTCCTATAGGACTACAAAAAAGTTAAGGGCTACCCCAAACTGATGCTATTATTATAATTTATGATATAATTTATTATATTTGAAAACATAAACTGGGACAGGTGCTACCTACTGTAGCCATAAAAATTACAAATATAATAAAAGACTTTTAGCGCTAAACTAAAATAACTAAAGTAAATTCTAAACACCTCCATTATTACAAACCATACCTTCGCATGAATAAATTGCCAGAATGAAAATTCCAGCACTGAACATGCTCAAACATTAACCAGGATTATAAAACACGTCTTTTCACCGTGTTGCGCATGCAGCAGCGCAGTGCTCCACGCTGAGCCACACGTGGTTCGTGCGTAAACACAGACCTGGCCATCTGGGAAGATGTCTGTCACTGGGTTACAGAATAAGAAGAATAAGCTCTGGTGTCATAGATGCCGCAACAACAGACCCGTGTGCATACGTCAAAAGGGTAATCTGCATTTACACGAGTTACGCGGTAGAATAAATCATGAGCAGTCTTCGAAATGAATCCAGTATCCTCCTGAGACCTGCCCATTCGTGTCCTTTATAGTGGACATTGAGCCAACCAGTCGATCTTTAAGTGTCTAGAGATTCTAGTTTGTGGCTGCGCTAAAAAAAAGAATTAAAAAAAATAAAAAATAAAACAATAATACTACTACTACTGCTGCTGCTGCTGCTGCTGCTGCTGCTGCTGCTACTACTACTTCTATTATAAATACAATATAAACAAAAATAATAAATAAACATGCGTAAAATAGGCCTAAGTACATAAATAAATAAAATAAAAATAAATAAAATATAAATAAAAAATAATAAATAAACATGCATAAATAAGTAAATAAATAAAGAATAAATAAATAAATATATAAATTAGGGCTGGGAATATTAACGCGTTAATCGCGATTAATCGCGATTAGAGTTATGATCGCGAACAATTTTTTTAATCGCAATCAGAGTTTGCCAGCATTTTCCGCAATTCTACCATCCATATGCAGCTCATTTGGTTGTATTAATTAAACTCATTGTCGGTTAAACGCTATTTTGAGTTTGCTAGTATTTTGTTCCTTCTACGCATCCGTAGGCAGCTCGAGCGGGCTTCAATCATTTATTTACAATTTCTCAAAGTAAGCACTATTACTGGTTCATTGTTACTTTTTCCTTTTTCTGCACTTTTTTGAAATAAAAAAAATGGTGAGAAATACTTTGCATTGTGAGTTTAACTTTAGATTCGAACGGTCTTACTGCAAGATATCAATTTTAAACATGCAAAATAAATCACGATTAATCGCGATTAACTATGAAATTTCTGAGATTAGTTGCGATCAAGAAAATTAATCGTTTGACAGCCCTAATATAAATTAAATATAAATAAAAAATACATAAATAAGTAAATCAATAAAAATTAAAAGGGAATCTATAAACTTTTTGAGGTGACTGTTGAAGCTCGTCAGAGATGTTGGTCATCAAAACAAAACAAAAAAACAGGTTTTGTTAGGTCGTTAACTTCACATAGATTTAACACCATTACAGTCCATTATAGAGGACATGTTACCACATTATGAATAAAAATAAATTTAACAAAATGTAAATGCTAAGGTGTTCAATTACCTCCAAATAGAAAATTAAAATAATAATAATAATTTAGATACACGTTTTTCTTCAGGTCCCAGGAGGATATGTCATTACACAAACCCGGTCACAAAATTTGGAGGAACCTCGAACAATTGAACGAATGAGAGAATGAATAGATACACAAATATTTATGAACATTTAAGACGACTTTCTCTCGATTCCATTGATAGCCTGCTTTTTATCACATCAATTGGTTTTCAGTTCAATAAGTGGCCACTAGATGTCTGTAATGTCTGCAAAACTAGATTTTCTCCAGTAAAACAGTGCTACAGCCTTGCATGATCACAAAATAAATATTGTAACACTCTTTAAATAATTGGCGCCAGTTTTTTTTTCCATCTTATTATCATCATGATTTCTACTTGAAGGAGTTGTACTCTAGTAGCCCATGCTTGTCTCAGACTGTAGAGGCAAAAGCAGCAATAAGTCTGAAAGATCTGTACAAGACAGAACTGTTTTTAATTATACGTAGTTTTAAACCTAATAGTAATAGACCTGAATGATGTAATGAAGGACTTGTAGCATTATAATAGTGGACATGGAGTTTACAGACTACTGCAGGTTTAGAGCTTCAGTGTTCATTCATAAGTTTGCAGCGTGAGATTTCAGCTTCCAGCCATGCGTCAGTGGCACTAAGGACTTCATCCATTCTTCCTCTCGCAGGCACCAGACACCGGTACTGTTCATCCGCCTGCTCTGCACTGCTGCTGGGGTCTGGGACTGAGTGAAAAGGAGGGGGCAAAGAGGGGGGTCTGTCGGAGGAGAGCGGCGGAGAGGAGAGGAGGGGTGGAGGGGCTCGCCGGGCTGCCCTATATGGCTGTGGATGAGCTCTATGCTAATATCGGCTTGAGAGGCACAGCATCGCGTTTCTGCCGCCAGTCAGTGGTGGCTTGCAGAGTCTGAGCAGGCTCCTTCACAGCCATGGCTGAGGGCGGAGAAGGGGAAGATGAGATCCAGTTCTTGAGAACAGTAAGTAAAGCTCGTGTCATGGGGCTGGGGCTGTCCTGTAGCGGTGCCATTTCCCAGTCGCCAAATTACGCACGGAGGGAACGAGATTGCACGCCGCCAATTTCGTTCAATGATCCGACTGTCATGACTGCGGAAGTTTGGATAAATTGCCCAGTTAGACTTGGATTTGCTCGGTTGGAAATTGCGCTCCAGTTGCGGCAGGTCTCGGACTATGGCACACCTGTCAGCAGGGCTCTCGCGCCGCGGAGAATGTCAATGAGAGCTGTTGCAGGTGCAAGGGCAAAATGATTTAAGGTCCGCATTCCGAGCCATTTGAAGAATCACAGCAAATCTACGTGTTACACGAAGCACACAAAGTCGCGTTAAAGGAGGCGCGGCTATTTTATTTAGATGGACGTTTTCCTTTTGGCTTTAAGAGTTCTAATAAGTTGTTGCTCGCACTCATGCTTCCCCCTGCGATGACTATTTTAGTTGTTTGACGCAGATTGCTTACGGAGCCCTGCTCTATGTGGATATGCACAGCAGTTATACATGTAAATGATATGACAGCTTGTATGTTGGTGTGGCTAGGCCATGGGCACGTATGGCTCATAGGTGCCTAGGTGTTGCATTGAGGGCACTGGGGGCAGCGATTGGGATTGCCATAGGCTTTGTTTGTGAAGCATTCATAGTATGCATGTACATATAGATCTCTATAGAATTACAATTCTGTCCTTCACCTCTATCTCAAGCGCACAATAAGGCTATAATGTATTGTTAATGTTATATTTATACCAATTCCCTCCACTATTGACAAAGATGCTTGGATAAAGTTATCACATTCACATCCATCAGGTTGACAAGTACAACCTACATTTTCCAAACCAGCTCACTCTCTGCACCCTTTTCTCTCCAGAAAGCAAGTTGATTTGATTGTCTTGCATAAAATAGTACCTTGTATTTGGCGTACTGAATTGAACATAATGTATGTATAATGTAATGTATTCTCTGTGGTTCATTTAGAATCGATGGGAAATATAGTTTCAGGTTTTGAAATATCATCAGATGGATCTATAATCTATTAAGAGAAAATTCAAAAGATGTCCTTATGTGCAAGAAGCCCTTTCAGAATTCAGTGCAGTCCAGTTCATCTGTAAGCGGTGGATAAGTAAGCAGGCATGTTTTCTATTGTCAGGCTACTTCTGCACTATATCAAACTGGAGTCATTATTTTAATGCAGCAGTACTGTAGTTCAAAGGCTTTCATTTAAGGTGAATTGCTTAGAGGTTAGGCATACTAAACAGACAATTTATTACCAACAAGATTTACACTGATACAGTACATGCAAATGTGATTTGTATGGGGAAAGCTATATATCTAGCCTTCATTAGTCTTCTCTTACATCTGTGCATACAGTATCAGTGCCAATGGGAAAATGTAAACAATACTGATTGTATTCAAAGACTGTCAGTGCCATGTTTTAAATCTATTTATAGCAGCAGAGTGGATGCAGTGTTCGGGTTCAATGACCACTTGAGTGTATCTTGATGTTGTGTCCCTGGCCAAGACACCAGAAATGTGTTAGGTGTTAAGCTACCAGACACCGGAATTTCTCCTGAAGGGGATCTTTAAGGAGTTATCTATCTATTTATTTACCCATAATGCTGTCTACACTCTACATTCTGGTCAAAAGCTCAATTTCACTGGGACAATGGCTTGCTTTGACGAAGAAGATCAAATAAAGGACTAAATGGAAAACATTAGATCAGAGGTTACAGTTGGATTGAAGCGGAAAACCAGTGACAGCTGAAGTAACTCTTCTGAGCAAGTTAGTGCTGAGTTTGCCTAATATAGCCAAGATTAAAGGTAGGAGCCAGTTTGACAAGTTGAGATGGCTCCATATGGAATGTAGTCTTCCGCCAATACCGATTGTCTTTCTGTTGTGGCCAATAACTGACATTTGCCTATATCAATATTGTAAGATCTATGGGAAGACCCACAAATAGCAGGAAACTTGCAGTAAACAAATTTTACTTTTGTAAAAAAAAATAAGTTTAAGGTATATAAATATAATTTGTTGTTTTTCTATGATTATTGTATACACATACAGCCACATAACTTCACTGCGCTTGTATTTAACAGAGATTAAAATAGGAGACGTAATGGCTTAATGTTTGGGTCAGAAACCTGCTCTTGTTATTCCCAGCCTGCGGTGATTTTTTTGTAATGAAAAAGGAAATGTGGAATGTCTAAGGCTTTAAAATGATTTGCTTTAGCAGTTGTATGTTGTATGGACTGCATTTTAATCCTACTATTTGTGTGTCCTGTGATATGCTGAGCCATGCCATCTCTAGTTTCTACTGTCACAATGGCATCCCACTTATCAGACCCTCCAGGAATTCGCGATGTTGCGATTTGCAACTTCAACGCAACTTCAGCCAATCCCCGCGAATTCAGGGCGGTGTTGCAATTTTGACCAATCACCGCAACTTTTCCGCAATTTTTACTAATTTTGACCAATCATCGGCGACGTATTGAACGCCGACCAACTTCCTTCTGTGTAGGAGACATAACTGAGATGATGTGCACGGTGCGTTTGTGTGCGTGTATGAGGCGGTGGGTCACGTGAGTGTGGGTGTGTGCACGTACGGAAGTGTGTGCGTGTAAAAGCGCGCGCTCACCTGTCACACAGAGGAGAGAGTCCGGGTTGGGGTGTAGCCGTATTTTTTGTTGACCGCAAACCATTCATTCATCTTTCACGTTAATCTGTTCATCCTGCTGTTTTCATGAGTTCCATTTCATCCTGCTGCGCTGTCATAGCTGTGTGCGCTCTTTTTGTAATAAATGCACAAAACACATATCTGGATCTCAGCGTATCTGTCACCATAGCCTCCTCTTTGCGCGTCACAAATCTGCGAGCCATAGGACCCAACCTCATATTCTCGGCGACTAAAAGGTTTGAGTTTGGAAGCCGCAACATTCTGCTTTACTTCCGTGTGACAAACGAAACTGCGGCCGTGTCCCAGTTCCCAGAGCGCACAGCTCGGAGCGCTCGGAGCCCCCGACTGCAGTCCGCGGACCGCTTAACGACTGCGGTCTTCGGACCGCGTGTTAACTGCGCATGGGACAGCAGTCGATGCGCCGGTGTACTGTCGAAATGTGTGACGCACATGCCCTTCGGGCCACGCTCCGAGCCGCGCGCTCTGGGAATTGTCTGCGGCGCCACCTGCCCACAAAAATAACAGCCAAAGACCGGGCGAAACAGTTCCCCTCCTAATTTATTTTTGATGTTGGTAAGGTTGTTTTAGGACCATATCTGTGATCTCTGTGTCTTTGTATTATTCTTTGTCAGTAATAACTCAGTATTCAAAATATTACTCAATTTTAATTACAAAAAGCGAAAATCGCAACTATTTATCGCAACTTTCACTTCTTCCCGCAACAAAATCGCAACAAAAACCTTAAAAGCACCGCAACTTTCATCGCAACTTTTTGGAAAAGCTCCCGCAAATTCAGGCATTTTAGCCCGCAACAATCACAAAAAATGCCCGCGAAATCCTGGGGGGTCTGACTTATCTGATGACAACAGCGAAGTGAGCAAGTGGGGCTTCCCTAAGGTCCACACTGCCTGGTTATTAAAGCACCGTGCTGAGAGAACGATTTCCCCAAAGGAAACACTGAAGAACAAGTGTTAACATTATGTCTAAAGCTTGTACAGATGACATGTGTTTAGTGAACATATGAGGTAAACCTGTCTATATGATGTTGTCAACTAGGGCATTCAACTTGGTACTAGTTGAGAGCACATGCAACTGGTAAACACGGCCTTTTAAACAGCTAATATGATTGAGACTTTCAAAATGGCTGCTGCTTGTTTTACGGTGCCTGTTTCATCTCATCACATGAGCAATTGAGCAAGTAAGCCTAAAGTCAGCGGCACAAAAACAAGTCTATCATTAATGTCCTCACGTATTCAAAATGACTACTCTTGTTTTGACACCAGCTAAAGTAAGACACAGTGGAATGATGAGGATGATCTTGTATTTGACAGAAATTTAACCTTATCGTCTGAATGCAAGATGAGGGAATTGGAGAGGATACAAAGATCTCATTCCCAAGTCAGTACTACTTGAGCAAATATAGGGCAATACTAAATAAAGTAATATGTACTGTATGTATCAGAGTCTTGTAATCTACTATATGTGCTCTTTGAGAAATATTGTCTAGTTCTAATTCAACAGTGTGTAAGTTCAGACATTACTGATCTCTCCTTCCTGTTTCTCCAATAAAAGTCTGACATGACATCATAACTGTTCTCTATTCCACCTCCTTCAGTTTCATGGTTCTTGATATGGTCTTGTCCTGTCTACGTTAACTTGGTCTGTTGTCTTGGTCTCTGTGGTCTTGATTTCAAAACATTGTCAAAGTGATCAACGATGATCATTCATTTCAGATACCTCGTTGAGTATGATGTAAGGTGATGACATATGTCTCTAGACATCGTTAATTAGTCTGGACTCAGACACTCTCTCGCCTTGCTGATGATGTGTAACAGTGGGATCGCTGGCAGTGTCAGGGGATTATCTATCAAAGGAAACACCAACGAACAACAACTTGGAAAAAGGTTTCGCCTCAAAGCCACAAAGTTGCGTCCGATGCCTCTCTTGTAACTCTATAGTGGCACACTTCAACACTCCTCTGTACCGCCATGAAAAAGACAAAAGTTTCAATTACTCAGCAGTCAGCATGTGTCCAAAATATCAACACTCAAAGAACTGTACCCAGTCGAAATCAGTTATTTACATTGTTTTAGACACATTTGTTTTTAGCTGGCAAAAATACAAGCAGAACTTTGGTGCCACAACAAATGTTGCCTACATGCCAACAAGTTTAGTTATAACTCTAAGCTAAATACAGAAAAGTTAAGGCAGAGCTTTCTGAGACAAATAAATTAAATAGGAGCATGGATTTCATATGAATAAAGCCTTACAACTACTGAGTTATTATCTAATGGAATGAATGACCCAAAGGAGTTATGACATGGGCATTACATCAAGCCTGCGTAAGCTACACTTGCGCTTTAAGGCAGTCTTTTTATGCTATAGACCGTTTTCACATTTTCAAGTCATAATCCAGAAATCGGCCTTTTTGGGTAGTTTCGAAGCACCGTGAACAGTGCATTTATGCTGCAAAGTAAAAAAAAAAAAGCAAAATGGTCAAGTATTGTGCGGTCCTAGGCTTTCACAATAGACCAGACAGAGAAAAACACCTGCATTTCTATCGTTTACCTAAAGTAGTGACCAGCCAGGGTGAACAGACAGAGTGATTATCAAAGGAAAGGAGGCGATTGTGGATCGTCAGTCTTCAACAGAACTTGGATGGGAAAAATCTCAACAACATTTGCATATGCTCAGCTCATTTCGCAGCCGGTAGGTATTTCATACTGTGCATTGTGACTGCTAATTTTGAACCAACTTGTAGCGACCATGTTTACATAAACAACACATGTAATACAAGTATGCCAACGTTTGCCATAACAATATGCTTGTCTCCAATTTTTCGCACTTTCCGCTCTCGTACCAGCCACAAACAATCTAGTTGTTGCCTCCAGACCTTTATAGTGCTTAAGGTCTTGTGCTGTATATGGGCTTGGGGAGAAGACCAGGTAGTTCACAATGTCAGGAGAGCTTACAGCAGCAGAATTGACAAATCGCCACTGTCATTGAATACACATGAATCCATCTCATACGGATCTTCTTGGCCAATTAATTCGAGTTTTTTCATATAGCGCTCCCTATACAGCTGGTCAACTGTGTCGGAACTTTTGGATTCTGATGTGGAATGTTTCTCGCGAAATTTACATTTTTTTCTGCATTTTTTTACGCGCTCAAAATACATGTAATTTTGAGCGCGTAATGTCCCCAAGATGGCCGCACATCTGGGTATATCTAAGTCAGAGATTTAATTAGAAGTTAATTAGGAGCAGCATTCAGTCCCCATGTTCTGCAGTTGTGTTCGTAGAATATAACATTAATTATTCTTTCTGGAAGATTGATATACATTTTCTATGAGTAATTTAAAAGGTAAGGTTAATATTAATATGAATTTCTTTCTCATTTAGCTGTTACATGTCTATTTCTACATATTTTTTTCTCATTTCATCTGCTTTCTATAAGTGTATTGATTGGGGCAAATCTAAGACAGTATTATTAAGCTAATAGCAAGACATTCCTGTTAGCGGCTAACGCACCCGCAGCTAATCCGCGCGCCTAATGATGTGCTGTAGAAATCCCCAAACTCCATAACTGACAAAGTTATAATTGTTGCAAAGTTATTACCTTTTTCTTTGGAGTTTGACGCAACATTTGGTGTACATTAGCTAGTAGCATTAGCTACCAGGAGGCCCATGTGTTTTGTCATGTGACATGTCCATAATCAAGTACAAAAAACAACAACTTATATTTATATAAAGTTTCTTAGTTTGAAGTATATAAGTTAGAATTAGTCTACTAAAAACAACGTATTTTAGAAATGTTACTAGGCAGTTTCTCTAAAATGTTTTGGAAGTTCAGACATATTTTGTAATCAATTAAAAAACTAACCACTTTTCAAAATGGACCTATTTAGCAAAATACAGGGCTCTCAAGTATCACGCATTGAGAGTGTGACACACGCAATTCGACTTGTTCACACGCTCACACGCCACACATGGCATTTCTCACGCAGATTTTTTTTTTTTGTGTGTGTTCGGAAAATCGGTCTGTGTGGCTCAGTTTATGCAGGCACCGTGCGTTTTCAGCGAAAAAAACTCCCCCTCCTCCCTGTCCCACTCCCCGAAAAAAAAATCAGCCAATCAGAAAATAGATTGTTCTGTTGTTGGGCAGACTGTAGAGTGTAGTTCCAGCTGCTAAGCGCATACTGCGGTGATGATAAAACAAACTGAGAACCATCAGGTAATAACTTCATTTATATAACTCTCATTAGTTGCTTTGTAGTTTGCTCTTTAGACAAACATTTACACAGGGCTCTCAAGTCTCACGCATTGAGAGAGACAATTCGACGCGTTCACACGCTCACACGGCATTTCTCACGCAATTCAAACCCCCCCCCCCACGCTCAAAACTTGAGAGCCCTGAAAATATATGTTTCTCTTCACCATTTACTCACCCATTTGGAGCAATTTGTGCACGTTTGAGCAATCTTTAATCGTTTATTTTCATTACCCCATATGGCCGATACACTCCTGTTTTCATCACTGGCACCACTGCTCTCAACTTACTTTGATCGTTCTCCAATTTTATTTTATTAATCAGTGATTTGGCAGCGTCTCGTACCCATTCATATGCAGTTATCCATAAGTGGGGCTATTAATATATTATATTTTATTTATTTATTTATTTATTTATTTTTATTTAACAAACTTATTTACGGTTACCACACTGACAGGTTCTTTTTGACTTGTTATGGATCACCGTTTTTAAAAAGTGATATTTTACTCAACATACTATTTGTGAAAGTATGGAAATTGTTGTCATTCCAGACCTTACAATGCTTAAAGAGTTATTTAACCTTAGTGAACCAGGTAGTACACTTGTTGCTCTATAAAGGCCAGGTGTTGGTTGGTCACTGTCTGGTGCTCCAGTAGCCGCTGCAGAAGACTTATTTGGGGTTTATGTTGTTCTGAGGCCTGCTGCATACCAAAGCCAGGGCTCTGGAGGGGTAAATTTAGCCTTTTTAAAGATGATGCTTCCACAGCACATACAGCTCTGCTCTCTGACACGCCACTATGCTACTAGCTGCGCCTCAGTCAGGAGAGGATGAGACCAATGACACTTTAACACCATTTTTATAGGGATAAAGTTGCAGTTACATATTATATTCTTGATACCACATGGTAATATACAACATATTTCCAAGTTTAACAGACGCCGGGACTCAGGAGTTGGCGGGGGGCCAGCCCTGGTACATTTCCACAGTAGTATTTTTTTAATGCAGGATTTGGCTGTGGATTAGCACCTCAAAGCAATTTGTTTAACAGTGTTTAATAATTTGAACAAAAACATGACTTGTACTGGATATTAACTCTCTGTAATGGCCTTAGGGTGATGTAAGCTTGACATGAGAGGGGTCCAGTGTCAGCGTAGATGAAGAGGGATAATTACAAACATACTGTGTGTGACCAAGCAGCATATCACATATCCAAGTTATAAAGGGATAACCAAAATAAAACATGCAGCCATTAGTTTGTTATTGATTCTTACACTTAGAAAGTTTTTTTTTTAAACTTAGAAAGGTTTGCTTTGAATGTCAAGTTTTATACTCTCCATTTTTGTTTGTCCTTTTCATAGTTGCACTTTTGTCCTAGTGTTGTCAACCTCTGCCTGAGCCAGGGAGATACGTGTAGTGGCCTGATCTAAGCTTCCTGGTCTTGATAGAAATTGAATGTGAAAGATTTCCCTTCTGCATTGATCGAGGCAGCGGTAAAGGCAGCACCGGCCAGTGTTGTTTGGCAGAACGCTGGACAGGAGACTGGCCATCACAGGTATACAGACCTGATGTGCACTTCAACAGCTGTGAGTTTGCTGTCTTGTTGCAGTGGTATTTTAGATCATTTTTAGCATTTTGCTACTTCCATGTAAATAATTGTCACACTAGTAGTACTTGAGAATGTGTCTAAAAATAAAGCTTAACATCCATATTATGAATTAATAAAAAGTGAGCCATGCTGCAGGGCTCCAAAACTGCATTTATTTATGCAGGCTTTTCTCCTGTTAGTTGTGCCACTCTGGTCCAATGTGTGACAAGAAGTGGCAATTTATTTAGGGTAATTAGGGTTGAAATGGCAAGCGCTTTATCTCACCTAAACCTGTGAAGCTGCTGAGTCCAAAAGATCACAGATAATAAGGTGGGGAAAGCTGACTCACTGTGGAGTGGAGTGTCACTTATGGGAACCATTTGAACATTTGTTCAACATTTGTTCATGTTTAAAGTTCAAATATAAATGTTTTTCCTTTTCAAATAACTAAAACAAGTAATAGATTTCAGACTAATCTTTATGTTGTAACTGCCATTCAGCTAGCTGTGTGACATGTGTGCAGTTTACACTGATGGGGTGTGCTCACCTCATCATGTATGTGTGTTGGATTTTGTATTTTAAATCCTCTTTCATTTTCTCTGAAAGCAGACTCAGCAGCAGAATGACTGAAGTGTCAGCGCTGCAGTGTAGATGAAGAGGAGCTTATAGCCTCAGGTGAATGCATCGCACACATGTGAGCTCCTCTCCTCTCACAGGATGATGAAGTGTGCAGATGAATGCTCTGTCCCTGACCGGATGCCCGTTCTATGGCAGAGGAGTGCGACGCAGCCTTGTGCATGCTGGGGAGCCTTGATTATTTGAGGCCTGGATCAAGCAATATGCAAGAAAATCCAATTTGCTGTGTGAACAATAAATCTTCAAGGCAGTGATCCATAACAGTGGATTGTGAGGCAGAACTTGTTTCCCTAAAAATCATAGTTTTATGGTTCACACAAAGGGAAGATCCCTGCTGCCAGAGGCATGATGCTGCCTCCTGTGCATTATAGAGAGCATTTCAGTGAGTGTGAGGTGGAGAGCAGGTCCAGTGTATGACAGACACACTGGGCCGGCCTCTGGAGCGGCCTGTCAACATAAAATATGGCAACTGTGGAATTGAGCTCATTAGCTGTTTGCCACTCTCTGCTCCATCTGTGTTCTGCTGGCTTTGTTGTTTTGTACTGCTGCTCTAGCCTCAATATCAATCAATCTTTATCAATTGGAGAGGCATTTTGCACTGTTCTTGCGTTAGTGCTGTGGGCTTTTTCACATGTGTGGAAGTTTTTGTCCATGTCCAGTAATGTAGTTTTAAAAACATGAAGCTGGGCTTGCACTTAGCACCCAGACTGACATTTATGAGAAACACGACTCCTGCGGTCACAGTTATTTAGACAGACTACACTACACAACTAGAAGACAGTGTGAACAAGGAGACAAACGCCATGGAGTCTTCCTCATTCACTGTCCTACCTAAGACTGCAGCCTCTACCTCCTGCCCCCCGTGGTCCTGCTGTTGACGTCCAGTGAGCATGTGCAATGCATGCCTGTCAAAATAGCAGCGCTGAGGGATTGAACAGATTCACCTTTTCTCAAGTTCACATTGGTGGCAGTGGCGCTCGGGCTGTGGGAGTAGATTTGGCTCAGGGGGGTGCATGGAGCTCTCAGGTTTCGGTTGTGGGTGCATCTCGCTGCTCAATGCACCACCACCTGTCGCTGTCTGTTCAATAACATGGCATGGCCACAAGGGGGTAAGCCAGTGAGGATAATGTCCTAAACAACCAGCAAAAAGTAGTCGTGCACAAGATGGAGGGAGATGCTTTGATTGTTTGGAAAGGAAAGAGAGGTGTGGTTATGTGAATATACAACTTTGGCCAAAAGATCAAATCAGAAGGACTGCAATGAGCTAGTTGTTAAGATGGAACTTTAGAGCTTTGTAGTTTAGACCACTTCAATAATATTTTGGTATGCAGGCCATCCAATAAGGGCTGCAGTGATTGATCTGAATAATCTTGACTCATCGACGATTACAATTATTAGTATTAGTACAATTATTAGTATTATTAGTATAATTAGTATTGTAGTTTGAAAATTGTTATTGCAATTTTGACTGTTCAGACACAAAAACACAAAGAAAATACCTTTTTATGAGTAATCATATTTCTTTAGCTGCAGTCGTACATACATCTTACATTGTTTTAGTTCAGCTGCTAGTAATCTTTTTCAATACTAAGGATTAGACTCAATACCGATTCTGATACCACGATGATAATAAAAACACTGTGTCATCCCTCAGTGGTCCAGGTAGGTTCCATAGTGGTCCATGTCTAGTTTATATGATCTTATACTTCTTCTGATACAGCTCATGATCATTCTAAATCTATTCAGAAACGGTTAATTTCTTTAATTTAGAATCGATACTTGTTCAAAGTATCGATTTAGTTTCAATACTAGATTTAGCCTGGGTTTGTATCTGATTGTTGATACATTTGTCAACCCTAGCTGCTAATATTTTAGAGCTCTCTCAAATTGTGAACACTTGGACTTGGTTTAAATTGTCCATTGTGAATCTTGGTTTAAAAATGTAACCGCGTAGAGACCATTTGCCAGCTGTATTTATTTATTTTCCAAAATGGCCGAGTCCTCTTCCCAACCCTGCCTTACCTACTGCCCTGGGACCTACCCTATACATATTTTTGGTGGGTCTTTAGCGGTCTAGCAGATGGTGTGCTGCTGCTGTGATATCACTTTGCTTTAGATCCACCACATTCTCTGGCTCCCGTTCAAGTCGGCGACACACAGGCTGATCGAAAAGCCGATAGGAAGCCATAGTTGACACATGGTTGCTGCATGCGTGAAAAAGTCTGATCATACGCTTCCAATTTTAATGAGAGCGCTTGGATATCTAACTACAGTTGGTCGCATAACACAGCGCATGACCTTGTTTTATTTAGAAGGAAGTCGACGCAACCAAAATATGATTTACACAGATGCCTCAAGTAGCCATTGAGTTCATTCATTATAGTAGGGCTTAGTATTATCCCTAGGACAATAATAAGTATCTGATTTTATCTACCCTTCCTGGTATAGCTAAACAAGACAAGAACTGTAATTCGGTGAAAATCATTTACGAAGAAGGGCTGTCAAAATCAGATACTAATTGTTCTCAAAACTAGTACCATACTCATTTGAAGGAGTATCAGTAATAAAAAGTCACATTCGCAGGACAGAAATTTACCTTAGCTATAAGTATAAGACTAGTATAAGCCCATGCATCACTATGGAACCACCTGGATGACAGAGGGATTACACAAACACACATAAAATAACATAAAATAATATTTAACATTGAAAATCACCTTCTATTGTCTAAAGAAAGATGGCTTGAGTATCAAATCTATTCCTTAGTATCAAAATCAATTTTGAGATTTTAGTATCGTGACCCTAATAGAATCGTATCTAGGGCTGCACAGTATATCGCCCAAGTATCAATATAATGATATTGACTGATGTAATAACTGATATTGCAACATACTATAATATGGTAAATACATTTACTTTTTTTGTTAGGCCAGAATTATCTTGGATTTTGTCTTGATTTTGTTAATTTTTAATTGATAAAACATTAAAAATTATTGATTAATTAACTGAGACAAAAGTATATATTTACCGTATTTTCCGCACTATAAGGCGCACCTAAAAGCCTTCAATTTTCTCAAAAGCTGACAGTGCGCCTTATAATCCGATGCGCCTTATGTATGGATCAATATTGGTTAATCATGGCTACCGTAGTCAGCCACTACTGTAGCTTCTATTCTATGCGCCCTATATATGAAAACAGTTTTAAAATAGGCCATTCTTTGAAGGTGCGCCTTATAATCCGATGCGCCTTATAGGGCGGAAAATGCGGTAACAATAGATTAGATTAAGCCTTTATTGGTCTCACACACAATGACACACGGGAGAAATTTGACTTCTGCATTTGACCCATCCTTTTCAGGAGCAGTGAGCAGCCATCTTCTTCGGCGCCCGGGGGGCAGTACCGTGAAGGGTCTTGCCCAAGGACCCACACTGGTTAGCTCATTGCCCGGGGGGGGATTTGAACCCACAACCCCCAGGGGGAAAGTCCATGACTTACCAGTTGAGCTAACCAGCCGGTGTTGAGCTAACCAGCCGGTATTGTAATAATAAAGGTTTTCTGAGGAGCCCTAATAGTAATAGTCCTTGATAGTGTTTATAGGGGCTGTAAATTGGTCTACAAAGAGTCTCAACCATTAGCCTACACGTTTAATGCTGCATTACATTCAGTTGACATTTGCCACCTGGTATTCAAATAGCATAGTACCGATAATGACCTGTTACCAATTTAAAGCGGCTTAAAGCCAGACGGCCACGGACCAACACAAAAATAGTACCAAAGAGGCTGCCAGGTTCCGCTGCGGCTCTAACGCCCCTGAATCCAGACCCCATCCAAAGAATCCTGTTTTTATTTGGTTTAAGAGGTGGAAAGTCTCCAGCTCATATCAACATTACCGTGACCCATCGTGACCCGTCGTGACCTGAAGTTCAACCCGCACAGATAATTGAGTTAGATGTAAATAGCTTGCTAGATGGATTAATTTTGGTGTGGGTAGAGTGTTTGATTTGATTTGCTTTGCTTCGGATAATCATTCACAAACAAACATTAACCAGATAAAGCAAAAGTGATGCAGCTTTAGGACATCTTAATAAAGATACAGTGAATTATTTTAATATAATTGCTGCCTTGTCTGATTCATACAACCTCTTTTCTTAGCACAGGACATTTCACTTGCAGGTAGAAATATCAGCGATATGTTTAGAAATAATTGTGAAAAAGGAGGAGTATTTTGCTACTAAACTGTGTATATGGTGTTTGAAATAGCACCGGCAACTATTCCCAGTCCTTTGTGGCAATTTTTGTGCAAACTAGGTAAATTTACAGCTTTCAGGTCAAAAATAATTGAAGACTAAGTGTGTGCTGTCTCTAGTGGACAATGCAATTTCAAGTACTATGTAACATCACACTGAACTGTACTACTGTCCTAATGTGTGGAATTTATGTATTTAATCCCACTTTAAAAATCTGGGAAAATAAGGGGTAATAATGGCGTCAGAGATAATTGGTTGAGAGGTAAAGGTATAACATGTTTGTGATTGGTGGGTGGGGTAAGGCGGGGCAAAACACTTAACCCCACCTCGCCCCCAGTGTCCTTGCCCCCGTGACACAAGTACATCAAAGCTGGTTGCATCAAGCGACGTGGGGCCGTCCTCCCGTGGACCAACCACCTGCGAGGGGATCCATGGGGGCCGGTGCACTGTGATCTGGACAGCGGACCTGGACCATTGCCCCCGCGACCCGAAAATACGTAGAAAGCGGAAGAAAATGGAAAAAATAATGGAAAAAATGTTTGATAAACATGATAGATGCATAACTGGGTGACATTCTGACAACATCATTTGTTTCTTGCATTTCAAAACACGCAGAAAAGTTAGTTGCTAGTTTTCTAGTGTGCCATTTTTTGAATTTGATGTTTTATTTTTGCTAACTGCAATGAGCTTGGAAACATCTATTGCAAGACCAAATATGTTTCTGTTTTGTATAACTTGGATTTGCATAATTAACTTTTCTTTCCATCCTTCTGAAAAGTTAATTATTGCTTCAAGCCACTTTTGAATCTTAGTAGCAGGGGAGAGGTAGAATTAATTAGTCACAGCTTGCCTTAAATTGTACACTGCTGGAAAATCAATTTATGGCTAAGTTCTATAGCGTACTACAAACAATGCATCTAATTAGCATAATGTTTTTTCGAATAGTGCTTAAAGATAGTGGTCTTTGGCCTCACCTCCTGAATCACTGGGTGCTGTATCTAAATCGGTTGTATTAATGCTGCTCTGAAGGCGGTGGGAACCATAGCAACCATCAACAGCCTACACACACACACACACAAGCACACACACACACAAAAGGGAAATCAATATCTGTGTGTGCAGTACAGAGTGCAGTCCCCACAACACCAAAAATGTTCCTTTGTGGGTGTGCCAAAATAGACCTAGCATCTCTTTGCGACTAACATCCGATTGTTTTTTAATTTCCTTTCTAAATTCTATTAGCCACTATAATAGTAACTTTCTGAAAATATTAAAGTGGGACTAAATACCTAAACTTCACCTAAATTTCAAATAGAAGTACTATACTGGGCAGTACCTGGAGGACTAAAGAAAGGTCTGAAAGAGAAGGAGGGACGGGCTCTGGACGTATGAGGAACAATGTGATTGGTCTCCTCATTCAGGTATCCAAACTTCCGCCCCTGCAGCCTGGTGTTTGTAATCAGAAACACCGGGCAGTCCTGTGTGATGTCACGTAGTGCTTGAAACTGCAGTGGCCACTAGAGGCAGCACACACTTTTGGACTATTTTGACCAGAAAGCTCCAAATTTACCTAGTTTACCTTAAAGGGATATGCCACCCCCAGGTCAAATTTGGGCATCTCCCCACAGTCCAGAGACTAAAATAAGTGGTGGAAAGCGTTTTCCTGCTCACCCAGCCATTGTCCGAGTCTGTCGCCACTGACCGCCGCGGTAACTGGTGCTCCTCCGCCTTAGACTGGAGTCTAACGTAGCCAGAGAAAGATTTCGGCCAAAAGGAATTAATTTGCTCGATGCGTTTCCCAATTACTTTGTGTGTAGTGCGCATTCATATCGAGTGCAAATAAATGTGCAAATCAACACGGAGAGCTTGCCTTGGTCATTTTGGGTGGGAACTATTTTCCAGTGCGTAAGAATACAGCCGTATCACGCACCACGTTGTGCAACAGGGGAACTCCCTTCCCGGTGCGTAACAGGGATTCCCCTGGTAGCGTGCTGCGTGATACGGCTGTATTCTTACGCACTGGAAAATAGTTCCCACCCAAAATGACCAAGGCAAGCTCTCCGTGTTGATTTGCACATTTATTTGCACTCGATATGAATGCGCACTACACACAAAGTAATTGGGAAACGCATCGAGCAAATTAATTCCTTTTGGCTGAAATCTTTCTCTGGCGACGTTAGACTCCAGTCTAAGGCGGAGGAGCACCAGATACCGCGGCGGTCAGTGGCGACAGACTCGGACAATGGCTGGGTGAGCAGGAAAACGCTTTCCACCACTTATTTTAGTCTCTGGACTGTGGGGAGATGCCCAAATTTGACCTGGGGGTGGCATATCCCTTTAAAATGAGGACCAGATAGATAGAAAATGCTATTAAAACACCAATAACAGTTTAGTAGCAAAAAATGTTGAGTTGCTGTAGTTCCACTTTAAGTCTTTTCAAAGTTCAAAAGTTCAAAGTCAGTTTTATTGAACATATACACACATCACATCTCAATACTAGAACATCACATATACCCGTAGCAAAAGTACGGTAAACTTCTATATAATACAAATAGGTAAAACACACAATGTGTAGCGTAATAAAGCTCAAATGGTGTCATTTAAGTGTCATTTAAGCAGCAGTGTCAGTGTCCTTTAAGTGTCTTTTAAGCAGCAGTGTCATAGTGGGAGGGAGGGCAGGGAGAGAGTTCAGCATCATTCAAGATTCAAGATTCTTTATTGTCATTATGCAAGCATAACGAACTCCCGGCTACAGAAGTATAAAAATAAAACAGAAGCATAAAGATAAAAAGCATCATAAATAGATAAAAAGCATCATCATAAATAGAGTTCCTGACAGCTGTCTTTCAGTCTGCTGGTCTTGGCCCTGAGGCTCCTCAGTCTCCTTCCTAATGGCAGCAGACTGAAGAGGCAGTTGGATGGGTGGGTGGGATCACCCAGAGGGCTTTGCGTGTGAGGCGGGTGCGGTAGACGTCCTGCAGGGAGGGAAGGGAGAGAGACACCCACGATTCTCTCAGCTGCTCTCACTACTCAATGTAGCTTTTTCTGGCAGGACACGGTGCAGGTGCCATACCACACAGTGATGCAGCTGCTCTGTCGTTATTGGTGAATATTTTTTAACAATTATCACTATTGTTTTACTGTTTTCTTACTAGTTACCTATCCCAGAATACTTTGTGGTTTTATGAATTGTGATTGGATCAAAATACATTCTGTGTTTTGTTGCAAAGATAAAATATTTAGTTTTAACATGTTAGTAAAAGGAGAAATTCAATTTGTCAACTGGACAAAGTTTATTTGGTTGAAAACGTTTCGCAACTCATCCGCGCTGCTTCGTCAGTTCTGGTTAAGGGTGCTGATGGACACTGCTTATATCTAGCTGCAGGGAGGAGCTAACTACACTGAAATTACTCTGAAACTATCACACCTATTTGTTTTCTGTCTTTTGTTTTACAGTTTCTCTCTGGCGTCTAGTTTAGCATACCCATTCAAAACCCTAATGGCTGTTTTCACACCTCTGGACCTGACCTGGCTGCCCTATTCTTTCCTTTGTTTGTTTTGATTTAGGTTTGAGAATGGAATTATATATGGGAGACAAATTATGTCTGACTCCCCCATTTAACATGTCAATTGCTATGATAACCGTACACATTTGTCATTATTGTGAAACTCATGGATTACTGCTGTGTGTGTGCAGGACGATGAGGTGGTGCTCCAGAGTGTGGCCGTCATCAAGAAGGAGCACCGCAAGTTCTGCCTGGCCGCGGAGGGCCTGGGCAACCGGCTCTGCTACCTCGAGTCCACCTCTGAGGCCAAGGTAAGGGCTCCACCACACTGCGGGCAAACATTAGCCATCTCTCTAAGGATTTGTGGTGGCATCAGTGGAAACTAGAACTGAGAATATTCCAGATAGAAATATTGATACGCTGCAGTAAGAGATAAGAGTTTGAAATTCAGCTGTATTTGCTTTGCACAAACCTTTGATACAGTAAGAACAATGGAGCAAAACCACAAAGAGCAGGAGAGGGAGTGGGCTGAGGAGAAGAGGAGTTTCCAGGAGAGAGAAGATACCTGGAAACTCTTGTTTGAACAGAAACAACAGAAGTTTGAGAAGGCTGCTCAGGAGTGGAGGTCCAGGGAGCAGCTCCTGTTGAAACTGCTCCAAGAAAAGAAAAACCCCTCTATAAACATTGACATCAAGAAGAGGTTAAATATCTCAAGTCCAAAGCCTAAAATCACTCACCTCAATGATCATGTGGCTCAGATCGAGCTTGGTCAATCAGGGGACAGCTTTTATTACAGTGTGGTCACCATCTATCCCACCAGAAGATGTTTTGGGTGCTCCTTCAATCAATCAATCAATCAAACAATATTTATAAGGCGCTTTTCATACAAAATTGTAACACAAAGCGCCTTACAGTGGTCAGGATTAGAAGATTTGACCTTTATTGATCTCGCACAGGAGAAGTTGTTTCTATATTTGACGCGGGGACCATCCCCATGATTTTGTTTTGTTATTTAGGCTTTGGTCAGGCCCTAAGCTGGAGGATTTTACCTATGGCGCATGTTTAGGTTGGTGGGGGAAACCGGAGTGCGCGGAGGAAACCCACCCAGACACGGGGAGAACATGCAGTCTCCACACAGAAAGGCCCGGGCAACCGGAACCTTCTTGCTGTGAAGCATGAGTGCTAGCCACTCAGCCACCGTGCTGCCAGGAAGAAAAAAAAAAAAAGCAAACAAACAAACAAGCAGACGAACAAACAACAAACAGACAAACAGATATACAAGCAAACAAACAAAAGACAAGCAAACAGACGATGGAAGTCAATCAAAGGCCAAGCTAAACAGGTGAGTCTTGAGCCCACTCTTAAAAACATGAACGTTCTCTGCAGCCATGAGGTCCTCCGGCAGGCAGTTCCATAGACGAGGGCCGTAGTACTGAAAAGACGCCTCTCCGTGAGTCTGTGTCCTGACCTTGGGAATGACCAGGAGCTGCTGCCGGAGGAGCGCAGGGCCCGTGAAGGTTCATAAGGGGAAAGCAGTTCTGAAAGATAAGAAGGCCCAAGACCATTAAGACATTTAAAAACCAGTAAAAGAACTTTAAAATCTATCCTGAAACTCACAGGGAGCCAATGCAGAGATTTTAAGACCGGTGTAATGTGGTCCCGCCCTCTGGACCTAGTCAGGACACGTGCTGCTGAATTTTGTAATAATTGCAAACCTGAAATACTCTTTTTGGGAAGACCAGAGAGCAGGGCCTTCTCTTCTTCTTCTTCTCTCTCTCTCTCTCCCTCTCTCTCTCTCTATCTGTCTCTTTCTCTCTCTATCTTTTCTTCTTTCTCTCGCTCTCTCTCTTCCCCTCTCTCTCTCTAACTGTCTCACTCTCTATCTATCTTCTCTTCTTCTCTCTTTCTCTCTCTCCCTCCCTCCCTCCCTCCCTCTCTCTCTCTCTCTCTCTCTCTCTCTCTCTCTCTATCTGTCTCACTCTGTGTGTCTTCTCTTCTTCTCTCTCTGTCTCTCTCTCTCTATCTGTTTCTCTCTCTATCTTCTCTTCTCTCTCTCTCTCTCCCTTTCTCTCTCTATATCCCTATCTCTCCATCTCTCACTCTCTTTCTCCTTCTCTCCCTCTCTTCATTTTCTTACCACCCTCTTCTTCTCTCTGTCTTTTCACATCTGTTTGCTCTGTACCCTCTTAACTGTCATTCTGCTTCTTTTCCCCCTTGTGATGTCATGTGGTGGTAGTTTTCAAATTAACAGCTACTTTTTACCTTTAGTTCAGTAGAGATTGGCAATTTCAGGGCTGAAAACATCCACATTCTAGTGAAGGTGTGTGGAGTTTAAAGACACAGTGGAGCACTTCCTGTATTACCACATGACATCACAAGGTGGAACAGAGTGTTTTCTGTTTGAGAGAAGAACTCAGCCTAAATATGCAGGGTTTGTGTGATAAACATGTGTGAATGGAATGAAACGAAACGCAACCCCAGGTGTGTTTGTGATGAGGAAACAACGTTATAACAAAAATCAGAAAACAGCGTAATATGGGCCCTTTAAAGGAGAATTAACATTTTTTACAATCTGAGCCTTATTTTGGTAATAAAATTCTCATATGTTTGCGGTCTCCAAATAACACAAACATTAGCACTTTTCAAATCATAGAAGCTCGAGGTCTTAGTCTACACTTTCGTTTGAGCCAAAAGTGGCTTGTAATCCGAGATTTATCCATAATTTCGAGTAGATGAGGAGGCCAGTGCGCATGTGCGGAGTCACATCTTATTTCGCTCTCAGCTCTCGGGACTCAAACATGAAACGCAAAGCTGTAAATTATGGATAAATCTCGGATTAGAGGCCACTTTTCACTCAAACGAAAGTGTAGACTAAGACCTCGAGCTTCTATGATTTGAAAAGTGCTAAAGTTTGTGTTATTTGGAGACCGCAAACATGTGCCCCGTGAACTCACATTACGGAGATCGCTAATCTAAAACATCTCTGGAAGTGCTCCATATGACACCAAAGTGCTATGGGTGAGTAAAACAACTTGTTTTATTACCGAAATAAGGCTCAGATTGTAAAAAAACGTTAATTCTCCTTTAATTTACTGGTCCAAAAGTGCGCTGTTGCCACTGTTGAAACTGTAGTTTCAAACAATGTTTACACAATGTACAGACACTGGACTTTTTCTGGAGTAGGGTTCACAAACTGCTTGGATGTTGTAGGTTTGTCTGGAATATCTCACTGTTTTGCTGGGTTTCACACGACATCACAGCATTTTATAGAATACAGATGGGCGGCAGGTAAAATTGACATTGTTAAAATGCAGATTTTTGTTGCCATACAGTGAGTTCTTGTGGCTGGACACTCATAGAAATGTTCTGGTTCAACATTTGTGAATTTACCTTTTAGATATTTCATGATAAAGTACAACGTAATCCAAAAGAAAAACTGGCTTCTTGCCCCCCCCATCTGGGAGTACAACATCACTACATTCTCGAATCTGAAAACCGCCAATTAAATATTATACACCTATAGAAACTCATCAATTCTACTACACAGCAAAAAAGCTTGTCCAAAATTTAAGATATAAACACTTAATTCTATCAGAAAATGACTTAAAAGTAGTGAAATTATCTGTCCATGCAGCAAGATAATATTACTTGACAAGTTATCTTAAACTAAACTACCTCGATACTAGAATTAAGCAGTGTCTGAACTAGTAAGTAAATAGTAAGTAAATCTGAAAAC
Source organism: Paratrypauchen microcephalus (assembly GCA_036785185.1). Taxonomy (NCBI): domain Eukaryota; kingdom Metazoa; phylum Chordata; class Actinopteri; order Gobiiformes; family Gobiidae; genus Paratrypauchen; species Paratrypauchen microcephalus. The sequence continues at coordinate 16,986,139 of JAVJIX010000003.1, read as the reverse complement.
AAGATTAATAACCTGATAGGAGTTTTAAAATCTTGGCCAGATCAGAGAATTTGCAGTGTAATACTACTTAACTTTTTTATTAATGTAAATCTGTGCTGTGAAATCTTCTTTAATTACAAAGTTTGGAAATGTGTTTAAATGTACAGTTTAAAAGTTAGCTTACAGGGTAATTTAGTTATTTTGCTGATGGAGTGTCTTTAAAAAGTTATACACAATATCAAAGTTGTGAAAAGTAATCTAGGGAGTGCAGTTCACTTAAGTTTATGAAACTGTCCCAGCTATAAATGCTCAGCTCATTTTTTATCCTGGATTGGCGAAAACTTGTGTTCTTTTGAGTGATTTTGGGGTAATTAATAATACATTATTTTACTGACAATCTGAGTGTGTAAATATGAAATATGCTACTTAAAAGAATGTGTACTTAATGGCTTGTGCCAGCAGGGCAGCAGGTCTGAATGAGTTCTTGGCATGCCTTCTTCTGGATACTGTAAATCAAAGAGACACTAAAACCAGTAGCCTCAGTCTGTGGTCTTCATCTGCTCTGGTAAAGTGCAAACACTTTGCATTGAGTTAATTAGATAAAGAGCATCTCCAAAGGAAAGCTCAGTAGACAGCTGACACACTCAAATTTTAGTCTTCTCTATGGCCAGGCATGCCAAGACCTAAAGTAACCACAGAAGATATGTGACGCAGCTGATGTTTCTGTTTGAGTTCTGCTTCCTGATCAGACTGTGGTGTCTTAGATTTTTAGAATGATCATCTCTGGTCCAGAGGGGTGTCTCGGTAATACTATTGTCCATGATGAAGGATAATGTACTTTGAGTATGTGTATAGTACACAATGTGATTTATGTTGTTGTCAGTAATAGCATAATGGCATATTTGCTGCTGGTTTGACCTGGCTTTACACGCTGTAATGTGGCAGGGTGATAAGCAGACGATCATAGCCTCCAAACCGGAATGCTTTGCTTCTCAAGCTGTGTATTTTAAGCTCGGGCCCAATGAAGGAAGTTATTATGAAGTGATAAGACCTGACAGCCATGTTCCAGCTTATCCTTTACTCACGGTTATGTTAGTGTTCGAAAGGTAGACTCAGTCACATGTCTGCCTTCTCATCTGGGCTCTGGACAGGGAGTAAAAATGGGCAAAAATGTTGGACCCCACCCTGCAGTGGTCTTGTCTCAGTCATGTAGTGACATCTGTGATGATTGTCTGTCTCATATGTGAGTTCTCCTGATGGACCCTGTTCTGTCCTATCCTGCTGTGCCTCCCAGAGCTTCACGTGTTGAGTTTCAGCTCAGGCCCTGCTCATTATCACCACAGCCCTTCCCTGCGCTCACATTTCTCACTTCACTGTTCGGGTCAGGGGTCAACTGCTTCTGTTACCGAGTCCTATAGACGACCAATACTTCTCCACAACACCTCTGACTATAAGTAATGACGTTTTACAATGTAGTTCACGTGGTAAGTCTCTGGGCCTGGGCGTTGTTTTATTGAAAAGCTAAAAGAACATATACTCAAGTCAGAAAAATAAAATAAAAAGTTACACTTCTCTAATGATGTCTTTGATACGTGAAAAGTTCATTAGGCACATTTTAAAGAAAAAGACACATTCCTACATAATACACAGTTTATACTGGATAACCTAGTTTACACACTAGCTCTTAACTATAGGGTGATGGAGGTACAAAATATTTATGTATTTATTTATGTATTTATTTGATTGGGACAGAGCACGTTAATGGACAAACATAACACAACATGAACGTAAACACACTGGATTGTAGTCTAAGGTTAATTTCCATCCATTGTTCCAAAGGGCTGGGGTCACACAAACAATACAATTTTGAGCAGTCCACTCATTGCACAGTTCCCAACATTACACACTCCATTCCATTGCACAGTTCCACTCATTGCACAATTTCCATTATTTTGCAGTCAATCTGGCCACATTTTCAATACACATTTTGCCCATTCATGCAAAATGTCTCCATAGAAGATCAATCTTTGAAGTGTTGTCATGATACTAAAATTTCAAACTCGATTTCAATAGAGACTTGATACTGTACTGATTCCGATACCACAATGATGATTGAATGATTAAAATGATTCTGAATGATGAATTCTGAATGATTAAAAAACATTCTTTCTTTAGACAATAGAATGTCATTTTCAACATTAAATCATAGTACAGTGGTCCCTCGCTCTATTGCGGTTCACTGTTCGCGGCCTCGCTGTTTCGCGGATTTCTTTCTTTTTTTTTTTCAATTTTTTTTATAGTGTAACATTGTGTTCTGTGTCCTGATTGGCTAAGAGACTGTAGACCTTTGCCGATTGATAGATGGGAGACGCGGGGGGGACTGGGACTAAACCAGGACCAGACCGGGACTAGACCAGGACCAGACCGGGACTAGACCAGGACTAGACCAGGACTAGACCAGGACTAGACCAGGACTAAACGTGGACTAAACCAGGTCTAGACCAGAACTAAACCAGGTCTAGACCAGGTCTAAACCAGGTCTAAACCTGGACTGGACCTGGACTAAACCAGGACTGGACCTGGTCTAGACCTGGACTAAACTGGGACTAGACCAGGTCTAAACCAGGATTAAACCACCACGTGCCGCACTTTGCTGGTTTCGTGCGGCTGGTTTGTGGCTGGGCGCCGCAGTTCGATCTCGTGCTCGCAGCCCCGGTGTACGCGCTGCCTCGCGCCGGTCGTGCTGCTCTGTCATGGATTTGACCAAGATGAGGGGTGCACGTGTTGCGCACTTCTCCAAGGGGTTGGTGCGCGTCGCGTCCCGGAACGTGGCAGTGCCGTTGGATGAGCGCGGTGCTTCCTGCGGATCCAGTGACTCATGTCTCCGCTCCCCTTGCGCATCTGGCGGGGCTTCCGGAGCCGTGTCTCCCCCCACGCTTCACTACTAATACATTTTGTTGAAAATCTATGAAAGTTTGAGTGTTTAAACGAGAGAGAAATGTGAGAAAAGGTTAATTCCAGTCTGAGAAAAGCGTATAATGTGTGGTTACAGCCTTAAAACATGTAGAACAGAGGTCTTCAACAGGGGGGTCGCGACCCCTAGGGGGGTCACGGAGGTACTGCAGGGGGGTCGTGAAATCTTTTGATTTCACTTTAAAATAATATTATTTTATATTTTATAGTGTAAAATACAGTATTAACCTGTGTATTATTTCCTTGCATTGGATGTACCATAACAGAGTAGCAATGTTTATAGATGACACTAAGCTCAATTTAATATAAAACACAATTCTATGCCGTATATATAGTAGGGGGTCCCTGGCCCAGTTCGCCATCTGTTTGGGGGTCCCTGGCCTGAAAAACGTTGAAGACCCCTGATGTAGAATAATTGTAAAATATAAAGTTGTCCTACTTCACGGATTTCTCTTATTGCGGGTTATTTCTGGAACCTAACCCCCGCGATAAACGAGGGACCACTGTACTTCCTTTTTATATTCCCATGTGGTCTTATGTGTCATCCCTCAGTGGTCCTGTAGGTTCCATAGTGGTCCCTGGGTGTATATTGGTCTATGTGCTCTTATACTTGTTCTGATACAGCTCCAGATCATTCAAAGATATTTAGGAAAGGTTCATTTCCTTCCTGTGAATGTGACTTTTTTAGTATCGATACTTGTTCAATTGAGTATCTAGCTTCAATACTAGTTTTAGTATCGATTAATATCTGATTTTCAATACTTTTGACAACCCTAAATGATTCCTGATTTTGTTTTTCTTTTCCCTGCCACAGTATGTTCCTCCAGACTTGTGCATCTGTAACTTCGTGCTGGAGCAGTCTCTGTCAGTGCGAGCTCTGCAGGAGATGCTGGCTAACACCGGGCAGAGCAGCGAAGGGGTGAGTGCTGTACGGTCTACTCCCTAATATTGTTTTCTATTTCTCTAGTGCCATATTAAACAAAGCGTGATTTGGACTAAAACTGTGGGTTTCCACTTCAAGATACAGAATCAAGATTCTATTGCCAGTCATAGAAAAATAATTAAATTACGGTTACAACATCAAACAAGCATAGTTTTGATGGGCATACCGAAAGTGCATGACACAAAGCTTGCACTAAACTAAACCTGGACTAGGCCAGCTTTGAACCAGGATTAAAGACCAGGACTAAACCAGGACGCAATCATGACAAGTGTGAACGATCCCCAAGACTAAACAAAGATACCATACTTGTTTAGACCAAACAAGAACACCAAACAAACCAATTCATGGAATCACAACTTCAGCACTACAGAAGGAAGACACACGAAAACAAAATGTTCACAAGAAGATGTTCTTAAGATATGGATTTGGTGTGAATATATTATCTCAGTCATTAATAACATTTTTCAGTTGAAGTGATGAGTAAGAATATCTGAACTCTGTTGTTCAAACTGGAGGTGCCTGTTTCATTTTGGACCTGTACTGTGTAGTGAAAGAGACGAGACAGTGTGATATTGAAAGTGCCTGTGGAGACAGGACCAGAGCAGATGATCTGTGAGTGCACTCTTTCTGCTCTCTGCTCTTTCTTAATCAGTGCCTCTGGGAGCTCCACATTCTTTTCCCTGATGGCATCATCATGGTCATACGTATTTCTGTGCACAGAAACACCATGTCAAAAATGAGGCCTGCCTTTTTGGACCTAATTCTTCTGTATTTTCAGAACAACCAGAAACAAAGAGAAAACATTGCTTCCTTTTTAAAACACTTTTATAGAGAAACAAGCCATTACTGTCCAGAAGCAGTGACATTCTATCTCTGTTCCTTGCGGAACCTGAGTTCTGTGCTTTTAACATTCAGGATTATTGTACACAGACCACTGGTGTCCAGAAGGAGCAGAGATGAGAATATCTGTATAGCATGAATGGCTGCAGAGCATTTACAGCCTCATTGTCTACCGCAGCCATCACTGCATCAGTACACAGAGAGAACACAAAGTACACAGAGTACACATCCTACAGAGTACACAGAGAGCGGGGCTTGCTGGGTGGTTGTGACTCCCATAATGCAGCACACAGTGTGGTATGTAGCTCTCAGCGCTGCTCTGCTGGCAGTCCGCTCTGTTTTGTGATTAGGCAGTGAGCAGATTTGTATTGTAGTCAACAAAGCCACATGGGCTGGCCTTGTTTGGCTACACTACACTGCTGGCTAGAATGCAACTCTGAAAAAGGGGCTAATAAATCATCACTACCTGAAAGAGGGCCCATTTCTCTCCTTGTTATTCTCACATAGTGTAACACATAGTGTAATTGCTGCCACACTTTGCAATAACACATTCTATTTGTATTTGTGTCACTAGTGTGCTGACCATGAAAAATGGGTAGGTTCATTTGCTTGTTCATTGCCTCGTCAGTCTGCATGTCCATGTCTCCGAATGATTTAATACCACCTCTCAACCCGTTTTCACATGCCTATTACTTGATTGTCACTCATATCTCTGATACTAGTTAGAATAGACAGTACAGATAACAAGATAGTGAAAACGTCAGCATAGATCCACTTTAATTGACTTAGTGATAAATATGATCACGTGAGTGTACAAATGTATTCGTTTTTGTGATAGCATCAGATAAAGTTCTCAACACACCATCACTCACCAGACCGGACACAATCAATTTCCCAGTGACAGGACCCTAAACTTTAACTTATGACAATCCTGAAATAGACATGGCGCTGTCTCCTTGTGCACATAAGTGGGATGTTTGCAGTTACAGTGTCACACATGTTATGAAGAGATTCCTCTAAATGATTCTGTGGAAACATTGTGTGAGCAGCTCTGTTTTCTCTGGGTTTGGTTTGACATTTCATTTAATGACCTGACTGATCTGAGGAAATGTTCTGAAATCCATTTAGATTTCAGTGAGTTCTTACCCTTTTTTTTCACGTCTCTGATTTTGTGCCAGTTCACTGACATTTAAAAAAAAAATCATGTTTGTGTTTTAAAGTTGAAGTTCATTCTTCAATTTATGTGTATATTATAAACTGTTTTTAATAAAAACTACTTTACGTAAACTTGACTGTATGTTGATATGAGATAGAAAACAAATCTAATGAAATGTAAAACACCTTCCCTTGTCAAATCAACTGCGATAAATACTTGAGGCTCAGCAGCCACTCCTGTTGACCTGTCTGCACTTGTGTAGCTTAATACACAAGCTTAATATGCTATTTTTATTCAAATAAAACCACAGTCAGCAGTACTGGAAAGCACTGATAACAGGAGCACAACACTTCCCAGAGTGATGTAGCTGAGTGAGTCGTCTCTGTGTGGAGGAGTGGATCCACAGTACACCTGTGGATGTAAATGAAATGGAACAAACCATGTAGTGTTGTTGACGGGAGGGGCAGAGGAGCGAGCAAAGGTCACACTTCTCTGCACTGATGTGTCAGCATGAGCACAGGCCTGAAATACTAGGCTGCCCACTTCAGACCAGCTGCTGCACCACTCTCCAGTCCATTTGTTTTTTATTAAACCATTTCAGTCCACCATCAGTGGAAGAGTCACAGCTTTGCAGTGTGGGACATGCAGATATAATGTAAAGGGAATGTGCTGGACACAGGGCTGTCCAAAAGAATTATACCCAGATGGTAATCGACACTTTACTAGTACCCAAACTAAATACTGACTTGATGAGGCTTTGGTGTTGTTCCGAATATAGTTTTAACTTTCTATTTCCATGAAATCATGCAGATGATTTGATTGTGTGCCAACCTCCAGAAGGTTACAATACTGTGCCTTTAACATTTCCATTGGGCTTATTTCAGTGTCAGTGAAGTGCTTAATGTTGTTTCATTCATTACTTTTCATTTATGTATTTATTTTGTGCAAGGAAGCAATTTACATTCTTTTACAATGGAACAACCTATTATCCATATAGTATTAGTGAAATCATAACAGAAGAAACAACAACAACAAGGAGTGGGAAGAAGAAATTATTTGATCCCACCCCCTCCTCTTCTTCTCTTTCTTCTTCGTCTTGTCTCTTGACAAGGAAGATGCCTGCATTTGTTAAACAGCAGATTCCTTCATTTTCGTATCTATCCTGTCCTCCACCTTCATTTCAAACATTCTTTAGGATACTTCTACTTTTAGTAAGGGAAACATATTGCTGTTGTATTGTCATTGTGCATTGCATGGCATTACCTAAGACAAAAATTTATTCTTTTTTATTGCCACTAGAGGTTGATTAAAAGGGTAAGTGCGAGTTTTAAATGTTTGAATCTAGAAATGTCTAATCGTTACGTTCACATTTCCCGTGAAAGAATGTGCGTCTCCTCTTTTTTCAGATGTGTTTCTGTATGATCTGATTGTGAAAATGTGTGCCACTGTCATTGTTTTTTTTTTGCTTGCATTCTGACTGAAAAACACAGCATTTTTTTTTACTATTCCATATGGTAATCGCTCCTGCATGCCCTCCTGTTGGTTTAAACTTTACTCTAATAATAGTTAAACTGAAGGGTTATATGTCAGGAGGAATGTGCACATATGATATTCCTCTATATGTTCTAAAATATGTCTTTTTGTCTGTCCCAGGCTGGACAAGGAGGGGGTCACCGGACCCTCCTTTATGGTCATGCTATCCTCCTACGACACTCCTTTAGTGGAATGGTAAGTACATCATTAGGCAAAACTTTCTTGGACTTAAAATGTATCACAAATCTGCACTAATCTGTTACTTTGTAATCCAGTATCTGACCTGTTTGAAGACATCACGGTCTTTGACAGACAAATTGTCCTTCGATGTGGGACTGCAAGAAGACTCAATAGGTACAGGAGGCAGTACCAGTACTGGTACAGGTTTTGTTCATTATTGGACGGGACAATAAAAAATATCAGCTTGCACAATGTTTGCATTTTAAGAATCTAAATAGATCTCAAACTACTATATGATTTTAAATAGAATTATTTACTTATTTACTTTTAATTATTTACAAATATTATTTATTATTTGTATTATTTACTATTAGATACTTGAATGAATTATTTAATTAATGTAGTGCTGGAAATTCTTATTCTTCTTTCAAATGACTGAAGTGAGTATTTTTCTTTAAAGATCCCATGACATGGTACTTCTTGATGCTTTTATATGGTCCTTATTAATGGTTCCCTAATACTGTAAATGAATCCTTCTTCAAAATCAACACTCAGTGCATGAGAAACAGAGATAAGATGAGAAAGAGTCATAAATATCTCTCTCAAACTCTTTATTCTGGGTGCTGTTGCTTGAATGCAAATGAGGAGAAAAAAGATGGCCAATAGTAGAGGGTGGGGGCGTGGCCAAACTCTCCGCTCAGAGCTCAGAGCCCACAGCTGATCCATTTCCTTGTTTTTGCAAGGGGGAGAGATTTGAAGCGTTCCATTGAAAAATAAACACATTTCCACATAAAGTAAAATTAAACCACTGCTGTTCAAAGGTCCAGAGGCTCAGATAAAGGACTTCCGAGCCTAGAAACACTCGGACGTGCCTCCAGGCAAATAAAAAAACACATTTCGCATTGCCTAGCGCATTCGCAGTCCAAACTCTCTGGGCGTGATTTACAGAGACGCTGAGTACAGACAGACGGGGGTGGAACTGCATTTGCATTTCTTTTTTCGATCTGACGTCAATAAGGTGCCTTGTTCAAACTCGCCCGTTTGAGCTCCGATTTTTTGTAACGCAGAAAAGGATCGCAAATGCTCAGTTTAGACATTTCACAACTTTTAACCATGGGGGGGTAGACAGGGTAGGGGAGCTCACATTAACGTTCAAAAACCTCAGAAAGTGAAAATTTCATGCCATGGGACCTTTAATTCCGAAAAATTATGCTAAATCTTCATCTCACAATTCAGCATGATTATCAAATACCACATGTTATTCATTTCAAACCACCAACAGTCCTACTTCATCACTGCGATGCCCTGTACTTGACACTTGAGCAGCAGTGACATGTCAGGTGTCGTATCTGTCATGTTTAAGAGTCTTTTGAATGACTGTGTGCAGGTGAGGCCTGCTGGTGGACCATTCACCCTGCCTCTAAGCAGAGATCAGAGGGAGAGAAGGTCCGGATTGGCGATGATCTGATCCTTGTGAGCGTCTCCACTGAGAGATATCTGGTAGGTGTCTAACTGCTCCATACAGCAGCAGTGTCACTGAGACCTGTATGTAACGCTGAGAGTAATCTCTAACTTACAAGTTCAATAGAATGACAAAAGGAAAATAGCTAGAAAAAAAGCTGCATTTTTAAAACAACTAACACCTTTCCAAACCGAACCATTCAATCCCCACCATGAACTGTATACATGAATGGACATAACTAACCCAGTAGCCCCTGCTTTCCATAAAGGAAGTGTTCATCCATCGACTCTGGCTCCAGTTGACTTCACATTGAAAAACTGTTAGTCCCTCTCTCTCTCTAACCGCTGCAGTGATCCTCGTCATTTTGGTCTAAAAATGTTTGTATTAAACTGCTCTACATGATCCTAGTGTTTTTATTTCACTGTTTTGTACGGTAATACATTTGTGCTTCATTTGACTGGCACTGAACACTATGAGGGTCATACTCCATTAGTCCATTTTTTAATACCAGCGATGTCAAATTGTTCCACAAAGGGCCAGTGTGGCTGCAAGTTTTCTTTCCAACTAACCAAGAGCACACCTTCAACTGTCTGAAGACTGAGATCAGTTGATTAAATGAGTCAAGTCTGGTGTGCTGCTGCTTGGTTGGAAAGAAAACCTGCAGACACACCGGCTTTTGTGGAACAGTTTGACACCCCTGCTTTATAGAGTCAATGACAGACCTGGACACACTGTTCCACAAAGGGCCGGTGTGTCTGCAGGTTTTCTTTCCAACCAAGCAGCAGCACACCAGACGACTCAACTGATCTCAGTCTTCAGACAGTTGAAGGTGTGCTCTTGGTTGGTAGGAACAAAAACCTGCAGCCACACTGGCCCTTTGTGGAACAGTTTGCCCAGGTCTGGTCTATGATATGCACATGACATAGCTGGGCTCATCTGTTTTGCCTTTGGAAAACTTGCATCCCCATCTCAGTTCACCAAACACAGTACAAGTGACAAGGCAATTGAAGAGGAGACTTTTGCGCCTATACCGGTAATGGAAATCTGATTAACTGTAAAGCCATCTCTCCTCCTCCACTCCCCTCTGAGAAAGTGCCATTCTGTCTGATGAGCCTGTAGTTATAATGCTCCGTGTCCCGTATGCGCAGCTCTACCTGACCTCAATTAACTTCCTCAGTAAAGAAACAGATGAGTGAGGGGAATTTTAAAAGGGACTACACATAAAAACTATTGGGACAAACAACAGGCACATTAGATAATTGTTCCTGGCTTGAGTGGGTCTAAATAGAAGTAAATATATTTTATTAAGCCCCTAAATACTAACTGTTATTTCTTAAATGGCCCATGTTACGCTGTTTTCTGATCAAAATAATGTTTCCTCATCACAAAACACACCAGAAGTTGTGTTTTGTTTCATTCTCACATGTTTAACATACAAACCCTGCATTTTTAGGCTGAGCTCTTCTCTCAAACAAAAAACACTCTGTTCCACCTTGTGCTGTCACACGGAAATATAGGAAGTACTCCACTGTGTTTTCAAACTCTGTATAGTTTTATTAGAATCATCTGGACAATTTCAGCCCTGGAATTGCCAATGTCTACAGAACAAAAGGTAAAAGGTAGCCATTAACTTAAAAAAAAAACTACACCTGTGTGAAATCACAAGGTAGAACAGATGATTTTGAACTTTGAAGATGCAGACAGAGTAATAAAGGATTACTCAAACGTATGGTACCAGGTATGTTTTTAATGAGGTAACAGCATTATAATAGGTATGGAAGCTGACAGAGGCCGTGTTCGTAATGATTATTTTCCACCTTAATAACGAGAAAATTAATTTGAGATCTCGAGAAAACGACACAATTAATTTGTGATCTCCAGAAAACAAAACTGTTATTTCGAAATTTCGAGAAAACAAAGAGTTATTCCGTGGTCTCGAGAAAACAAAAAATTATTCAGTGATCTCGAGAAAACGAAGCCGGGCCAGTCTTCTGCGGAGGTGCCGCGGACTAATCTTGAAATTATCCCAAATTAAAAGACATAATGCAATCTCCCCCTGTGTCAACCCCTGATCAAAATATTGCCTTATCAGCTGATCGATTATTATTCCAGACATTCTAATGACCAAAAACACGTCTATTCAGAATGAGAAATAGCCCCGAAGTCAGCCTGTCACAACGTGGAGGTAGACGTTTCAGTTGTTTTCTCGAGATCACGGAATAATTGTTTAGTTTTCTCGAGATCTCGAATTAATTGTTTTGTTTTCTCGAGATCAGGAATTAATTATCTTGTTATCTCGGGATAACAAGGAAGAAAAAATATCAATGTGGCCTCTGTCGACTTCCGTAAATATGTCTTAAAGCTCACAAGAATCAATTTAATCTACTTTATCCCCTGAATTACATTATTTATTGCATATTCCTCATCTCACTCTGCTAAATCAAACATTGATCTAGTATATTCTGTAACATTATTAGTAATAATTGACTCAATATTCAGTATTGACTTGCCGTTTGCAGCACCTCTCTGCCTCCAATGGGAACTTCCAGGTGGACGCTTCTTTTATGCAGACTCTGTGGAACGTCCAGCCCACCTGCTCCTCGGCCAACATGGCTGTAGGTACGTTTCACTTCAAACTACCGACAACAAAATATGGCTCATTTTGTTGTCTTCACGTTTCTCCTTGATGCTACTGTACATTTTCCTGACCTATAGCATAACTCCTTATTTTTTTTTTTTGGCCAAATTGAGTTTTCTGCAGCATCATTAGTTGTCATTGCCTCAGTCAATCAGAAAAAAACAAAAACAAAACATAAAAAAACTGCCCAGTCAGCCCAATGCATTGTCTCATTTCTGCTAAGAGCCTAAAGATGTGCCAGCTGTTCGGGCCAATACCACTTTAGTGCCATTTTTCATTGTTTTTTTAGGTTATTTGACCGGTGGCCATGTTATGCGACTTTGTCATGGACACGATGAGAGTTTAACCATCCCAGGAGCAGACAAGAGTGAAGAGGAGCAGAGGTCAGCTATGCTTATATTTAACAGCCATCTTTTACTCATTTGGAGCTATATTATAATGAATTTTACTCTGTTTCTTACATTTTATGATCCTTAACCATGTGTTGTTGTAGAGCTTTGGGACTTAAGTTGTACATTTCTTATTATTATAACTATTATGTATTTCCCCTAACATACAGAGACCACTGCAAAATTATCAGTTTTTCTGATTTTACGACTTATAGGTATGTGTTTGGGCAAAAGGAACATTTTTGTTTGAGTCTATAAACTACTGACAACATTTCCTCCAAATTCCAAATAAAAATATTATCGTTTAGAGCATTTATTTGCAGAAAATGACAAATGGACAAAACAACAAAAAAGATACATGTTTTCAGCCCTCAAACAATGCAAGGAAACAAGATCAAATTCATTTTAAAACAACATAATACTAATGTTTACACTTAAGAAGAGTTCAGAAATCAATATTTGGTGCAATAACCCTTATTTTTAATCACAGCTTTCATGCGTCTTGGCATGCTCTCCACAAGTCTTTCACATTGTTCTTGGATGACTTTGGGCCTGTTTACACATACCCAGGTATCTGTAAAAACTGAGACTTTGGTTTACACACAAACTGAGATTTTACCTCTGAAAATTATTCTTTCTAAAAACTCAAAAGTGGAGATTTTGGAAAACTCTGGTTTCGTGTTTGCGTGTAAAGTGAGATAAACAGTTTTAGACAGCTGATGCACCAAAAGTACGACTCTGATTGGCTTGCAGAGTGTTCTCCTTCGTTTTCAGAGGCGAATTTGCCCTTTGTGTGTAAAAGATGGGTACAAACGAAGGGAAATGTCTCTGTTTTTAAAAATACCAGTGTACGTGTAAACAGAGCCTCATTTTGAAAAACGGACGGAGACAAATATTTGTTTCTCAACATACCCGGCTATGTGTAAACGTAGCCTTTATTCCACTCCTGGTGCAAAAACTGAAGTAGCTCAGCTGTCGGAATTCAACAGACGCTGGAATGGAGTGGCTGTAATACATGTAGAGATGCTGATTTCAGAAAAAAATGCAGTGGTTTCTTATTTTTTTCCGGAGCTGTATATTTTATTTAAGGCATTGTGGTGCTGTACTTTGTCCTCAGGATAGTGAACTATGAGGCAGGGAAAGGAGCGTCCAGGGCCCGTTCGCTATGGAGACTGGAGCCGTTAAGGATCAGGTGGGGACACTGTTTCTGTTAAATTCATAGTAGTTTTGTGACAGCTGGTTCAGAAGTGATGTTATGCACTGTCTCCCAACACCGCTGTAATATGAGCTATATATAAAAGTCTTCTGGAGCTCAGGGCCGGCTGTCACTTTAGATTGGAAGCTGTGTTGTACCTCCATCTACACCATCCGTCCAGCTTGTCATCTGCTTTTGTACTTTGTATCAGATGGATGTGTCAGCGCTCACTTTTAGAGTTCTGAACTGAACTCACTATATTTGTTATTTAAAATCAGGAAAAAACTGACGTGGGTAGAGTAGCCAAAAAATGTACACATGTAAGAGTAATGCTACCTCAAAATAATATACTGAAGCAGAAATAAAAAGTAGTGGTCAAACGTCGTAAATACTCAAGTTATTCATAATATATAATATGACTGATGCTTTTTCATACCAGTGTGTAATTGTGTGGTTTCACTTTGTTCAGCTGGAGTGGTAGTCACATCCGATGGGGACAGCCTTTCCGACTACGTCACCTCTCCACGGGTTATTACCTGGGCCTGACTGAAGACAAAGGCCTGGTTCTTCAAGACAGGGAGAAGTCGGATACCAAGGCCACGGCTTTCTGTTTCAGGCCCTCCAAAGTAAAGTAAAATCTTCACCAGACTTTCTCATTAGTGGTTTCTAAACAAGTCTCCAGTGAGGTTAGAACTCCCTAAAAGACTTTTCAGAATTAATGAGAAGACAAAACAGTAAATGTTAAAGCTTTCAATTTATTTAATTTCTCTTTTCTGGCACATAAAAATAAATATTAAAATGCACTTTTTACTTTTTACATCTTTTTACCCTTTTGCTCAACTTTCCTTGGAACTTTTTTTCATAGTCGCAACTTTTTGCCGTGTTCTGTAAATAAAATGGTCTCTTCCTGCATTCCTACAGGAAAAGGGTGACATGGGCCCAAAGCGAGACATTGACGGCATGGGTGTCCCTGAGATTAAGTATGGAGACACCATGTGCTTTGTCATGCACGTGGATACAGGACTGTGGCTGTCCTACCAGGCTCCTGATGCCAAAGCCTCCCGCCTCGGCCCGCTCAAAAGAAGGGTAATTGTAATCCTACTGGCATTGTAGATACCATATTGCAGCAATACTGTGAATTAGAATAATGACATAACATTTGAGTGTCATTGTAAAAATGTCATAACAAAGCTCCTCCATCATGAGCCATAACAGTGAGTGATTGCAGTTTCGTTTATGTGGGACACAGGGTTTAGAGATGATTGCGGTCCCTCCAGTTTGGTGAGAGTCGCCTCTCTCTGGTGCCTGGGTGTCCATGTAGATTTGGCTGCAAGCCAGTGCACCCGACACCTTCCAAGTGCTTAATCATCTTCATAATTATCTTTTTATAGAGGGTATCGCAAACATTTGTTTTAGCTAATCTAAATGTTTGGATTTAACATACTCATCATCAATCATCTAAAGAAGAGCCACGCTCTGTTTGTTTGTGGGGCTTCTCATAGGCCTGCCTACACTCTGAGGGTCACATGGACGATGGGCTGATCCTCCAGCGCTGTCAGCACGAGGAGTCTCGAGCTGCACGAATCATCCGTAACACCACCTTCCTCTTCAGCAACTTCATCAAGTACAGCATTAGAACAAAATATGCTCCTAGAAAACTCTGTTAATACCATCTAACAGTGCAATTTCTCCCTCGCTCCTAGAGCCTTAGACAGCACAACGGAGGGTGACTCCCAGGTGGCAGTGTACATAGAAGAGGTGCTTCAGACACTCAATGACTTGATTGAGTATTTCAAGCAGCCAGACTCTGAGCTGGAGCACGAAGAGAAACAAACTCTCCTACGGTCACTCATTAAACGCCAAGACCTCTTCAAAGAGGAGGTAAGTAATGCCATCAAACCAAGTTTCAAGCTGGCTTTCTCATAGTAAGTAAAATTAACAATTTGTTCTGTTTGCCTAGGGTATGCTTGCTCTCTTGGTCAAATGCATTGACCGAATGAATGTGTACAACAATGCTGCACACTTTGGAGAAGTAGCCGGAGAAGAGGCTGGTGCAGCATGGAAGGAGATTTGCAACCTTCTTTATGAACTTTTGGGTGAGCACACTGTATTCACACTAATTCACTCCTAACACCAGTCCACATCCTGTCATCCTTTCTTGTACGTTTCAGTAGTTGAGCTGAGCTGTTTATTGCTTTGTGGGGGCATATAAGATGCTGTTGAACTTGTGGGTGTGAACAATGTAATAAATTACCTTGTAATTATCCCAGTTAAATTAATCACAGAAAAGATCAAGATGAGCCATCAGCATACTTGAGTTTCAAGCTGGGAAAAGTAGAAAAATTAGTAGTCTAAACTGTTAGCCGCAGTTCTTACAAACTAATTTGGTTGTATTTGTAACAGGCCAAAGTATGTCCCCTCTCTGGACTCTGGGTTAAAGGAGCTGGACCAACATGCACAGTCAATACTCTTAGACCACAACGTAACATAGTTCTCTTGCATTATTTTTCTTCTATGTTTGCAATCATTGCATTTTTAATGATTAGATGCACACAATACATAAAGGTCTCAAATTGCTGCTTTTATGTATTTTACAAGTTTGCATAATTACATTTTAAAAAATTTTTAGCTCAACACATAAGGTTGTTGTTGTTGTTTTTTTTTAATTAAGTAAGAGGCATTCCAGCATAACAGACTGGGTCATCACCCTTTCACTCATTTTAAGTGTGTGACCGTGAAAGTTTTTATTTTGAAATTGCTTTGTGCTTCATGTTTTACCATCATTAATCAGCTTTGCCCTCTGAAAGATGCCCCGGCTGAAGTTAATCATCTTTTTTCCAACACAGATGACTTCCCTTGACATGTTAGCGAGCGTGACCCTCAATGGCCCTCCTGCAGTGAGGTCATCTCCGAGAATGCTGAGCCTGGATGTTTAAAGCGAGCGTTACAGTATATGATGAATTGTACAGGGCCCCACTTCTAACACTTTGTGAAAAATCACTACAAACAATATCGAATGATCCTGCCTTGGAGCTGCCTGGACATGTATTTATAGTATTTTCTTAATGAACACTCAGGGAACAGCAGAATTAATGGATATTAGACAATCATCAGCTTTCCTTTAGCGCAAAGTGTTGTTAATGAGCACTATGAGTCTGCTGCTCTCGAATCCTAATGGTAATAAATGAGACTGGGAAACTTTCGAATGTTACTCTTAGGTAAAACAAAGCGCTAGCAAACTATTATGAGTCAGGTCTTGTAGTCTGACCTTATAAGTTCGGTGTGAAATGGCTTCTCCCCTTGTCTCTAATTAGACTCATTTTACATGATGCATTTATTTGATTGCTCAGCTGCCTTGATCCGTGGCAACAGGACCAACTGCACCCAGTTTTCCAAGAACCTGGACTGGTTAGTCAGTAAACTGGAGAGGCTGGAGTCTTCATCAGGTATTTAAAAAGACATCTGTATTATATTGAAAGTGGATTTAAAGTGGACATGATTCACAGATAACAAAATATTGCTTTTTAGGAATCCTAGAAGTCCTCCACTGTATCTTGGTGTTAAGTCCCGAGGCTCTGAACATCATCCAAAAAAGTCACATCAAGTCTATTATTTCTCTGCTCTACAAAAACGGACGGAACCATAAGGTTGACATCATAAATTTAAATTTGTTTATCAGTTTGCAGCAGTATTTACTCATAAAGCACAACACATAAATACAGCTCAGGAAAAAATAAAAAAAAAAACACTGCAAAATTATCAGTTTTTCTGATTTTACTACTTATAGGTATGTGTTTGGGCAAAAGGAACATTTTTGTTTGAGTCTATAAACTACTGACAACTACGGAAGTCGACAGAGGCCATATTCATAAGCAATATTTTTTTCTTCCTTGTTATCCCGAGATAACGAGATAATTCATTTGAGATCTCGAGAAAACAAAACAATTATTCCGTGATCTCTAGAAAACAACTGAATCGTCTATCGCCACGTTGTGACAGGCTGACTTCGGGGCTATTTCTCATTCTGAATAGACGTGTTTTTGGTCATTAGAATATCTGGAATAATAATCAATCAGCTGATAAAGCAATATTTTAATCAGGGGTTGACACGGGGAGATTGCATTACGTCTTTTAATTCGGGATAATTTGAAGATTAGTCACGGAATAACTCGTTTTCTCGAGATCTCGAAATAACACTTTTGTTTTCTCGAGATCACAAATTAAGTGTGTCATTTTCTTGAGATCTCGAGTAAATCTTGTTATTAAGGTGGAAAATAATCATTACGAACATGGCTTCTGTCGGCTTCCGTAGACAACATTTCCCCCAAATTCCAAATAAAATATTATCATTTAGAGCATTTATTTGCAGAAAATGACAAATGGTCAAAATAACCAAAAAGATCCATGTTTTCAGACCTCAAACAATGCAAAGAAACAAGATCAAATTCATTTTAAAACAACATAATACTAATGTTTACACTTAAGAAGAGTTCAGAAATCAATATTTGGTGCGATAACCCTTATTTTTAATCACAGCTTTCATGCGTCTTGGCATGCTCTCCACAAGTCTTTCACATTGTTCTTGGGTGACTTTATTCCACTCCTGGTGCAAGGACTGAAGTAGCTCAGCTTTGTGTTTGTGTTGGAATTCAACAGACGCTGGAATGGAATGGCTGTAATACATGTAGAGATGCTGATTTCTGAAAAAAATGCAGTGGTCTCTTATTTTTTTTCAGAGCTGTATATGTAAACAAGCATCAGAGAGTGGAGGCATACTATTTACAGCTGGCTTCAATAAAACCTTAACTAGGCTTAGAAACACCCACGTAACTGATGCTTGTTAGGTAAATCTTTGTTATGGCTATAGCTTAAGCCTCCTATCACATTACCATCTGTTGTGTTTACCTTCTCACTATGTGATTTACGTGTTGTGTTAAAGTGGGGCTCCAATATTTACTCTGTCAATTCATAGGGCATGAAAGGGCACACTTGTAAACAACAGCTGCTAATCACATGAGTCA
Organism: Paratrypauchen microcephalus; assembly: GCA_036785185.1. Classification (NCBI taxonomy): domain Eukaryota; kingdom Metazoa; phylum Chordata; class Actinopteri; order Gobiiformes; family Gobiidae; genus Paratrypauchen; species Paratrypauchen microcephalus. The sequence goes on along the minus strand of JAVJIX010000003.1, from coordinate 16,967,830 downwards.
GTTCCAATAGCTCATAGCCTTTATGAGTGAAACAAAGCACTGACAAGAGTAGAGTTTTCACAGTGTCAGATTAGGAGAAGTGTTGCATATATTGTGACACATTTTCACGATTTTTGTGAGTATGTGACAAAATACGATGTTTTATGCTGTAATCTTGTGTGGTAGATTTTGGACGTCCTGTGCTCTCTGTGTGTCTGTAATGGAGTGGCAGTTAGAGCCAATCAGAACTTGATCTGTGACCACCTGCTTCCTAAGAGGGACCTGTTGCTTCAGACCAAACTTGTCAATGATGTTCAGAGGTAAATAGAGCTATTGTATCTACCTAATTGATACTTGGCTGTAACATGCTGGGGGTGTACTGCATTAATGTATAATATGGAAGAATGTGCAGCAGTTACTATGCAGACACAATGCTCACATAAGCAAACAAAGAAACTGAAAAACTGTTGGCCAATGATAGCCATATTGTGACTGTAATGATATTTGAGAGGGACTTATTTACCTGCAGAAATCAGATCTGTTAAAGTTGTAACTAGACTAGTTATTTATGGTTAGATTGTGTTCAAAACAAACCTCAGATTAAAAGACAGCCTCTGACAGAACAGTGCCTACAGTTAGCTAGCATCACACCCCCAGGGAATGTTGATGACATCGGCTGCGGAGTGTGTGTGAGCTGTATTTGTGTGTGTTCTGTCCACAGCATGAGGCCAAACATTTTCCTTGGTGTGGCTGAGGGTTCGGCGCAGTACAAAAAGTGGTATTTTGAGCTGGTGATCGACCAGGTGGACCACTTTGTTACTGGAGAGCCCACTCATCTGAGGGTGGGCTGGGCCAACACTAAAGGCTATGCTCCGTACCCCGGTGGAGGAGAGGGATGGGGAGGCAACGGTGTTGGGGATGACTTGTACTCTTACAGTTTTGATGGGCTTCACCTGTGGTCAGGTATGATTACACTTCTTTTATTAGTAACTACTGTATTACTAATACTCTTTTTAATGTAATTAAGTATATGGAAATTGTGCTTTTATGAGAAGATTTGTAATTATAATTGAGGATAATTCTAGACATGTAATTGTAATTAGTTACATTTTAAATTATAGAAGTTACTGAGTACTGTACAAGTCCTAATTGTTCCAATCTACAAATGTCTCTGCTCCTTTCTCTACCAATAAACATAATAGCACTTCATCACTTACTCTGACTGCCTAGAGCTCAGAGAATACGCAGACTGCAATTTAAAACCACTAAATTCAGATTACACTTTTCTGATTGAACAAGTTTTGCAAAAAATCATGATTTAAAATGCTTCCTAAATTGCATTAAAAAGTAACTAATAACTAATACTCTAGTAGTATTTTTCATGGAAACTTTACCATTTTGCCAATAATACCTGGATTTGTGATCGCATTCATTTTTAGCCAAGTAAATGTACTTTTACTTGAGTACATATTTTCAGTACCACATTTGTCATTATATTAAATATAGTTATGAGTGCCCAAGAACCGACAAGTTGAAAGTGATGAGCATTTATTTGGATGACTGTCTATAGGTCTAAATATGTATGTTTTTATGGTGCAGCACTTCTCCTTGTTCTACACAGTAGTAGAGCAAGTCATTGAAATGATTCATAGAACCTTAAGAACTCATTGAGAATTAAAGGTCAGTAATCCATCTCTATACTATTAAAAGCACCTGTGATACATTAGGTCTAAAGTCCAGTAATTGCACTCTTATCTGACTAAAAACACATTCCTCCTCGAAAGTTCTCCTGGATCGTTTTCACGTCTGAGAGCGAGTCTGTCCCCTCTGCTTCCACCTTATCTCTTCTCATCACCATCAGTGTGCCCTATATCTGCAGTGACTTTGTACCAATAACATCTATCCACGGTGCTTTTGTCTAGGCCGAATCCCCCGGGCCGTGGCCTCCATTAACCAGCACCTGCTGAACTCGGATGATGTGGTGAGCTGCTGTCTGGACCTGGGTGCTCCCTCCATGTCCTTCAGGATCAATGGGCAGCCAGTGCAGGGCATGTTCGAGGACTTCAACACCGAAGGTTTCTTCTTCCCTGTCGTCAGTTTCTCTGCTGGGGTCAAGTAAGTGTCTGCAGCTACAGCTACAACTTCTATTCAGAACTTTATCTATATGTATATATGAATATGTATGTAATGTACGTTATGTACTTGGTGACATCATGACAGACAGCCCTGGTTATTTAATAATAATAATAATAATAATAATAATAATAATAATAATAATAATAATAATAATAATAAATAGCATTTTTATAGCACCTTTCAAGACACCCAAAGCGCTTTACAGTTCATTGTTCATTCACTCCACACTTGGTGGTGGTAAGCTACTTTTTGTAGCCACAGCTGCGAGGCTGCCAATCTGCGCCATCGACCCCTCCAACCACCACCAACACTCACACTCCACTTTCATACTAGGCAATGTGGGTAAAGTGTCTTGCCTAAGGACACAACAACAGTTTTTTTTTTGTGACTGGCGCCCCACTGTGGCACCTGGAATTCCCAGCGGTCTCCAATCCAAGTACTAACCAGGCCCGGCCCTGCTGAGTTTCTGAGATCTGAAGAGATCAGGCTTTGACAAGCCGGTATTTAGGTTGCTCTTAAGTTGCCAAAAACAGACAATGGTATTAAATAAATTGTATTAAAACACCATATACACAGTTTAGTAGCCATAAAAGTGAATTTAGTGTTTAGTTCCACACACACATTAGTGAAAGGTGCTGAACAATTAAAGTTTAGCAAATGCAGCATAGACCTCAGCAGGGATATGATAAAACCCATTAGCAGTATGAAGTAGTCAGAAAGTAAATGGCAGGAAGAAGGAGGGGAGAGAGTGCAGTTATATGAATGGTTTGGAAGATGATTGCAAAGAGACAAAGGCAGCACATGTGAAATATTGCTTTTTCTCCCGCTAGGGTCCGTTTCCTGTTAGGTGGACGTCATGGAGATTTTAAATTCCTGCCCCCTGCTGGTTACTCTCCTTGTTATGAAGCACTGCTGCCCAAAGAGAAGATGCACGTGGAGCCCGTGAAGGAGTACAAGAGGGACCACGAAGGTGTCCGAGATCTGCTGGGAACCACCAAGTTTCTGTCTCAAGCCTCATTCATCCCCACGCCTGTTGACACCACACAGGTCTGAAGAACAAAACAGAACAAAATCTTTATAAACTGAGTGTGATTTTCTCTATGAGATTACGGCGACTGTGTCCTTGTGGCCCTTTTTAATGGATCTTTTGCACCATCTGCTGTCTTGCCCTTCTGCAGGTCATTCTCCCCCCTCTGCTGGACAATGTCAGAGATAAACTTGCCGAAAACATCCATGAACTGTGGGCAATGAACAAGATTGAGCTTGGCTGGACCTATGGCAAGGTAGGTCTGTTTGAAAATACACTTTATGGTCAGTGATAGAAGCCAGACTGCTGGTGGTAACTGTTATGTTTGATTTAATTCAATTCATTTATTTACAAATACTGTAATAATCAATTCCTGGTCCTGCTGATCGATTAGTCATACAACTGCACAGGAGTTCACTCAAAACAACTATTTGGGCATAAAAAGTGAAAGTGTATTTACTAGTATATAAAGACAGATTAAACTTGTGAATTAGGTAGAGTTTAATTTAGTTTAATTCATATAAATACCAAATCTTTAGATAACTCACTCACCTACTAACTTCTCCTCCTGCTGTTGTTCCATATAATTCCTTATAATCTAAATAAAATAATTAGTCAAGACACCATTTTGTGCGTATGTGTGTGTGACTGTGTTCTGTGTGTTATTGTTAAGTGCTTTGGGTGTCTTGACAAGTGCTGTATTAATGGAATGTAGAGATCGAACACTTAATCAGCTAAACAACTAAAAGACTACAGCCTTATAGGATATAAATGTTTTCTTTTCCCAAGACCCTTTTTACATAATATACAACTCTGGAAAAAAATAAGAGACCACTGCAAAATGAGCAGTTTTTCTGATTTTACTACTTATGTGTATGTGTTTGAGTCTATAAACTACTGACAACATTTCCCCCAAATTCCAAATAAAAATATTATTGTTTAGAGCATTTATTTGCAGAAAATGAAAAGTGGTCAAAATAACAAAAAAGATGTTTTCAGACCTCAAACAATGCAAATAAACAAGATCAAATTAATTTTAAAACAACATAATACTTGCCTGGTTTACACCTGACCATATCACAAGTGATATATGGTCTGGGAGCCACCTACTAAATATCTCGTAGCGGAGGTGTGGTTTACAATCGCCAACGGCCGTTTATTGGGCGTTATGACTGTCTATCATTTGGCGTATACGTAGCCCATAGCCAATCATGTCAGTTGTCAGTTCAAACTACAGGCTTCCGTTTGTCGCGTAGTACGCGCCACCGTCTTTCCACGCCTCCCCGCTCTCTGATTGGCTCCCAAAATCAGGAGAGCTCGCTTAGTCTAGTTGCCAGGCTGTTTTTCGAATCGGAACGAACGAAAGCAGCCTGGGATTTCCCAGCGTAACATAAATCTAATGTTTACACTTAATAGTTCAGAAATCAATATTTGGTGCAATAACCCTTATTTTTAATCACAGCTTTCATGCGTCTTGGCATGCTCTCCACAAGTCTTTCATATTGTTCTTGGGTGACTTTATTCCACTCCTGGTGCAAGAACTGAAGTAGCTCAGCTTTGTGTTTGTGTTGGAATTCAACAGACGCTGGAATGGAATAGCCGTAATACATGTAGAGATGCTGATTTCAGAAAAAAATGCAGTGGTCTGTGTTTTCAAGTGTTTGAGAAAAGAACTCAGCCTAAATATGCAGGTTTTGTGTGTTAAACATGAAACAAAACACAACTTCAGGTATGTTTTTGATGAGGGAACAACATTAGAACCTACAGTAGATCAGAACAGTACGGGCCCTTTAACTAGCTGAAGTGTGAACTAAACCTGATGCATGTGAGTCTTATTTTTTTTCCAGAGCTGTAAATGTAACTGTAATGTCGATTGCTTTAGCTATAAACATAATTTTATAGCATAACACTGGTACATAATAATAATAAGACGTCAATTAAACATAACCTAATTGGATATTAGGCTTTAACTAGATGCCCTTCCTGACTGATTCTTTTCCTAATCCTGTTTTGATATTTGTGTCCATTTTACATACATCATAATCCCTTTCCATCATTGGCATTTGGCTATGCAGCACAAGCTTGGTTGACAGTCTGGTCACACACGGTCCTGCACAGTAGTGGTTTTCACACAATCCGTCTGCAGTGGGCTATTCCCACCAGGGCCATTTAACAAATCTAATGAGTGCTCCACCCTCCAGGAAGATGACACCTGCATTAATTAAAACTGTGAGGAAGTATTCCATAGAGGGAAAGATCGCCGTATACGTTATAAAGAACACCTTTTAAGTTCAAACAGCTGCTAGATTAATATACTGACTCAACAGCCCCAGTGACCCTTAACAGACACGTGTCTCTGAGAATAAGTATTTAAAGTTTTAAGACCCAGCAAACCTCACTTCATACATTTGTATTTATCTCATTTATTCACCTGCCAATATATTTACATTTCAAGTTTTTATAGTGGTGGAATTGTTAGTTTGAATCTAAAACCTAAGCATGTGAGCAAGATTTGGGAGCTTGTATGTGAACACAAGAGCAACAGTAGCTTGTGTTTACAATCCACTTTGCAGCTACTCAGAGGAAAGTGAAACATAAACAAGATAAGATGTGATGTGTGATCAGCGGGGCAGAAGTAGCACTAGAGTTCTGTTTTAGACTGTCACTAGGGTCTGTCTTGGTGATTGAAATGATCTAGGCTTTAAAAAGTAGGAGTTTTACTGTTATGTTTGAAAGAGGATGCTTTCGTGGAAAAAGAATAAGCATAATATATATATGGATATTTTTTCAGGTTCGGGATGACAACAAGAGGCAGCATCCTTGCCTTGTGGACTTTTCAAAGCTGCCAGAAACTGAAAGAAGCTACAACTTGCAGATGTCCAGTGAGACATTAAAGTATGGCACTTTGCTGCACTGTCCACTTGTCTGTTCATTGGTTCATTTTAATTCATAGCTGTGCATGATTAGGGTGGACTTTGTCCTATTGACTGTGTTCTGTTGTTTTAAAAAAATGTTTTACTGTCTGGGAGTTGGTAGACTTAGACAAACTTTATTCATCCACAAAGATCAATATAAATGATAATAATAAATTCAAAATAAATAGCAAAAATAGCAAGAGACTGGTGTCAGATAAGGCATAACTATAAAACTGTATGTATAAGTACAAATAAAATATAGAAAAATACAGTAAATACAAAATACTGTATATCTGGGCTATATACAAGAGGTGAGTAAGAGAAACAGTGCAAAGATGAAATAGTTATTGACAGGACATAGGGTTATCTGTTGTATGGAGTAAGCTATGAATGTAGTTCTGTGTCTTGTTTGCGTGGAGCTGTAGGAGTCTCTGTCCCTCTAGTAGTGCAGTGAGCAGGAGTGTCCATGATGGAGAGCTGTAAAAACATTTAACCTGGCTCACTAAAGTGGTGTTAGTTACTTATAAGTAAGACAGTGTAATGGTACACAACAGTGCTTATTACGAACCTGAAATGAGCTGTGTACATGAGGCCATGTGCAGTGTGTGTTTGCATTGATGACAAAATGTCTTATATTCTTCCTGGTTTATCACAGAACCTTATTGGCACTGGGGTGTCATGTTGCTCAGGTCAATGTTCACGCTGAGGACGATCTGAAGAAAATCAAGCTTCCCAAAGAGTGAGTGTTCTCCATGTTGAGTCATTTTCACAAATGGACCAGGATTAATCATGTGATATTTGTATGTTGCAGCTATATGATGTCTAATGGATATAAGCCTGCGCCACTAGAACTTTCTGACTTAAAGCTGAATGCAGGTCAGGAGTTTCTAGTTGATAAACTGGCCGAGAATGCACACAATGTGTGGGCCAAAGACAGAATTAAACAAGGTTGGACCTATGGTATTCAGCAGGCAAGTTATGCCATTTCCCACTGTGAGACTGATGAGAATTTATATATCACAGGGAAATAATGCATCTCTTTAATAATTTAACATGACAGTTAATTTTTCATATATGACAGGATTTGAAGAGTAGACGCAATCCCCGTCTGGTGCCATATGCTTTATTGGACGAGCGCACTAAGAAGTCAAACCGAGACAGTCTACGAGAGGCCATCAGGACTCTCGTAGGATATGGATATGACATTGACCCCCCAGATCAAGAGAGTGAGAAATGTTCTACACTTTTCTCCTTATTGTACACACTTAATGACACTTTAAGTGCATGTGACCTTTAAAAACTGTTCTTTTTCAGCTGTTCATGTAAGCGATGATCAGAGTATTGAGACTATCCGCTTCTTCCGAGTGGAACAAACGTATGCGGTCAAAACAGGGAAGTGGTACTTTGAGTTTGAGGCCATCACTGGAGGGGACATGAGAGTGGGCTGGGCCAGACCAGGCTGCAGACCTGATGTTGAGCTCGGCATAGATGACCAGGCATTTGTCTTTGATGGATACAGGGTAAGTCATACGTTAGCATATAATTTCCCTGTAAGATTTTAGCAATTCATCAGTTATTGTACACTGTATGAAATTTCAGTCTTTCTTACATTTTATTTCTTTAAGGGCCGACGTATGCACGCAGGCAGCCGTTACTTTGGCCATCCATGGAAGAAGGGTGATGTTGTTGGTTGTATGATTAACATGGAGGACAAATCCATGATTTTCACTTTGAATGGAGAGCTTTTAATCACCAGTAAAGGCTCTGAGCTTTGCTTTGCTGACTTTGAGAGTGAAGATGGTAAAGACCCATTTTGTACTTCATTAATGCTCTTCAAATACAGTGGAAAAAAACCCCAAAAATTCTCCCTCTATTGCAGGTTTTATCCCTGTGTGCAGTATGGGCCAGTCTCAGATTGGCCGTATGAACCTGGGTAAAGACGCCAGCACACTCAAATATTACACCATGTATGGGCTTCAGGAGGGCTTTGAACCATTTGCTGTCAACATGAACCGAGACATCACCATGTGGTTCAGCAAACGCCTAGCCACGTTTGTCAATGTGCCTCCAGATCACATGCATGTCGAAGTACACTAACACACACCCTCATCCTCTTAACGTTTGTGCATGGAATGGATTTCACTCACTTTTGTCTTTGAAGGTAACAAGGATTGACGGGACAGTGGACAGTCCGCCCTGCCTCAAAGTCACCCATAAGACTTTTGGCACACAGAACAGTAACAATGAGATGGTGTACTGCAGGCTGAGCATGCCTGTGGAGTTCTACTCTGCAGAAATGATACTGGACGAGTCAAACAAACTCAGGTGAGCCATCGATCGCATACTTTAGGATCATTTCATCAATACTGTTACATTACAGCAAACATATTTACTTTACTTTCACATTTCCTCCAAATATCTCTGTAGCCAGCCTCCAAAAGAAGATGGGACAGTTGACTATGGAAGCATCACAATGGTAAATACATGCCATAAGCAAGACATGTTTTACATTTTTTTAATTGTGAATAATTATTTTCCCTTTCTGTGTTCACACAGTATTATCACTCTGTGAGAGTGTTTGCAGGACAGGACCCTGCCTCCATTTGGGTGGGCTGGGTCTCTCCAGATTATCATTACTACAGCAAGAACTTTGCCCTCAGCAAAACACGCACCGTCACTGTGACCCTGGGAGACGAGCGTGGACGTGTCCATGAAAGGCAATTTATTTTCTATTTACAAATATTTACTGTGGAAACAAAGATTTACTGTTTGGACAGAACAGGAGTCATTAAGTGCATTTCCCTGTTGTGTTGATTTGTTATCATTAACAGTGATTTCATTTAATGAATGAATTTATTTATTTTATGAACAACCTCACTTCTTACAAAATGCAGTGCATCACATTAGATTGTGTTAGAATAGATTTTTAATCTGACTGCCATCAAAGGCATCCATCACCTTTGTCTTTTACTTTTTGGTTCATGTTTTACTGAATGTTTGAGTCACAAATGTCCATTGTTGCTGCTGCTACAGTGTCCAGAGGAGTAACTGTTACATGGTGTGTGGATCGGATGCAGTTGGGCAGTCCTCTAACTCAGACCTGGAGATCGGTTGCTTCATTGATCTGGCTTCTGGCCTGGTCTCCTTCACGGCCAATGGCAAGGAGCTGCCCACGACATATCAGGTTAATAATATTTTAAAAGGCTATTTAGTCTTTACATGCCAGATCTGAACATAAACAGATAACAGTTTTAAATGCAACATCTGCAGGGACATTAATTGCTTTGCTTGCATAGCAGAATATGTATTGAACTTATTTTTCATTCTTAGGTTGAGCCAAATACTAAGCTGTTTCCTGCTGTGTTTGTGCGGCCCACAAGCCCCAACCTCTTCCAGTTTGAATTTGTCAAGAACAAGGTTTGTCTTTAACAAAACACCGTTATTTGAACAGAAAATCTGGGCTGAAGTAAAAAATAAATAAATAAAATAAAAATGTCATTTTACTTCAGGATGCCATGCCCCTTTCATCAGCCATGTTCAAGAGCGAACGCAGGAACCCCGTGCCACAGTGCCCTCCTCGGCTCGATGTGCAGACCATTGTGTCGGTGCTGTGGAGCCGAATGCCAAACACATTCCTGAATGTGGAGACGGCTCGGGTCAGTGAGAGGCACGGCTGGGTCGTCCAGTGTCTGGAGCCTCTGCAGATCATGGCCGTGCATATCCCAGAGGAGAACAGGTCTGCTACACAAGGCTTCCCTAGTCCCACTGGTTTACATGTCAGTGTTCATCCATCCAGAATTAGGGTTTTTTTATACGCCAATATAAATAAATAATACTAAATAATAAAACAGCTCGCTAAGGATGCTGTCAAAAGCATATTTAGCTTTGCTTTTTTTAGTGAAAGATGAAGAGTGGAAGAATGACTTTGCCAGTGCATGCAGATAAAGTCATCATTCACTCTTAACTGGGTAATTTTGAACTTCCCAGTGGATCAAATATAAAAGATAATACACTGCTCTTAGGGTTGTCAAAAGTATACAAAATCAGATACCAAATGATACTAAAACTAGTATTAAAACTAGATACTCAATTAAGCAGGTATCAATACTAAAAAGCCACATTCACACAACAGAATTGAAACTTTCCTGAAGCTTTAGAATGATCTTGAGCTGTTTGAGAACAAGTATAAGAGCACAGAGACTAGTATACGCCCATGGACCACTGGGGATTACACAGATATAAGGCCACATGGGAATAAAAACAAAGTACTATTATTTAGTGTTGAAAATTAAAATGTATTGTATTTTAGTATCATGATAACACTACTACACATGCTAATAACAATTTATTAAAGGTCTCATAACTTGTCTCTTCAGATGTTTGGACATCCTGGAACTGTCTGAGCTTGAAGACTTGAGGAAGTTTCACTACCACACGCTGAAGCTGTACTGTGCCCTGTGTGCCCTGGGGAACACCCGTGTGGCTCATGCCCTCTGCAGCCATTTGGACCAGTCCCAGCTGCTCTACACCATCGACAACCAGTACCTCTCCGGCATGCTCCGAGAGGGCTTCTACAATGTCCTCATGAGGTGGGTGCAGGACACATTTTAGTCAAATATCAAACCAAATCTCAGTCAAATATAGGATGGACTGGAAGGAAAGTGACTGTGATTAGATTTAAATGACTCCATTGCTCCAAAAATGTCAGTTTTCACTTACCTCCCATACACATCCACTGCTCTATACTTTCTTTGTTCTCCTTTTTATTAAATTCATTTAGGATTTGGCAGCAGTGTTGCTGTTTTGGCATGCATTTTTACAAAAATCCACTGCTTACTAAAATAAACTGCAGCTATTTGAGGCCATGTAGGCGGTCCAGCAGTGTGGCACTTTGTCACGATGATGTTTTCAATGACACTCTGTAAAGGACCAGCAAAAATAAAATGAACTGTGATTAGTCAAACTGCGATTTCAGTTAATTATTCTACAATACTTTCTCCTATATAGCACCTATGTAGCATATCTCAGTGTCAGAAAAATCACCTTCTCTGAAAACACAAACAAACTCAGTAAAGAGCCACAGCAAAGCACGTATTTAAATTTTACTTGCAAGGGGAGACAGACACCGAACAGAATGGTCAGCAGCCTTTCTCCGCTGGGCTGTTCCTTCTTGCCTTTTTTATTGATTCACAGATGGGTTAACACAAATATGTAAATTTCACATGATACAACAACATGACTTGAGGTGCTACAGGACTGCTTTGAAACTACAGACTGGCAGATGTTTGCAGACGCAGCGGATGGTGACGTTAATGCGTACACAGACTCTGTCGTAGGCTACATAGGGAAGTGCATTGAGGACACGGTGCCCAAAATCTCCATCTGCACTTACCCTAATCAGAAACCCTGGGCGGGACCGGAGGTGCGTGCTAAACTGAAAGCTCGCACTGCCGCCTTCAACTCAGGAGACCCCGAAGCCTACAAAGCAGCCAAGTACGACCTCAGAAAGACCATCAGGACTTCCCAGAGGGACTACAGGGAGAGAGTGGAGTCTGCCCAGCAGAGCAATGACCCGAGACGGGTGTGGCATGGGCTACGCTGCATCACTGACTACAAGGGGAGGAGCGGGCCCGTGGAACTGTCCAGCGCATCATTTCCGGACGAACTCAACACCTTCTACGCCCGGTTTGATGCAGTTAACACCACGCCTGTCACCAGACCCCATGTGGACAGTGAAGACGCTGTACTTTGTATAGACACTGCTACAATGAGACGGGCGTTCAAGAGAGTGAATCCCCGCAAAGCACCAGGACCCGACGGCATCCCCGGACGGGTGCTGAGGGCTTGTGCTGACCAACTCGCCGGGGTGTTCACCAACATCTTCAACCTGTCTCTGAGCCAGTCTATTGTGCCCACCATCTTCAAGACCTCCACTGTAGTCCCCATCCCAAAGACCCCCACAGCATCCTGTCCTAATGACTATCGGCCCATAGCACTCACATCTGTCATCATGAAGTGCTTTGAACGAATCATTAAGAGACACATCTGTGACTCCCTCCCCGACCCCCTGGACCCCCTGCAGTTTGCATATAGAGCAAAGCGGTCTACAGACGACGCTATTGCTCTAGCAGTCCACACCTCTCTCAGTCACCTGGAGAGAGGAAACGCATATGTGAGAATGCTCTTCATCGACTACAGCTCGGCATTCAACACCATAATCCCCTCCAAACTGGTCTCTAAGCTCACCGCCCTGGGCCTGGGGACGTCCATCTGCTGCTGGATATGGGACTTCCTCACCAACAGGCCACAGGCGGTGAGGATCGGCAGCCACGTCTCCTCCACATGTGTCCTCAGCACTGGGGCACCCCAGGGCTGTGTTCTCAGCCCTCTCCTGTACTCCCTGTTCACCTATGACTGTACCGCCAGGCACAGGTCCAACACCATCCTCAAGTTTGCTGACGACACCACCATCCTAGGCCTCATCACCAACAACGATGAGAGTGCCTACAGAGACGAGGTGAAATCACTGACCAGCTGGTGTCAGGAAAATAACCTCTCTCTGAACGTCAGCAAAACTAAGGAAATGATCGTGGACTTCAGGAGACAGCGTGTAGACCAGCATCTCCCCCATCTCCATCAACAACGCTGAGGTGGAGCAGGTCAGCAGTTTTAAGTTCCTCGGGGTACACATCACTGAGGATCTGTCCTGGACACTACATACAGACACTGTGGTTAAGAAAGCCCGACAAAGACTCTACTTCCTGAGGAAGTTGAGGAAGTTTGGTATGAACACCAGCATCCTCACAAACTTCTACAGGTGCACCATCGAGAGCCTGTTGACGGGCTGCATCACAGTGTGGTATGGGAACTGCACCGCTCAGAGCCGCAAAGCACTACAGAGGGTGGTGCGAGCGGCAGAGGACATCACTGGCAGCAGTCTCCCCTCCATCCAGGACATTTACCACAGCAGGGGTCTGCGTAAGGCACGCAGCATCACTAAGGACCATACTCATCCGGCACAAGGACTCTTCCGTCTGCTACCCTCTGGTAGACGATACAGGAGCCTGCCAGCACGCACAAAAAGACTCAAAGACAGCTATTACCCCCAAGCTGTCAGACTACTGAACTCTGGGTAATACTCTAAATAATACTGAACTCTCAATAATACTGCACTAAACTACCTTTCATTATGCATAATTATGTTTACTGCTGCTGCTCTATATGAATATATCATGTTTGTCACTACCTCACTGTAAATTACTGTTACATGTGCAATATTTATACCACACTATGTGCAACATTTATACCACACTATGTGCAATACGAAATCCACATGCAACACCTACACCACACCAGATATTATGTGCAATCTGTGAAATACTTACACCTTATTTGATCTTGATTTAATCCTACCTGCACCTTGTACATTGTACCTTGTTTTTTGTTTTTATTACATATTTTATTATATTGTTTATTATATTGTTTATTATATTGTTTACCTCTTCCCCTGCACTTTACAACACTTTTTTTACCATGTACTATTATTGCATGTTATTAGTACTTCTTGACTATCTTAGCGAGTCAACGGTTCTTCTGATCCTAAGCATTTCATTGCATTGTTGACCTTGTGTTGATTCTGCATATGACAAATAAACAATCTTGAATCTTGAAATCTTGAATGACTTCTTTCCCAGAAACTCAAAACCTTGACATTTAGTGTTGCAAATTATAATGATAATAATAATAATACATTTTATTTATTAGGCGCCTTTCTGGACACTCAAGGTCTCCTTACAACAAGTGTAATATACAAACAGTTAAAAACAAACAGTTAAACATTTAAACAATAACACTTTTAAAAACAGTAAAATATTAAAACATTTAAAAGGACAGTGCAGTTATGGTTGAAGTGAAAAGGCCAGTCTGAACAGATGAGTTTTGAGTTTTGTTTTGAAGTTTGGGAGTGTGTCGGTGTTGCGGAGGTCAGGAGGGAGAGAGTTCCAGAGCTGGGGAGCAGATTACATTGCAAGTTCTTTCTGACTTCCAGAAAGAACTGGCTCCTGGATCCCATAACCTTGAGACTAGTGCTGTCAGGCGATTAAAAAAAAAAATCTAGTTAATTACAGGATTTGTAATTAATTAATCTAATTAATCGCATTTTAAGAGTATGAGAGAAAGATTGTGAGTGAGCGAACGTTCGAGCGAGCGAGTGAACCCACTTTGCGATTGAGTTTGTCAGTTTTCATGTGGTCGCTTTGCTCATTCGTTCCCCAAATTCTGTGAGCGTGGTTTGGTGGTTTGTTGGTTTGGTGAAGTGCGCTCACGCTCACTCTATCACCGGTAACACCCCAGACAATACACTTTTCTCCATCTCCCGAACCGGTTCCCCTCAGTTGGACTTCTGACCCCTACCCTCCTCCGCTGCACTGCATCGCCCTTGCTCTCCCCCAGACCCCCTTTCTTCACCTGGAACAATCCCTTTGGACCTCTCCACTCCCCCTGTTTCTCTTTCTCAACCCCCCTTGTATTTCCCCCAAGTGCCTTCAAGTCCCTTAGCCCTTATACCCAGTGGTGTTTATTCCCGTGCCCACATCCCCCAATGTGTCGTCTGAGTACTTTGCGAATGTTATTGTGGTTTTGTAACTTAAATAATAAAATATTATTAAAAAACGGACATGTTTATCGTTCAAATGATCCGTCAGGCTGGAGCAGCTTCTGTGATTGGAAAATTATTTTTGACAAAAGCTACAAATCACCGTGTTCTTGTTGATCGTCCCGTCTTTGTTCTTTTTATAAATAAACTCGCCGTTCAAAGGCCTGAGCAGCGATTTGCTTGCCGCACACCAAATTTAAAATGTGTGTGCATTGAATTGCTGCTCATAATTAATTGTGTTAATTTTTATAACACATTAATTTGCAGTGTAAACAATTAATCTAATTAACGTGTTAAACTGACAGCCCTACTTGAGACATAATATTGCAATTTAAGTTGATCAAAACACCTGAAGCAATGATAACACATTTATGGTTATTCTAACACTCAATTTACTTTTTTAAGGAAAACACAATATGAACTATTGTTTCTTGACTGGGTGAATCAAGCAGCAATAGCAAACATGCACACAGTAATGCATAGTGATTAAAAAATGATTGATACATTCTTTTCTTCCCCAGTATCCATCTTGAAACGGCAAAGGAGGCTCGTCTAATGATGAACAATGAGTTCATTATCCCAGTCACAGATGAAACTCGCTCCATCCGGCTGTTCCCAGATGAATCTAAAAAGCACTCACTTCCCGGGGTGGGGCTGAGCACGTCTCTCAAACCTCATGTCTACTTCTCCCCTGTGGGCTCCCTGAACAACAAGCGGCACCAGTACCTCTACAGCCCCCAGATTCCCCTGGGCATCCTGAAAGAAAAGGCCATCAGCATGCTCACCGAGGCCGTGCAGGGAGGGGGCACCCATATCCGGGACCCCGTCGGAGGAAGTGTGGAGTACCAGTTCGTCCCTATCCTAAAACTCATCGGGACACTGCTGATAATGGGCGTGTTAACCAGCGAGGAAGTTCGACTCATCCTGCTTCTGATCGATCCCAATGTGTTCGGGGAGAGCAAAGAGGAGGAGGCCAAGGGAGAGGAGGTGGCCGTGGTGGCGGAGAAGGAGGAGACCAACAAAAACGAGGAGAAGGCTGTGGAGGCAGGAGAGGAGGAGAAAGAGGCTAAAGCACCTGTCAAGGGTCTGCTGGAAAAGTCTCTGCCCGAGTCCGTTAAACGCCAGGTCATTCTCTCACTTCCTCTGTCAGCGCTCTCATGAAATTCAAATTGTGTCTGCTGTCTTCCCCTCATTCGATTTGGTACACTAAATCCTCATTCTCAGCTGTAATGTTATGATTCATCCTGCTCTGGAAAGTGATTGCACAGGTGCACAGCAAAGTATCAGAGCTGAATGCTAATGTTCTTATCAGTGACAGAGCTACACAGACTCTGTATTTTTCCTGACTAAACTTTTTTGGGGGCAAAAAGTCTGAAATGATAAATGGTTTTTGCAGCCAGTGCCTCAGTTTCATTTACAGAGCGAAACCAGTATAGAGAGCAAAACAACTCATGCAAAAACAACTTTTACCATGCATCTATTTGTGACTATTTGAAAGTTTTCAGTCTGCAGCAATTAACAAACTAACTACAACTACAAAAAACAACTTATCTTATAAAATCTTATATTAATCGTATTTTGAAAATCATAACTGTTATGCTCTTTCCTTGTATTAGTTTTATGTTGTGTTTTATTTTGTTTCAGATGTGTGAGCTGCTCCACTACTTCTGTGACTGTGAGCTCAAACACCGCATTGAGGCCATCGTGTCCTTCTCAGATCGCTTTGTTTCTAAGCTGCAGTTTAACCAGAAGTTCCGCTACAATGAGCTAATGCAAGCGTTCAACATGTCCGCCGCCGTCACAGCCAAAAAGACCAAAGAGTTTCGCTCGCCTCCACATGAGCAGGTACAGTCTCGAGGGCCACACACAGGGGAGTCACAGCCTGTTGACGGGCTATTTGTGTTTACACTTGTTATTTGAACACTGGGGAACTGAGCTTCAAGAAAAATCAATATCTGTGCCCCAAACAAAAGATTAAAGCCAGATTTATAGAGCCCTGTGTGACTTTTACTTGAGGTTGTTCAATTATTTTTTATATTGTGCTTTTATTTCCACAATGCTTCCACAAGACTTGAATCATGACATTTAAGGAGCTGTTGTTTTCTTTTTTAAAAATACAGGTAACTCTAAATCTTTTGATGAAAAATATATTTAGTATGCGAACGGCCTAGAAAGAAAGCTTTTCTTTTTTTTCATAAGCCTAAAGCTAAACTCTGATCTCTGCAAACTAAGAACAGCAGCTGTTGACTGAAGGCAACTTTTTCCAGAGAGCTCCCCCCTCTTTTCACCACATGGTTTATTAAACAGTCCTGCTAGAAATAGGCATCAAAATATCTTTAAAGGGCTTTGCTTTAGCTTACTCATGGACAGTTAGCGCTTAGATTTAGTTTTAGTTTTACACTTGGCTTGCAATTTCTAGCACACAAATATGGCATTGATCATTTTATTTTTGTCATGGCTATTTTAAAGATCCCATGACATGGTACTTCTTGATGCTTTTATATGGCTCCTTAATGGTTCCCTAATACTGTAAATGAATCCTTCTTCAAAATCAACACTCAGTGCATGAGAAACAGAGATAAGATGAGAAAGAGTAATTTTTCCTCCCTCAGAACAGGTCATAATGGGAGTTGTTGCTTGAATGCAAATGAGGAGAAAAAAGCTGGCCAATAATAGAGGGTGGGGGCGTGGCCAAAGTCTCCGCTCTCGGCTCTAGCTCTCAGCTGATCCATTTTCTTGTTTTTGCACAGGGGGAGAGATTTCAAGCGTTCCATTGAAAAATAAACACATTTCCACATAAAATAAAATTAAACCACTGCTGTTCAAAGGTCCAGAGGCTCAGATAAAGGACTTCCGAGCCTAGAAACACTCGGACGTGCCTCCAGGCAAATAAAAAAACGCATTTCGCATTGCGTAGCGCATTCACAGTCCAAACTCTATGGGCGGGATATACAGGGACGCTGAGCGGAGACAGAGGGAGGGGCTGGAGCTGCATTTGCCGATCTGACGTCAATAAGGTGCCTTGTCCGAACTCGCCCGTTTGAACACTGGTTTTGTGTAACGCAGAAAAGGATCGCAAATGCTCAGTTTAGACATTTCGCAACTTTTAGCCATTCAAAAACCTCAGAAAGTGAAAATTTCATGCCATGGGACCTTTAAAAGTGTATGCGTCACTATTCCTTGAATACATGCACATGCATTTTAGAGTGTCTCTGATAATTGTGCATATTTCACTATTGCTTTTTGTGACTCTTCTGTAGATCAACATCCTGTTGAACTTTAGTGCAGGGGATGACTGCCCCTGTCCCGAGGAGATCCAGGAGGAACTTAACATCTTTCATGAAGAGCTGCGACTGCACTGTGGTAGTCTACTACATCCTCATTACTTTCACAAGCACAGAAACAGTTTTAACATGAATATAATCACCTCTCTGATGCACAGATATTATAGCGTCTCAATGTGTCTCTTTAAAACCATTTGCTTATTTTAGGAATTCCTGTGGAGGAGGAAGAAGCGGAGCCAGACACATCGATAAAGGGCCGTCTTCTTGCATTGCTGTACAAGATCAAGGGCCCACCTCAGAAACCAGAGGAAGATCCTTCTGAAAAAGAGCAGGCTGCTCCCAGTAAGATATGCTGACATCTACTCCATTCAACTAAAAGCCCACTTATGGTTAATGGGAACACCTAGACCATGACTTTAATCTTTTAAGTATGTAAAGTAGACAGGAGCATCAGGCTACTGAACACTATTTAATACATCCACCACTGGGAGATTATCATGTACAACACGAGACTAAATTAATTCAGGTTTATGAATTCATGAGGTATATGATAATTACGACAGTCTACCTATCACTAGCAACTCTTTCAGTATTTCTCTCAGGTTGCCCTTTTGCCATAGTTCAGTTTCAAATATTAATGTCAGCCCTCTGTAGGCACCTGCCTTTTCTCCCATGTTCTGGACCAACTTGCATTATATAAAAGCTTTTCACTTTACACTTAAAAGAGATAAAAGCAGCACGCAGATAGTGTCGAGGAGTCTGATGAAAAATGACACAGTACTAAGTGGTGCTTTGTGTTAGAGCTCGGAAGCAAAAGTCCAGTTTTATGTAATGAAGACTTTGATAAAATGCAAAACAGATGTGAGGTGTTCACCTTCAGAGCAGTCGCTTTGCTCTGCCTCTGTCCAAAGTCTCATTATAATTCTGTCTGAATATGACCCTTTGTTTGCTACACATGCCCCACTGTTGACAGGACTCATGGTTCAACTTTATGTCCAGAATAACAATGTCATCGCAAAAGTTAGGTGTAGGGGTTTTGTTGCATAGTGGGTTAATCATAAAAAGAATGGTAAAGATGATCAAAACACTTGATTCTTATCAGGTGTATATTGCTATATGTGTGTGTCTGATTTACTTATTCAGTTATTATTTAATAAGTGAAACTTGAAGTAACTGACATCCATTGTTGACGCTTAATTTATTGATCAATAAGAACATTAAGTACAAAAAGTCAAATATATAGTCAAATATGGCATATTTAAATTTAGACCTAAATGCATTTATTTTTGTTTGCTTTAACTTTAGCCTGAAATCTAACAATCAAATACACTCATGAGAGAGAAGATGTCTGAGGCATGTCTGATTGCTGAATATAATATTTTAACACAAATGGATTTCAACTACTAGGGTCTTCATCAGGACAGTGACTAATACACTGACAGAGGAGGCTGTTCTGTGTCCCTGTTTAGATAATTCTGTCTGATGTGTGAATGACTTCATGTCTCCCTCTAAATCTAATGTGTGTAGCCAACCTGAAAGAGCTGATCTCCCAAACCATCTCCAGCTGGGCTCAGGAGAGTCACATCCAGGATCCAGAGTTGGTCAGGGTGATGTTCAGCCTCCTCAGGAGACAGTATGACGGCATCGGGGAGCTGCTGCACGCCATGAAGAAGTCCTACACCATCAGTGCTGCCTCTGTGCAAGATGCTATCAACCTGCTGGCCTCTCTGGGTCAGATCAGGTCCCTGCTGTCTGTGCGCATGGGCGCTGAAGAGGAGAAACTCATGATTGATGGGCTTGGGTAAGAAAGACTCACTACTGTAAATGTTTAGAATTTTTTGATGAAACAGCAACATTTTGTCTTTAAAGAGACATTATGAACAACAAAGTTTTCTACCAACATCCAAACCTGATGAGAGTGCTGGGCATGCATGAGACTGTCATGGAGGTCATGGTCAATGTGCTGGGAGGAGACAAGTCCCAGGTAAATCATTTATTTATCATTTGCTGCAAGAATTGTCAAAATAATAATTATTTTTAATGATCTTTGATATACATTACACTGTAAACTGATGATTATCCTGCTATAACTTAGGGGTAAGCCAAGAGAAACAGCATGAGCCCTATAAAAGCCCCCATGTTATGGAGCTGGTAAAATAGTGGGGCACCCAGAGGGGCAAGAGTGGGGTGGGGGGAGGTCTCTCTGCCCTGTCCTTTTTGGGCAGTGCTGACAGAACCTGGAAGAGAGGGCTGTGATTTAATGCCTTGGTCAGTGCCAAACATGAATTGAACCTTAGACAGACAGACCTTTGGGAGACAGCAAGGCACTTAACATGTGACTCTAGCAGTTTGATCACGTCGCCTTGGACATAAATTCCTGAGCAGTTTACTGCCACTTGATACATGTAGTTGATTTAACGTACCCATATAACGGGATGCTAGCAAGACTTCTCTGAAGTTTTTAAGTATTTGTTGTATCACAATGCAGTTTAGTTGTAATATTCATTTATTTATTTTTTATATAAAATCATTTAACCATTTTATTTAGCTTGACTTTACATTTATACACATAAGTCACAATGGATGGATGAGCTGCGAATCGTATTTGACCAAATAAAGTTTTGTCCAGTTGACAAATTGAATTTCTCCTTTTGCCGTGGAGGTCCAAATGTGTCTTCATGATGCCCCTATTCACAGGAAATTGCCTTCCCCAAAATGGTGGCCAGCTGTTGTCGCTTCTTGTGCTACTTCTGTCGTATCAGTCGTCAGAATCAGAAAGCTATGTTTGACCATCTGAGCTACTTGTTGGAGAATAGCAGTGTTGGCCTGGGTAAGAACAATATTCACAGAATATACACAACACTGTGTGAAAGAGAGACTAAAAGTTTCAATGATCTCTTTAGCTTCTGAAGCAATGCGAGGATCCACTCCACTGGATGTTGCAGCATCATCGGTGATGGACAATAATGGGCTGGCTTTGGCATTAGAGGAGCCTGACCTGGAGAAGGTGAACATAAAAATGGATTCAAAAGCCTTGTTGTATATTTTTTAAAACACCTAGAAATGTTTTTCTCTTAAAACAGTTTAACAAAATTGCAGTAAGGAACTCAGTAGTGTCTGTGTGTAGGTGGTGACGTATTTGGCAGGCTGTGGTCTTCAGAACTGTGCCATTTTGGTTGCCAAGGGTTACCCAGACCTCGGCTGGAACCCCATTGAGGGAGAGCGCTACTTGTCTTTCCTGAGGTTTGCTGTGTTCTGTAATGGTGAGAACTTTTCTACCCTCATAATACAAAGCTCAAAAACAAATGATTCATAAAACAAAATCATTCAGTCTGTTATACTTTGTGTGTCAGACAGATAAGACACAGATGGGTGTGTTTATCTTTAGTTTCCAGACACAGTCCTTGTTATTGTTTCAGGTGAGAGCGTGGAGGAAAACGCTAACGTGGTGGTGAAGCTGCTGATCAGGCGTCCTGAGTGTTTCGGTCCTGCCCTGAGGGGAGAGGGAGGACAAGGGCTGCTGGCTGCAATGAAAGAAGCCATTAAGATCTCTGAGGATCCAGCCCTGGATCTCCCCCCGGCTGCAGCCACTGCAGGGTATGGACAGGTTTTTTTTTAGTGTTATATTAAAAAAACAATCAGTGGTTTAAAGTTTAACATGGAGGGCCGTTGTGCTCCCTGTAGTGGTGTTGGTGTATTAGTATACTCGTACAAAGGCTCTGATACAGTAGCTGCATTTTAATAGAGTACTGAAGTCTGGAGTGTGGAGGGAGATTGGCAAAGTAGTCAAAATCAATATTTATAACCTGCTGCTCAGTATAAGCACTGTGTTCAGTGCCAACATGCACTGTAATTCCTGTAGTTGTTAAGTAAATGTATTTTTGTGGTTAAAAAAAAAAAAAAAGTTAATTGTTTTGAAATCTATCCTACAGGTCTGGTGAGGAGGAGGAAGAAGTCATTCACATGGGCAACGCCATTATGTCCTTCTACTCTGCCCTGATTGACCTGCTGGGCCGCTGCGCTCCTGAGATGCATGTAAGATGTCCCACACTGCGTCTTGCACTGGTTAATTATTATTGACAGTCAATGTAGAGCAATATATACACAAAATGTCATACTGAGCTTGGGTATAGGTTTGAATAAAACATTTTTGTTAACTTTACAGTTAATCAATGCAGGCAAAGGTGAGGCTCTGCGAATCCGAGCAATCCTGCGCTCACTGGTTCCCACCTCAGACCTGGTTGGAGTCATCAGCATTCCTCTTAACATGCCGGTGATCAACAAAGGCACGTTTCTCCTAAGCATTTACACATTTACTGAGAAACTGGCTGATTCTTGGCACATGCATACAGAAAACTGTATTTTCACTAACTATGTATTCTCTCATTCAGTCCAATACAGCTGATCTGTTTTTATTTCCAGATGGTTCAGTGACTGAGCCCGATATGTCGGCCTGTTTCTGCCCGGACCACAAGGCTCCCATGGTGCTCTTCCTCGACAGAGTGTATGGCATCGAGGACCAGGCCTTTTTGCTCCAGATGTTGGAGGTCGGCTTTTTGCCTGATCTCAGAGCCTCAGCGTCTCTGGATACTGTGAGTTTGGTAGTTTTGTTATTTTACATAACAGACATCACTGTCACCCTAAAGCAATTTATTGGTTGGTAACAGAAGGGAGTGAAGCTCCCTCTTCCTGTCACATCCTCGCAGTCTGTAATGCAGTTGAATACTAGACTGAAAACTCACCTCGTCTCCCTGGCATTTAATACTCGCTAGACAGGATATCTTGGTGATTTACTGTAGTTTTCACATATATTGTGTTATATGTATATCTGTTTCTTCTGTTTTTGTTGACTTTTATGAGACTGTTGTAACTTTGGTCAACCAGATTTTTAAAAAATGTGCCATATAAATAAACTTAAATTGAATTGAATTGAAGCTTTGAATTCTAATGACTCAATCACTAATAGAAAGCTAGTTGTTTGAGGCAATTTAATTGTCACAGTGCTCCAAGTGACGTGAAGATGTATGCATAGGAGCTATTCCTGGTCTTAATTGTTTGTGTACAGCAGGGGTGTCCAAACATATCTAAACGCAAACGAAGCAGAGGGCTGATCGAGGGCCAGAGACTGGTGCTCAGTACAGTCAATAATTGAAATATGCATTTTTAACATGTTAGAATGAGCTTCAGTCCTTTATTCATGCTAAGATCCTCAAAACCACACAATAAATATAAAATCTTGTCTTATCAAGGTAGATTAAAAAAACAAACAAACTTGCAGTTAAAGTTCTGCTCAAGGTAATTTGGGCCAATTCACCTGGAAGTCTGAGGGCCAAGAAAAATGTGTCTGATGGCCGCATTTGGCCAACCGACCATAGTGTACAGACATGAACCTGAGTAAATTAAATACCAGTGTATGAATTATAAAAGATATGATGTTTGGTTGGTCTCATAATATAGGCACACATCAAGTGTAAATTAAATATAGCCTGTGGTTTGTAACCTGTTGTGCTTGTCCCACAGGAGGCTTTGAGCACCACAGAGACAGCCCTGGCCATGAACCGGTACATTGGTTCTGCTCTGCTGCCCCTCCTGACCCGCTGTGCTCATCTGTTTGCTAGCACCGAGCACCACGCTCAGCTGGTGGACTCCACACTCCAAACCATCTACCGCCTGTCCAAAGGCCGCTCGCTCACCAAAGCCCAGAGGGATGCTATAGAAGAGTGTCTGCTGGCTATCTGCAAGTGAGTGATGCCGAACATGTCAGGCATAGACAGTTCCTCTGGTGAAGTGGGCTGCAGACTCTCATGGAAATATAGCTGTCTGATAAATGTGTTAGCATTTATTGATCAATGGCTTGTCTCTGTCAGAGAAAACATTCATTTATCAAACTTCCAAATGAGTGAGACTAACCACTGCTCCTCTTTTGCTCCTCTTTTTCATAGACATCTCCGTCCATCTATGATGCAGCAGCTTTTAAGACGACTTGTATTTGATGTTCCCATGCTCTCGGATTACTGCAAGATGCCTCTTAAAGTAACTGCCTTAAATTAGGCCTACAATCTTTTATCATTATAATAACACTTACATTTGTCTTTTGTCTCTTTTATCTGTAGTTGTTAACCAACCACTATGAACAGAACTGGAAATACTACTGTCTGCCCTCTGGGATGGGCAGCTTAGGTTTAGCCTCTGAAGAGGAATTACTCCTGACAAAGAAACTATTCTGGGGGATCTTAGAATCTCTGTCTCAGAAGGTACATGAAGAGATTGCTATGGAAATGTATTCTGTGTAAATTTGATCCATTCAAACCACTGCATATTGTCTCCATCACTGTTAATACATTCACAGTTCTGTGGTGGAGGAACCTTAATAGCTAAAAATGATGAATCATTTATCAATTTCTGTGACAGTCTTTTGTTACATGTACAATACTTTTCCTCTGCTCGGTCTCTCCATTCTCATACCCCCTGTGGCATGCACTGGCTGAATAAAACCAAGCATGTCAAACTTTGGTTCTGTCTTTTGTAGAAATATGATGCTGAACTTTTCAAAATGGCCAAGTCATGTCTGTGTGCCATTGCTGGAGCCTTGCCTCCAGACTTTGTGGATACCACCCTCGGGGCCACATTGGAAAAGCAGGCTTCAGTGGATGCGCACGGAAACTTTGACCCTAAACCAATCGCCACTGCCAAGTAAGTGTTCTACAGTTAACCATTTTAATAAGTTACATAGTTAAACATGTGATGTGTCTTTGCCTAACATACACAAACTCTTAAAAGCATCTCCCTACCTGAAAAACTTGAGTACATTGCCAACAAATATGCAGAGCATTCCCATGACAAATGGTCCTCAGAGAAGGTATGTCCTAGCCTGTGTGACATGATGTATGTTCCCGTTTCACTGCTGAACAGCTTTGTTTCTCATGTGGAACTGTTGTCTCAGGTGTCAGCAGGCTGGATACTTGGGGACAGTATTGATGATCAGGCCAAAAGACATCCTCTGCTGAAGCCTTATAAATCTCTGAATGAGAAGGTACACACGCACAAACATTATCACAGCATCAGCCATCGATCATCACTAAACCTACACGAGCACTAAAGCTGTATTGTGCAGGAGAGGGAAACCTATCGCTGGCCAGTGAAGGAGTCACTGAAAAGCATGCTGGCGATGGGCTGGAATATTGAACGGACCAAGGAAGCAGAAGTCATGTTCCAAC
Source organism: Paratrypauchen microcephalus (assembly GCA_036785185.1). Classification (NCBI taxonomy): domain Eukaryota; kingdom Metazoa; phylum Chordata; class Actinopteri; order Gobiiformes; family Gobiidae; genus Paratrypauchen; species Paratrypauchen microcephalus. Next base: position 16,942,619 of record JAVJIX010000003.1, on the reverse strand, counting down.
AACGAGAAAGTGACAAGCAGAAGAAAACAGAATCTGAGGTTATGATCAGTTCTAGCATTGTTAGCTGTCTGTCTGGAATACAACAAGCCTGTGCACTTGTGATGAATCAGCTGTCACAATGTCAGTACGAGTTGGACAAGTTGGAGATTTATTTCACATTTAATCATTGTCCTTGTAGGCAAATGAATTCAGTCCTGCTCCAGTGGACCTGCACAATGTCACTTTGTCAAGGGAGCTACAAGTCAGTCATTGTTCTTTAATTAAAACTATTTTCAAACTAACAGCAAATTCAAATCCTTAAGTGAATTATTTATCTGCAGGGCATGGTTGAAGTAGTTGCAGAAAACTACCACAACATTTGGGCTAAAAAGAAGAAGATGGAGCTGATGAGCAAAGGTTTGTATAAATATTGAATTATTTGTGCTACATCGACATCTCTGATTCTACTTCCTGTTTGAATGTGAAGGAGGAGGGACCCACCCATTGCTGGTTCCCTATGACACCCTGACTGCTAAAGAGAAGCACAGAGACAGAGAGAAAGCCCAAGAGCTCTTTAAGTTCCTGCAGATCAGCGGATATGCTGTCACAAGGTTTGTCTCACTGCTCACACCACTGAAAATGCTCATTTATAAACTACAGCCACCTTCATGTTTTTTACTATTTGGTCTATATTGTTGTTAGGGCTGTCAGTTAACGCATTAATTAGATTAATTAATTACACTGCAAATTAATGCGTTATAAAAATTAACTCAATTAATTCAATTCACTGCGTGCATTTTAAATTTGGCGTACGGCGAGCTAATCGCTGCTCGGGCTTTTGAACGGCAAGTTTATTTATAAAAAGAACGGAGACGGGACGATCAACAAGAACGCGGTGATTTGGAGCTTTTGTCAAAAATAATTTTCCGATCACCGAAGCTGCTCCAGCCTGACGGATCATTTGAACGATAAATACGTCCAGACAAGTTCCAATGTTACCGGTGATAGAGAGAGCATGAGCGAACTTCAACAAACCACCAAACCACCAAACCACCAAACCATGCTCGCAGAATTTGGGAAATAAATGAAGAAAAACTGACAAACTCAATTGCAAAGAGGGTTACCTCTCTCCCTCTCTCTCAATCTCTATCTCTCAATTTCTCTCTATCTTCCTCTATCTCTCTCGCAATCTCTCTCAATCTCTTGCTCATTCTCTGTCTCTCACACTCTTTCAATCTCTCTCAATCTCTCTCTCTCTCAATCTCTCTCTCAATCTTTCTCCCTCTCAATCTCTCTCTCTAATTTCTCTCCCTCTCTCTCTTAATCCATCTTTCTCTCCATCTCTCTCTCTCTCTCTCTCTCTCTCACTCTTTCAATCTCTCTCTGTCTCATTCTTTCAATATCTCTCAATCTCTTACTCTCTCTCAAACTCTCTCTCTCTTTCTTTCAATCTCTCTCAATCTCTCTCTCTCTCAATCTCTCTCTCAATCTCTCTCTCTCAATCTCTCTCTCTCTCTCTCAATCTCTCTCTCTATCTCTTTCTTTCAATCTCTCTCAATCTCTCACTCTCTCTCTCAAACTCTCTCTCTCTTTCTTTCAATCTCTCTCAATCTCTCCCTCTCTCTCAATCTCTCTCTCTCTCTCTCTCAATCTCTCTCTCAATCTCTCTCTCTCTCTCTCTCAATCTCTCTCTCAATCTCTCTCTCTCTTTCTTTCAATCTCCCTCAATCTCTCACTCTCTCTCTCTCAATCTCTCTCTCTCAATATCTCTCTCTCTCACTCTTTCAATCTCTCTCTCTCTCACACTCTCTTTCAATCTCTCTCAATCTCTCACTCTCTCAAACTCTCTCTCAATCTCTCTTTCTCTTTCTTTCAATCTCTCTCAATCTCTCACTCTCTCTCTCTCAAACTCTCTCAATCTCTCTCTGTCTCTCTCTCTCTCAATCTCTTTCTCACAAGATTAAAATGTGATTAATCAGATTAATTAATTACAAATCCTGTCATTAATCAGATTATTTTTAATGGCCTGACAGCACTAATTGTTGTGCACAGGGGTATGAAAGACATGGAGCAGGACTCGTCATCGATGGAAAAGCGCCATGCCTACAAGTTTGTTAAAACACTGCTTAAATATGTGGATTCTGCCCAAGAATTCATCGCTCATCTTGGTATGTACTGTTTTTTAAAAAATAGTTTCACCCTGGTTTATCCATTCAAATGTTTACACGATGATCTTAACTTCAGAGGCTATGGCGACGAGCGGGAAGACTGACAAATCTCCACATGACCAGGAAATCAAGTTCTTTGCGAAGGTTTGTTCATTACCGGATTCTTTTTGGCATTTTCAACACACTTTTTTTTTTACTCTTGTTTTGTACTTTTATAGGTGTTGCTTCCACTCATAGATCAAGCTTTTAAGAACCACTTTCTTTATTTCCTGTCTACACCCAACGTGACCCTGAGCAGCTGTGGGTGTGCCTCGAATAAGGAAAAGGAGATGGTGACCAGGTAAAAATAGTACACGTATTGGTGAAGTTTATTGATACTTTGCTGTACCATGATGCTGGGGGTGTTCTGTGGTGAAATGTTACCATGCTGACACTATGTACACATAAGCAAACTATGAAAAAGTCTTACAATTCAAGAAAAAATACAAAATGGATTTAAACTGCACATTTTCAGGAGCCTGTGGTACTTTTTTGAGAGAATGACTATTTGAGAGGATCACTTGTTGTAATTTCAACTAAGTCAGGTCCAGGGTTGGGAGGGATACTATAGAAATGTATTCTGGTACAGTTACTATTTACTAGGGCTGTCAGTTTAACGCATTAATTAGATTAATTAATTACACTGCAAATTAACACGTTATAAAAATTAACACAATTAATTATGAGCAGCAATTCAATGCGCGCATTTTAAATTTGGCGTGCGGTGAGCAAATCGCTGCCAGGGCCTTTGAACGGCGAGTTTATTTATAAAAAGAACGGAGACAGGACGATCAACAAGAACGCGGTGATTTGGAGCTTTTGTTAAAAAGAATTTTCCGATCACTGAAGCTGCTCCAGCCTGACGGATCATTTGAACGATAAACACGTCCAGACAAGTTCCATCGTTACCGGTGATAGTGCGCACTTCACCAAACCACCAAACCACCAAACCACGCTCGCAGAATTTGGGAAACGATTGAGCAAAGCGACCACTTGAAAACTGACAAACTTAATCGCAAAGTGGGCTCGCTCACTCACAATCTCTCTCTCTCTCTCGCACTCTTAAAATGTGATTAATTAGATTAATTAATTACAAATCCTGTAATTAATTAGATTTTTTTTTTTAATCGCCTGACAGCACTATATTGAAGTAATGCGTCTTGATTACTTTCAAGTACTTTTGGATGATTTTAACACCAAATATCCTATAAGAACAAGAAAACAAGAACATTTTGTGCATTATAAAAGAAACTGAGGAAAGCTAATTTGAACAGTATCTTATAGTCCTACAGTGAAAGTGCACAAGACTTGACCACATAGTACAGTTTATTAAGAAAAAAAATCCCCTTGTCTTCTTTAAAAAATAAAATAATGTCAAAATTTCCACCCGATAAATGTGTTCTTCTCGGTCGAAGCCAGGCCAGTTGCGAGTTTGTTCCATAGTACTGCCATAGTGTGCAACGGTTTATTCTGTTTTCCCTCTAGCTCCAGCTTTAAATGAAAAAATGAAATAACATAAAATGCTTTCAAATTGTAATCCTGCTAAATAATCCCCATTTTCACTAAATGTACCTGTAATCTGAGTACGTCTTCTTCTTTCCTTGTATCTGTAGCGGAATACGGTTAATTTTTTTTGTATCCTTTTACTTAACGCCGTTCCTTGTATTCCGTTACTCCCCAAGCCTGTTCAGGTCTAAGACAAGTACGGTGAGGGCACCAACGACCAAGTGTAGAATCAGGTGCTTCTCCAGGACAAACAAATAACATTAAAATACAAGATCAGCCTTTCACTGTTGTAGCACAATGTACGTCACACGGGGCTTGACACACTGAATCCAAAAAAAGCCATATTCTTACAAAAGGAACTTTAACACGTTTTGAACTATGAGGTCTTCATCGGGGCTTAAAAGAGTAAAAGACAGCAGGTGTTCTTATTAAGAGACCTCACGTGAGAAGGTTCTGTGAAGCTAGAAGACAAGAACACAATACAAATTGGCATAAAAACACAAGAAAATATGAAGTGGACAAAATACATGTTACAGGTGATTATTTACAAACAGATAGAACAAGCAATACACTGAGAAACAGACAATAAAAAAATGTTCAAATAGTACAGCTTGTTACATTGGTCTACACATTTTTGGACTTGATCTGCTTCCGAGATAAAAGTGGCTAAGTCTCATTTATATTGATAAGATGAACTGAAAATCAATTGATAACTGTGCTGGTTAGCTAATGTATTCAAGATATGTAATGATACTGTCACATCAATAATAGATTTAAGCATTTTTGCTTAAAAATAATATTTATGTTTTGAAAATATTTAACTTGCACTTCTTTATCTGTCAAGAAATAAACAAGAAATATCTTAAGACATCAGGTGCACACAATTTCGAGGCATCTCTCTTATGTGAAATCAAAAAATATTTGATGTTAAAACTCTAGACATATTAAAATGAATGTATGTGAATGTGCAGACAGGCTTTCAGATAGAACTGGTTGCTTGTAGACACACTGTACCTTCTGATAAACTACCATTTTTGTTACCTGGCCAGCCAAATGATATCTCTCTGTATTTCCTATACAGCGCGATACCATTTGGACACCCTCGCTCCACCCTCGCTCCTCCGGTTAACAACGGACTCCGCGATTCTGATTCGTTCAAAGATGGTGACGTCAGTGCACCCGCCTTTGCCCGCAACGTCCCTTCCATTCAGCTGTAAAATTGGTCTTAAATGACCTAAAACACATCGATTCCTTAAAACCACAGCAGCTGACAGCTCTAGAGGCCTTTCTTTTCAAAAAAGATGTTTTTGCATTGCTTCCTACCGGCTTGGTTCACGTCGCTGTCCGTTAACTGTTCTCTGATTGGTTCACTTAGCTGTCTGTCTACGCGTAACGGCAGCGCATTCTGGACCAAGCATTACCAGACTCGCCGCTGGTACAGCGATGAGTCATGGATTCTTCCAGGCAACCGTTTTTGCCTTATTTTGCATAAATTTCCTATTTTGACCCAATACTATATCTTGGAAACTATAGCCAATCAGCACTTCTGACTTACTTTTTCTTTATTAGTGACCTAAACCAAGAAAAATCTCACTACTTTTGTTCCCAGAAGCATTTTACTTGTAGACCAGTGTATCAGTAAAATCAAGATAATCACTGAACCTTGTATATTGTTTGGGCCAGCATTCTCACAGGATCACCATCCTTCGATAATCAATGGTTTTAGGTCATTAATGTTTGAATGACCTGCTTGTGCAAAGTGTTACGCCATAGAATAGTTTGGGTTTCTGGTTTTGATGGTGTACTTGTGTTCAGAAAGTCTGTCCTCGAGTCTCCTTTTTGTCATTCCCACACAGAAGCAATTAAATGGACAGGACAATTTATAAATAAGAGTGGTGTTACAGTTGGCAAATTGTGGATCTGGATGTGGATCTTTGAAAGAATTGGTTTTGAGGATAGTGACTCAGTGATTACACGGTTGATTTAAAGAAGAAGAATTTGTGTTTTGGGCCCTGTCAGGTGTTTAGGGTCAGGGTTATCTTAAAACAGAGCTCAGGGAATGTTGTCATCAGCAGCAAAGTATCAGTTGTTTTCATTTTGTGTACTACTGCTTGCATGGCCTGTTTCTTTTTTCTTTCTTTCAAATTCTTCAGTACCTTCTTAACTTTGTCTGTTCTAGCCTTTTCTGTAAGTTGGCAGCTCTTGTCAGACACAGGATTTCTCTCTTTGGTAAGGTTTAACTCCCCACGGTATCACTGTTTGTAGTAGTAGTAGTAGTAGTACACTGCTATAGGCGTGTATTTGTATCGCAGGAGGTGACTCTGCAACTATGGTGAGCTGTCTGGACATCCTCGCACATTCACTGGACACGAGGTAAGACTGTAATTGTTTGCACTGGAAAAATATGGTGTTTAAGATGTTAACTGTAGTAAACTTTTACCGTTTTACTCTCAGAACGGTGATGAAGTCTGGCTCAGAACTGGTCAAGGCTGGATTTCGCGCTTTCTTTGAGAACGCAGCAGAAGACCTGGAAAAGCTGCTGGAGATGTTGAAGCTGGGAAAGTTCCTCCAATCACGAGCCCAAATGAAGAGCGTCAGCCAGAGCATCAACTATGTGACCGTGGCCTTACTACCAGTTCTGGTGGCCATCTTTGAGCACATTACTACTTACCGGTTTGCGGCGGATCTCCTGTGTTAGTTTTCAGATTTATTTTTACTGCTTGGAGCTTCAAAGGGTCCTTGTATTTCCTTATGGTAATTATGTTTTAATTGTTTTCAGTGGATGATATGCAGTTGTCCTGTTACCGAATCCTCACATGCCTGTACTCTCTTGGTACAGGAAAGAACATCTTTATGGAGAGGTGGGGAATTCATTTTCAACAAAATGTTAAATCCAGTAAACACATATTACACTAAAGCTGAACTCAAAAACCATGTCTGCTGTATGTGTTTTTACACAGACATCTGCCTGCGCTGGGAGAAAGCCTCGCCACCCTAGTGGGAGCTATGCCTGTAGCGTTTTTAGAGCCGCCGTTGAATGCTTACAACCCAATGTCAGTGTTCAACACCAAGACGCCCAGAGAGAGGGCCAGTATGTAACTGCTCTGTTATGTGTGTGCACCATCACCTGGAAGGATTTCATTTAAAACAGCCTTGTTATTGTCTTTGTTTAGTACTGAGTATGCCTGATACGGTGGAAGAGATGTGCCCAGAAATGCCTTGCCTTAACAAACTGCTCAAGGATGTGAACGATATCTCTGAAACTGGAGCACGCTATAGCGACATGCCACAGGTGAGGGCCAAACGTCACGTTCACTGACACTGGCTTTGATGCTCTTAGTGCGTCAAACGAATGATTCCTCTGTAGGTCATTGAGGTGATCCTCCCCATGCTGTGCAACTACCTGTCTTATTGGTGGGAGAAAGGTCCAGAGAACTCTCCACCGGACACTGACTGCTGCACCATGGTTACCTCCGAACACCTCAGCATCATCCTGGGAAACATCCTCCGGATACTCAATAACAACTTAGGCACTGAAGACGCTCCATGGATGAAAAGAATTGCAGGTAGGCTGCTAAAAACATTTCTTTAATCAATAGTTTGGGTTTGCTCAGGTTAGGTTTGAACGCTCCAGTTGGTGGGTGAAATACAAGTTTCATTTGTCCTTATTTTATTAGCATGTAACAGTGAGGAATAAAAAAAATATTTCATTTAATGTAACTCCTTTTTACATGAAAGCTACAGTTGCTCCATGTCTCTTGCAGTTTACTCGCAACCAATTATCTGCAAAGCTGGTGCTGACCTTCTTCGAAGTCATTTCCTACCTACAATGGACAAACTCAGGAAGAAGACAGTAAAGGTAATTCTAATAAACAGATGCATGTTGCGTATTCTCACCCTGATAGAACCATTTAGATCTAGTAAGTAAGTAAGTAAATTTTATTTATATAGCACATTTAAAAACAGTGAGAACTGGCCAAAGTGCTGTACAATGTCAAAAAGCTAAAAATAATAATAAATAAATCGGCAGCATAAAATACATAAGAACATTTGACATGGCACAAGTACACATAAGATGGAATAAAAGAAAGGATAAAAGAGATAAAAGAGTTAAGAGGCAAAGGCCACAGTGTACAAATGAGTTTTTAGCTTGGATTTAAAAGTGGTTATTGTTGGAGCAGATCTGATGTCAATAGGTAAACTGTTCCAGAGACGTGGAGCTGCCACAGCAAAAGCACGGTCCCCTTTGTGCTTGAGGCGGGAGCGGGCAACACAATCTAACAGATCTAACAGTGATGTGTATTTGCAGGTTGCTGCTGAAGAGGAGCTGTTAAAGGCTGATGGCAAAGGAGATAATCAGGAGGCAGAGCTGCTTATTCTGGACGAGTTTGCTGTCCTCTGCAGGGACCTTTATGCCTTCTACCCCATGCTTATACGTTATGTAGATAATAACAGGTATGCTTCACAGGGTTTGAAACAAGATAGTATTCAGTATATCATATACAAAGTACTGTATATACTGAAGTTCTTGTCATTCTAAACTCCTATTTTAGGTCTCGATGGCTGAAGGAACCCGATGAGCACTCCACAGAGCTTTTCCGAATGGTTGCAGAGATTTTCATTCTGTGGTGCAAATCAAATGTATGCTTTTTTGTTTCTTATTCAAGCGTCTTATAGTATGTATTTGTGAAGTAAAAATACTTTTTAAAACAGAACTTCAAGCGAGAAGAACAAAACTTTGTGGTGCAGAATGAGATTAATAACTTGGGTTTCCTCACTGGAGAAGGCAAGGCAAAGATGTCAAAGGTAGGATACAATTCCTTTATAAATCACTTTTACAGTCAGCCAGTTGTTTCTACATTAGGAAAGTACTGGCATAAACTGTTTCACATTGTTATATGAGTGCAAGTGTTATTAGTCTCTCTTATTCCCTTTGGGTAATGGCTGGTCTTCTGCAGTCAGGTGGGGACCAGGAGAGGAAACACAAACGTCGTCGTGGTGAATACTACTCCATCCAGACATCACTCATCGTAGCTGCTCTGAAGAAGATGCTGCCTGTGGGCTTAAACATGTGCACTCCTGGAGACCAGGAGCTAATCTCCCTGGCCAAAATACGCTACAGTCTGGTGAGTTTGTGCACATGAGAGGAACTCTGTCAGTTAATGTACACATAGTCCATATTAAAATGGCTTTGCTGAGGATGGACTGCGGTATTATTATTATCATCATGTTTGTTTCGCTGTTACTGCTGAAAACGGAATTTCCTTTGGGATCAATTAAGTATTTTCTGTCTATGTAATTAATGTTTACTATCATTCCACAGCTGTTTGCCATCTAGTTTTGTGGACCTCTGTATTTGGCTTATTTAGCAGTTAAACCATGCCCCCTACTGGTAATTTTGTTCCCTGTGATCTGTGTTTTCTGTCGTAGAAAGATACTGACGATGAGGTGAAAGACCATTTGCGACAGAATCTTCATCTCCAAGACAAGGTAAACATGTTTTTATTTATTTCATGCAAACGTATATTTGTGTTTTCTATTTAAATATTTCTGTCTACATATCATTTGCAGTATTACAATAACTTTTTGTATTCTTCTAGTCGGATGACCCAGCGGTCCAGTGGCAGCTGAACTTGTATAAAGACGTGGTTGTAAAGAGTGAAGAACCAGCCAACCCAGAGCACACAGTGGATCGTGTGCAAAGCATCTCTGCTGCCGTTTTTCACCTGGAGCAGGTACAGAGCCACACACTCGCACATTATGGATATGGGCTTCATGGGGTCTTGCTTGTGATTTTATTTTATTTTTTTTCATTTTACATCATTACTAGTTTTCAATGTTCCAAAAATGTTGTTCTACAGCATTCTGGTAATGTGTGGGTTCTGCAGCATGGTCACAGTTCAGTTAATAGCTTTTCCTCTAAGTCTGACCAGGCTTTACTGAAAAACCTTTCAGGTGGAGCAGCCTTTGAGGAATAAGAAGTGCGTGTGGCACAAGTTGCTGTCCAAACAGCGCAAACGTGCTGTAGTGGCCTGTTTCCGCATGGCCCCGCTGTACAATCTGCCAAGGTGAGTTTACTCCTGATGTGTTCTAATGTCTTGGTTACATTTATTAGTAATCTACAACTTTTAAGAAACTAATTTCTAACAGAGACAGAACCATATTTTTGTGGGGGACATTTGTTTTTTTGTGTGTCTATGCAAAATCTTCCTCTTCTTCCTAGTAACCCTATTTCTTCTGTGTTGTTTTTACATAACACTTCCTCATCCTCCTCAGATACAAAATTAATAATTACTTCCTGAATGGCTATCGGGTGGTTTGGCTGGAAAGGGCATTCAAAGCCTCCAGCTTCGACCGCCTGTTTTCTCTGCTCACGGTAAAGTGGAACTACAAGGCAAATGCATCATCAGCTCTCTCTCCTCATCACCAGGACCAGGCTCTGCCCAGCAACCAACTCTTTCCTGACTGTTGATTCTGATTGGTCAGCTTAAACATGTTATGTTTTGGATAACAGACATAACATATACTTGATTGTTTGGTTATTTGTTCTGTGAATACTTCTCTTAACCAAAATAACTATTCCAAATTGTAAATGACCTGTCAGAATAGTCAGTGGCCCCCACATGAGCTGTCATCTCCTGCTTGAAATGCACTCGTGTAACCCCTCCCTCATCTCTCCTTCACCAGGACCCACCCTAATGCCACTCTACCTCCCCATCCTCTTCATTCACTCCCCATTCCCTCATGTCCCCCTCCCTAGGCATCGTGCTATCAACTTCTTCATCCCGGCCTATCAGAGACTATGGATAGAGACAGAGGAGTACTCCTTTGAGGAAAAGCTAGTGCAGGATCTGGCAGTAAGTACTGGGCTTGTTTTGCCCCTGTCCTGTGTGCCCTGCATTGGCACCCCTCTGCCAGTCCTGTCTGCTGAATGCTTCTTAAGGCCTGTGCCCGTTGAGCCGTGGGAGCGTGTTCGTGTGGGAGGCTGGGCCAAAGCACCCCGGGGCGCCCCATGTAGGCGAGCCAAACCCTTCAGACACAGGTCCGTCAGGGGCCAGAGACTGCATGACCAACTCAGGAGACACAGGGCCCGCTCCAGCGCTCTCAGATGTAGGAAAGCAGGCTATTCCTTTGTGACAGTGGTAAGGAGGGTCGCTCTTTAGCTGTTTAGCTGTCAGATGTGGATCCAACCATCAGTTGTCTTTTCTCTGTAACTTTAAGTCTGTGAGTTGTAACGTACCTTCTGTATCCATAGTGACGTGGCATGTTTGCGCTGGTATTTCATGGTCAGTATTTGTGAATACGTTCGACAAAGACATGAAAACAATCATATCTTGGCCTGGGTTTAAAAGTGAAGGTAGAGCTGGGTGGTATGACCAAAAATTGATATCACGGTATTTTTCAAAATTTTATCGGTATCACGGTACTTGACGGTACAGGGGGTCCTCGGGTTACGACGGTCTCGGGTTACGGCGTTTCGTGGTTACGAACGCGCCCCCATTAAAAATATATATATATATATATTCAGTGTTGGGAGTAACTCGTTACAAAAGTAATTAATTACTGTAATGCATTACTTTTTGGTGTAACGCAGTAATGTAATGCATTACAGGGAAGAAAATCGGTAATATATTACTCGTTACAATGCCAGTAACGCACATTACAATGCATTTTTAACCTGCTTTGTTTTTGTGGGTTTTGCGTTTTCTTCATACAAAGTTCGCGGATCACCGTGAGATCAGCTACTGAATCTGATAAGTCCGCGCAGAACATTACATTTCATACAAAGTTCCGCGAGATCAGCTAGTGATATAAAAAGTCTGCGCAGACCATTCCATTTCCTTTTACTTCGTCTCGAACTGGCAGACTGACAAAGGATGACAGAACCAGAAGAATCGGATAGTGCTAGCTCCTAGAGGGCAATACAGCTGGAACCATCTTAATAACTATACATATGGGCTATATTCACAGATGTGTATACCAAATGTGAAAATGCCATTTGCTACAGAATTGAAGAGGATGGCAGTGAACAGGTGCTGGAGTGCATGGTAAGGTGTGGCAAGAAGGGAAAGGACGATTTATCTTTTGGTATTGTAAGCGGGTAAGAAGCAATTAATGAACATGTTGGTTTTCAGTCTGCAGGCTCCCCAAACCTCCTGGATGGCAGGTGACAGTCATGACACATGAGAGATTTGCACTGTAGATTGCCAAATCCTTATTTCCAGTCATTTGGGCGAGAGTAACTAAAGTAATGCAAAAGTAGTGTAATGCCTTACTTTTTATTTAGAGTAATATTGTAATGTAAGGCATTACTTTAAAATGACAGTAACAAGTAATAAGTAGTGCATTACAGTTTTTGAGTAACTTGCCCAACACTGTATATATTACGCGTCATTCCGTCTTACGCGGTTTAGCGTGGTAAGAGATGTAAACAAACGCGAACGGCGCACGGCGGAAGAATACGCTTTGTTGTGGTTGTAGGGAGAAGAAGGCCGTTTCCCAATTCCCCGACGGCACGCTTGTTAGCGTCCTTGGAACGGGATATGCGTCATATCCGGCGCGACAAGGGCCGTTCCATTCGTTTTTTTTCCACCTGCACAGTCAAGACGAGCTCTGAACGGCGCCGTCGTTTCCATGGAAATCGGGGCGTGGACCAAGTGTGCAAACATGCACGCTCCGCACACTTAAAAGCCCCAGCATGCACAGCGCGGGACTACAAAGACCGACTCGCCAGCGACATCCACAAGTGAGAGTTGCGACGTCACTATAAAATATACGTACTGGTTCTCCTCACCTACAACTATGCTACATGAAACTCTTCATAAACTACGCTAAACATGTGTGACAGTAGCCGTAACGGCATAGATCACGGCACCTGTATTACCGTTCACATGCTTTTCCCCTTACACTTCTATATTTCCTTTGCTGTTGTAATGCTGGATATTCTACAGTATCGCCATGTCCAGCGTTTACTCTAAGCTGCGCACTGTTCGCACATTCTCAGCGCACAAGAAAACGTGTGCAGCGCACTGTAAATCAGGGATGAAAGAGCTTTTTATTCAGCCGCGGGGGCATTTTTTTATATCTGCAAAGTGCGAGCCGCGCGGGGGGGTTCATTTCGGATGTGGAGTTAGTGTGTTTGCTCAGACACATTAAAAATTAGGGGGAACATTGGCCATGTCCCAATTCCAAGTATTACTAGTCGCAATAGTATAATATTTTTGTCTTTAGGGAACAAGGAGCAGACCACCCACCTCATTGAGCTGAGGCGGGACCTGTTCAATTTCGCAGGCGGCCATGTGAGAAACGTAGTGCACTAAGGACAGAGCGAGTATGCGCCGTCTCGACGACAGCCCGACGGCACACTCACAAGCGTGCCGTCACTGAATTGGGAAACGGCCGAAGACCAGTGTTGCCAACTTAGCGACTTTGTCGCTATTTTTAGCTACTTTTTGGACCCCCCTAGCGAGAAAATTAGACAAAAGCGACTAGCGACAAATCTAGCGACTTTTTTTGGTGATCAGAGGCTCCAAGATCGCGGGAGGGGGAAAAAATAATTGCGCCGTTTTCTCTCGTTCCCCGTTCAGAGAAAGAGACAGAGAGAAAGAGACAGAGAGAAAGAGACAGAGAGGGGCAGTGGAAGAGAGACACAGGCAGAGAGGGGCGGGGGCGGAGTTGAGAACAGTGTGGACTGTCAGACAGACACGGCACACACACACACACTCACCAGTCTCTCCTCTGCTCCCTCCCATCTCGTCAGATCGCCTCGGAGTCTGGTCATTCCTCTCTCTGTTTCTGTCATTCAGTTTCTGTCGTCGCGTGCATATCCCTCTCATTCTTTAGAGCATTTCTTTTTTCTCCTCTTGTATTCAATCGCAATGCCACAACCAAAAGTGTATACACAAAAGTACAGACGGGAGTGGGAAAAAGCTAGTTGTACAGCACAGAAAAGTTTTAAAAAGCTAATTCTTTAGCACCAAAAAAATAAATAAAAAGCTATAGTTTGCCCACTATAGCACAAAAAAATAAAAAAAATAAAAAGCTTTAGTTAAACTACAGCACAAAAAAAAAACACAAAATAAAAAAGCAAGCTGTAGATCTTGGACTACAGCTCCAAAAAAAATATCTAAAAAATAAAAAACAAATAAAAAAATAAAAAACAAACAAGTATATGTAATAACAACACCAATAAAAGGTTAGTGTCACGGGGTAAAGAAGGTTAGGATGTGCCCCCCCACCTCGCTCGCTCGTCTAGCTACTTTTAGCTACTTCTGGGCGGGCCAATAGCTACTTCCGATGCTGGGGAGTTGGCAACACTGCCGAAGACGGCCTCGTGTGTGTGCCCAATGTGGGCGGAAGTACCTGATGTGGGCTCTGATCTGCTCCTATGAAAGCGACAGTGATAACCAAGCAGCGTAGTGGTCTAATTATTGAGATGGAAAGGTTATTGGTGCTTTGGTTGGAAGATCAAAGGCAAAATCCGACTTACGACGAAATTCGGGTTACGACGCGTCTTAAGAACGGATCAACGACGTTACCCGAAGACCCCCTGTATATTTTTTTCATGCATGACTAGGTGTTAACCCCATTTCCTAATAATTTACAGAATAATTACTGCAGTAAATTCGACTTGGTAATCATCTCCTTGACGTTGAGAAGCTCCTTTCTCAACGTTTCTCAAGTAAACGTTCCACCGTTTACTTTTCTTGTCGTAGGCGGTCCGCTTAGCAAACGCGCCTTTGAGTGACGTCTGAGTCGCTACAACTTTAGCTCGACAGCATTACAGAATACAGTTGTTTGATCAGCATCAGATTTTTTGAAGCCGAAGTTCTTCCACACAACTGACACGGCTCCTCTTTTCAGTACAAGTTCTTCTGTTTCTAACAATAGTGTCCATGTTGTTCACCGCTCAACACACACTCTAGCCATGTTATTGATCCGTGTGCGTCATTTGCGTGGTGCGTGTTGTTAGCATTAGCGTTAGCAGCGTGTCTGGGCGCTGCGAGCGGCTCTGTGGACCTGTCCCATGTCCCTTGTGGTCCGCGGAGGCTAGTTCGAGGGCTGCAGCTTTCGCAGCCTTCAGAGCCGCCGAAAAAGCAGCGGAGGCTGCAGCCCGCGAACTGGGACACAGCTTACGCTTCTGCCGCTCTCATGCCACTCCAAAACACTTCCCTGGCACGACGTTCCGGCGCAACGTTCTGCTGCTCCATGTTCCCGACGTTTTGTACGCACACACTCACCGGTATTGCAGTAAATGAAAAATTATATATCATTAAAAAAAACGGTATTTGGTATGAACCGGTATACCGCCCAGCCCTAAGTGAAGGTGTTTTATTCTTAAGTTTCAAACAGTCAAATGTTATCAAAAGTTATAAAGTTTTAGCCATTATTACAGTCCATTGTGACATCTTTCATGTACAGCCATTATCACCAGTGGCCTAACAGCTTGCCTCCCTTGATTTACAATGCATGTGCAGTGACGGTTTAAGGTTCATTTTCCACACAAAATCTCTTGTCAAGTTGTTTCATGGTTTACTTAGAGAGTAAAATATGATCACATCTGCATGTTGTTTGAATGTAATGATGTTTTTATCAGTGGAAACATGTATGATATTTTAAATTGTCTGAAGATGCTCCTTTTGTGGGATGATATTTAGTTTAAAAGTGTGTGATATTCTACAGAAAACCCCAGTCAAGATGGGGGAAGAGGAGGAAGAGGAGGTTGCTGAGGTTCAGCCAGATCCTCTTCAACAACTCATCCTCCATTTCAGCCACAACGCCCTGACAGAGAGAAGGTGAGCCCATTACCCCAACCATAGATCACATCATCATACAGCACCAGATTAAGAACAAATCCTATTTTTTTGCAGTCACTTGGAAGAAGACCCTTTGTATATTGCATATGCAGACATGATGGCAAAGGTATTGTCTTGAGCAATGATTTGATTTCTAAATGTTTGGCCATCACTCTAAACAGTTGGTGTTTTGCAGAGCTGTGCAGAAGATGAAGAAGAAGAAGAGGAAGAAGGCAAAGAAAAGACATTTGAGGTTCCTTATATTGTGTAACAGGCCTATGATAATGCATTCACACAGAGTCCACTACAAATACACTTTAATATGAACAACAGGAAAAGGAGATGGAAAAGCAGAAGATCCTGTATCAGCAGGCAAGGTTGCATGCCCGTGGGGCTGCAGAGATGGTGCTACAGATGATCAGTGCCAGTAAAGGTAAGATCTAAGGCGCTGATTCCTGACTCAAGTACAGTATATTCACTTTGTCCTTCTCGTGTTCCTTCAGGTCGACTGGGCCCTATGGTAACCTGCACCCTCAAACTGGGCATTGCCATTTTAAATGGAGGCAATGTGCATGTCCAACAGGTAGGCTCTTGTACTTTCAAACTCGTCTTATATTCAAGGAAAATAATGTCCATGACCCTGTACAGAATGTACACGGTCTATGATGTCACTGTATTCAGATCACAAACTTACGGTTTAACTGTGAAATTGTTGCCAAATTATCAAATTAGTGTGTGTTTATTGTGTATTATTTTGACTGTGATTATATTTCACTTTCAATTGTCAGAAAATGCTTGATTATTTGAAAGAAAAGAGAGATGCTGGCTTTTTCAAGGGTCTATCAGGACTTATGCAGTCATGCAGGTGGGAAGTAGAAACATTTGAAGAAATGATCTAAGACACATAATTGTGTACATGTATTATGTATGATGTATTTGTTTTGTCAGTGTCCTGGACTTGAATGCCTTTGAGAGACAGAATAAAGCAGAAGGACTTGGGATGGTGACAGAGGAAGGTTCAAGTAAGTAAAACACAATACTTACAAACGTTTCTATTAAGGTCCTCCAAACTAAGTACAGTTCTGCAACACTGTTAAGGTATGTGGAATTTTTAAAATAAGAAATAAAAAGTTCTAATGCTGAACCATGCAATAGTAAATGATAGTTCAAAAGACACAAACATTTAGTGTGTTTTTAAGGCTCGGCACTACACTGGAATGTGAACATCACCATTTACAATAGCACTGACCTACACCAACATTCAACGTTGTACTTACAATATTTGTATTATAACAATACACATCAGAAAAGTACAGATATATCTAGATTTAAAAAAAAAAATCTAGACATATCTGTAATTTATTGATGTATATTATTTACCTGCAGTGTCTCTCATTGTTTCATATTATCTGTTGCTCAAGTTGTTATTTGAACGTTGCTCTGACCAGTTTATACATACTGTTGCTGTGTCCTTGGGCAAGACACGTCCTCTACCTTGTCTTGAATGTGATTTATGAGTGAGTGGTTTGTGGTGGTTGAAGGGGTCGCCTCTCCTTCTGTCATTCTACCCCAGGGCAGCTGTGGCTTCTTAAGTACTGTGAGTCTGGAGTAAATGTACAATAATACAGTGTACCATAACCGGCAGTACAAGTGAACAACATTATTACTATGGATATAATTAGTAGTAGTAGTAGTATTACTGCTTGTGTTTTTGTTGGAGAATGGGTTGAACATACAGACTGGTGCTGCAGGGGGTTTTAGCTCCAAGAGGTGGTCTGTCATGCACTAACAGGAGTGTCTAATCCCAGAGTACATGGTCCAGCATTAATCCAGCTTTCTCCACTTTTCATCAAACAGTTTGTCTTCATCATACATTTCCAATGAGTCTTTAACAGTTCATTGTATGTAAAATATGTCATTATAATTTCATATTTAAGTGGCACAAATTTAGCTCACAATATTAATTTTAATCAGCATGCTTTTGAGTTGTACACCCGTAGCTGATATATTTATATCTCTGTGTATTGTAACCCAATGTCCTCTCTTTTTGCTTATGTCTTGGTGAATTCTTTGTCTCCTTCCTGTCATTTTAAAACCCATCGATGGCAGTCCACACTCAGCGGGGTAAATAGCAAACTTAGATTGTCCTGATTTGGCTCTGCTTCATCTGAATGTCCCCTTCATTTATTTGTGGTCCACTCTCCCTGCTTCCTCTGGTGACCACCTCCGGTGTTTCCTCAGGAACACCCTGTGCATGCAGACTGCCAGACTGCATACACTGCCTGTCCTTTGTGTGACATTGTTCTCACCACCTCATGTTAACAGTTACTAATGCAGTCCCATTACTGATCATCTGAGGCACAGTGCCACCTCTGAGGGGTTGACTGGAGCTGTGTCCACAGCCTAAGCAAAGCTTTGTCTTGCTTTGGATTTGGGGCTCATTTCAAAAAGCTGGTTTCTATACACATGGACATACTGTGCACACTCGATAATTTAGCTGTGCTGTTGTTACTTTTTACTATGAACAGTAACCACTTTTTGTCCTCTGCTCCTGTGCTTTCTCAGGCTGAAGCGCGGCCTGCATGTCAAAATTCTCAGGCTTTCTTCAGCTTCTGGAATTGTTCTATGGTTTTCCTATTTCAAACACAAAACACACTTTGGATTCAGAAATCTAAAGACCACAGATTCAAAATGACATTACATATGCTTGCCTCATGTGAAATCATTTTGAGGGTCGTCTCATATCCTCTTCATTCAGCGGCTGCTTAGGTTACTTTGAAAGTGTATTAAGAAAAGTATTCTTTCAAAGGTTCCAAAGTACTACAAAATGATGACTTTACCAAAGACTTATTCCGATTTTTGCAACTTCTGTGTGAGGGGCACAATGGAGGTAAGGCCTTGTGTGGGACCATTTCATATTTTTATTCACTTATCAATTCTCCAAGGCCTATATTGATCTTTATTATTATAACAGATTTCCAGAACTTCCTGAGAACACAAACTGGAAACACCACCACAGTGAACATAATCATCAGCACAGTGGACTACCTGCTGCGCTTGCAGGTCTGAAAATGGCAGCATTGGTTTCAGTGCTTTTGTTCTATGTACATTCATTCGTCTGTTCTACAGGAATCTATCAGTGACTTCTACTGGTACTATTCTGGTAAAGACGTGATAGATGACACTGGAAGGCTCAACTTCTCCAAAGCTCTGGATGTGGCCAAACAGATCTTCAACTCCCTCACAGAGTATATTCAGGTCAGACTCAGGTCAGGGTGTTTGAGGGCTTCATTTGTTTTGCATTAGTTTCACACTTTCCTGATGCTTTTTGTAGGGTCCATGTATTGGAAACCAGCAGAGTCTGGCCCACAGCAGACTCTGGGATGCTGTTGTGGGCTTCTTACATGTATTTGCTAACTTGCAAATGAAGCTGTCACAGGTACAGCACACTTGTATTAAGTGACATTATGGATCACTAGTAGAATTTTAGGTATCAATAACGAAAAGAAAGTGAAAAATTATCTATATACAGTGGTACCTCACCTTACGAAAGACCCAACAAACGAAAATTCCAAGTTACGAAACGCCTTCACGTTCAATTTTGGTCTCTAGATACGAAAGAAAATTCAAGTTACGAAACGCGAAATCTCAAAAATTCAAATAATGCGTGCTCAGCCACACACATTATACACTTTTCTCAGACTGGATTTAAACTTTTCTCACATTTGTCTCTCGTTTAAACACTCAAACTTTCATAGATTTTCAACAAAATGTATTAATAGTGAAGCGTGGGGGGAGCCCGCGCCGGGGCTGCGGCTGCGAGCACGAGACCCGTGCTCAAACCATGACCAGGTCTAGAGGAGGAGACGGCATGCTGCGCTATCACACGTGTCTGCGCGCACACTTCTCTGCCCTCCTCCTTCCCCCCACAGTCGCTGCTCGCCTCAGCCGTGACTCGTGAGGTACACCGGTGCTGCTGCTAATAGCAGAGCTAGCACGAAACCAGGAAATAGATCCGCACGCGGCGCTTTAATCCATCTGGTCTAGTCCTGGTTTAGTCCAGGTCTAGACCTGGTCCATTCCTGGTTTAGTCCAGGTTTAGTCCTGGTCCAGTCCAGGTTTAGACCTGGTCTAGACCTGGTATAGTCCACGTTTAGTCCTGGGTCTACAGTCTCAGGACACAGAACACAGTGTTACACTATAAAAAAAAGTTACACTATAAAAAAAAAAACTTGGAACGGGGCCTTGGAACGAATCAGGCTTTTTCCATTGAAATAGCTACTCAACTTACGAAAAATTCATGTTACGAAACCACTTCTGGAACGAATTAATTTCGTAAGGTGAGGTACCACTGTACTGAAATTGCAATACACATGATGTTATTGTACACATATTAAAACGTGTGAAGAATCCCTCAGTCGTCCAGGTAGAATCCAGGATAGAGTTATAGATCTATAACTCAAACTAAATCAAAACAAAGAAAACAAAAGGGTTAGCCAGGTCAGGTCCAGACGCGTGAAAACACCCATTATGGCCCTGAATGGTTCTGCTAACAAGACCCCACACTCCACTTCCACTGCAGATTGAATAGGCCCACCTAATAGAAACTGAAAACAAATAGGTGTGATAGTTTCAAAGTCATTTCATTGTAGTTAGCTCCTCCCTGCAGCTAGTTATAAGCAGTGTCCACCAGCACTCTAGCCAGAACTGAAGAAGCAGCTTGGATGAGCTGCGAAATGTATTTGACCAAATAAACTTTGTCCAGTTGATAAATTAAATTTCTCGTTTTGCAATATATTAAAACAGTTTTAATCTTAACTGTAAAATAATCTGTATTAAACATACTGTAAAAGAATGTTATTTCCATAGGATTCCAGTCAGATTGAGCTGCTGAAGGAGCTGATGGATTTACAAAAAGACATGGTGGTCATGTTACTGTCTCTGCTTGAGGGTAAGAAGACTGGACGTGTTCTACATGTACACATAGTTTGTCTCTGACTCTTGCTAACTCTCCCGTCTCCCATGAAGGCAATGTGGTTAATGGAACTATTGGAAAGCAGATGGTGGACACTTTGGTGGAGTCTTCAAGCAATGTGGAGATGATCCTTAAGTTCTTTGACATGTTCCTGAAGCTGAAGGACTTGACCACGTCTGACAACTTTAAAGAGTGCGACCCAGAGTGCAAGGGCGTCATTTCAAAGAAGGAGTTCCAGAAGTCTATGGAGAGCCAGAAGCAGTACACTCAGTCAGAGATCGAGTTCCTTCTCTCCTGCGCGGAGGCCGACGAGAACGATATGTTCAACTACAAAGAGTTTGTGGAGCGCTTCCACGAACCGGCCAAAGAAATCGGCTTTAACATGGCTGTGCTGCTGACCAACCTGTCAGAGCACATGCCTCACGACTCTCGCCTGGGCAGCTTCCTGGACGTGGCTGAGAGTCTGCTGGGGTACTTTGAGCCGTATCTGGGCCGCATCGAGATCATGGGCAGTGCCAAGCGCATCGAGAGGGTTTACTTTGAGATCAGCGAGTCGAGCCGAGAACAGTGGGAGAAGCCACAGGTCAAAGAGTCCAAGCGGCAGTTCATCTTTGACGTGGTGAACGAGGGTGGGGAGAGCGAGAAGATGGAGATGTTTGTCAACTTCTGTGAGGACACTATATTTGAGATGCAGCTGGCGTCTCAGATATCAGAGCCTGACGAGGTGGAGCAGGCAGAGGAGGAGGAAGAGGAGGAGGGACACAGCTTCATGGACGATGAAGAAGAGGCAGAGTCTGTGTCAGCTTTTACTAGCGCCTGCCGCTCCGTCAAGAGCAAGATCTCCAGTGTGCGCCAGATGATCTCACTGAAAAACTTGCGCAAACAGTTCAAAAAAGTACGAAAACTGAGCATCAAAGAGGTGATAACCGGCTTCTTCTCCTTCTTCTGGATGCTCTTCATTGGATTCTTTAAGGGCATCTTTGGCCTGATCTTCGGATTCTTCCACCTCATCTGGTCCTCCATGTTCGGAGGCGGCCTGGTGGAGGGAGCCAAAAACATCAAGGTGACAGACATTCTCGGTAACATGCCCGACCCCACCCAGTTTGGTATCCACGGAGACGCGATAGAGGGGGAGAAAGTTGAGGCGATGGAGTTGTCGGGCAGCTTGGAGATCGTGGCACCCACCGGAGAAGTTGCAGAGGCCGACCTGATGATGGAGCTACTGGGAGCGCCTCCTCCTAAAAAAGAAGGAGCGAAACATGTGGAGCCCGGGCTGGGAGACGTGTCCGAGCATGGCGAGGGATCAGGGGCCGTCAAGAGGAAAAAAAGTGTATCCAAACCCGTTGAGAAAATGGAGAGTGAGCAAGAGAAAGCAGAGTGAGTGATTACTACATACAAATACAAAATCAATCCTTATATGTCCCCCCAAATAACTTTTATATTAAAGCTATTAAAGAGGCTGTACCTGATTTCAAACCACGAGTCAGGAACATTGTTTTAGTTTGAACTTTTAGTCCCGTCTACTTACTCCTTTTTGCTTCATGGCACAGAAACAACTGTCAGGCATTTGTTTCATTAGAGAGCTCTAATTATTGCCTACTTTAAGCTTTTTAATAATCCTGTCTATTCAGTTCTTCAAAATGTTATTGTGACAGACCTACAAAATAAATTAAAACCAGCTACAGACCCTTAAGATCTTGTTGAAGAAGTTGTATGTATTGCCTGTGTTATCCAGCACCGAGAACCAAGAGAAAGAGGACAAACCTAAGGAGGATGAGGCCAAGGAGCCGGCGGCAGAGGAGAAACCTAAATCTAGATCTGCTCAGCCCAAAGAAGCATCTCCTGCCTTCATGTCCAGTGTGTTCGCCGTTCTGGACATCTATCTGACCAAATCTCTGGTATGAAAGTCATCATACTGCAGTACTACCCTTCACCCATTTTCAACTTCAGTTTTATCCAGAGCATATGACAGGTTAGACCACGCTAGAAGTACGTAGAGGTAATTACAGAACTGTTACCTATTAACCCTGGATGAAGTTTTCCTTGTTGATATCGGTACAGTAGATGACCGCTACTAACTGTATTTCTGTCCTTTTCTTCAACTTCTTCCACAAACTGCCACTAAACTGATGTAAAACTATGATAAATATTGAGCACGAGTACTATCCCACTAAACCAAATTATAATTAGAAAACATGAACACCTTTCTAAAGTGGAACTGTGAATATAGTGTTTTGGGTCATTCCAGAATTGGAGGACATTAGGGCTTTAAAATTCTTGAAAAATAAACCTTCACTTTTCTGATTTTCTGGTACATATTCATCAATAATAGGTAATAAACTATCAAATACTTGATTAGCTCAGCTTACGGATCAATGGTACAATTTTTGTTACATGATTTATTTGGTTTATTTATTTACTCTAATCACAGTAACAGGGTTGCAGGTAACAGGGTTGCAAATCCGCACTAATGTTCGCTTTATCTCAGGAGTAGAAGCTGTTTAGCTGTTACTGCTAATAAAATAAGTAAAGGAAAGAAAAATAATTGTCTTATTCTGATCATTTGCATAACAGGGTTGCATGAGGTAGAGTGAGACATTCAATCAAGGCTAACGATGTTATAAAAATATGAAAAATAGAAGAGAAGACAAACCTTTGCTCTGCCCATTCTTTTGGAAAACTGTTTGATGATGTCAAGTCCAGGGGATCATGTGGTTCTGCTTTCTTCTTCTTCTACCAGGCTAAAAATGTTATGGTAACAGATTTGGTGCATGTTGTGGGACACATGTTCCATGAATAATAATTATTATTTGAAATATTATGTCTATTAAAACAAATGTTCCCACGGTTACAAGAAATGGCAATGAAACAAATTATACAAAATTTTACTTTAACTGTTTTATTTGAGATTCAATTTGGTCATTAGAGGGGTGGGACAAGAGGAAAATGGCATTTTGGGGGGGTACTCCAGACTTATTTTGTATTTTAAAAACTATTTTCAAGCATTCTTTTCTCTTAGTTTTTTTTTTTTTTAGATTTGGTCTCAGGACAAGTAAATTCATTCAGAAACTGTATGTTTTAGTTTTTTTTTTAATGTGGATTATTTAATATTTGATGGGTGGGATTTAAAATGTCCTCCAATTGTGGAATGACCCTTTTAATAGCATTATCTACTGTTCTAGTAATGTTGGGTCATTTTAGTGGTGCAGACTAACTAAATGTGCAACTTTTTTTTGGTCAAAAACGTATAAAAAAGGAGTTTGAAGTGTCTGTTAGACCAATCACAATGTTCCTTATAGCCTCAGACTCACTCTCCCCATTACAGGTACAGTTTAACAGCTCTATTTTAAAAGTGGTTGTGGGCAGAGCACTTTAAACTGTCTTTTTACCATGTGTAATCCATCTGCTAGCTCCATCACACTTTCCTTTGAAAATACTTACAACATTTACCACAGTTGCCAGCAGATGGCTTCAGACAGCTACTACAAACATTCTTAGTGAATATAGAGCATGTTTCCCACATACATACTGTACTTACATTTACAATATTTAAAAGGCTAGACTAAAAATGTAAAACAGAATGGCCGTAAGTGATGGATGTTTTCTGCTTGTTCATTTCAGAATTACCTGGCTCGAAACTTCTACAACCTCCGTTTCCTGGCCTTGTTTGTGTGCTTTGCCATTAACTTCATTCTGCTCTTCTACAAGGTAACATATCCCATACATTCACATTCACAAAGAATTTTACCACATAACAAGGTTCGTCTGACTGATAAAATGTCTGGACAGTAGCCTATATCTACATACACAGGGCGGTTAGTTCTCAGTTAACATTTACTTGACTTTTTCAAGAAATTGTACTTTCCAGAGTACTTTTAGCAGCATATTTTCATTGAAGAAACAGCTCTAACACTGTACAAATCTACAAATCAATCTACAAATGACAATGTTGACAATATGAAATGATTTGAACGTTTGTAGAAATGGTTTAGTTTGTGTCTTTTTTTGTCTGTTCTAATTTAACTTCAAATTAAACTGGTCTACAAATTTTTGGACTCGATCTGCTTCTGAGATAAAAGTGGCTAAATATCATTTATATTGATAAGATGAACTGAAAATCAATTGATAACTGTGCTGGTTAGCTAATGTATTCAAGATATTTAATGATAGTGTTTACATCAAAATCACATCTGTTTATACAATAGATTTAGGCATTTTTGCTTAAAAATATTTATACAGTGGTACCTCACCTTACGAATGACCCAACAAACGAAAATTTCAAGTTACGAAACGCCTTCACGGTAAATTTTTGTCTCTAGATACGAATGAAATTTTAAGTTACGATACGCGAAATCTCAAAAATTCAAATGCGCGCTCAGTCACACATTATACGCTTTTCTCAGACTGGATTTAAACTTTTCTCACATTTGTCTCTCGTTTAAACACTCAAATTTTCATAGATTTTCAACAAAATTATTAATATTGAAGCGTGTGGGGGGAAGGAGGAGGGGGGAGAAGAGTACGCTCTGACACGTGTCCCGGCGCGGACCCGGCGCGGAGCTGACAGCAGGTCCAGACCAAGGTCTAAACCAGGTCTAGACCAAGGTCTAAACCAGGACTAAACCAGGACGCAGAACACAATGTTACACTATAAAAAAAAAAAAACTTGGATCAGGGCCTTGGAACGAATCAGGCTTTTTCCATTGAAATAGCTACTCAACTTACGAATTTTTCACGTTACGAAACCACTTCTGGAACGAATTAATTTCGTAAGGTGAGGTACCACTGTATTTTGAAAATATTTAACTTGCACTTCTTTATCCATCAAGAAATAAACAAGAAATATCTTAAGACATCAGGTGCACACAATTTCGAGGCATCTCTCTTATGTGAAATCAAAAAATATTTTATGTTAATCTCTAGACATATTAAAATGAATGTATGTGAATGTGCAGACAGGCTTTCAGATAGAACTGGTTGCTTGTAGACACACTGTACCTTCTGATAAACTACCGTTTTTGCCTTATTTGCATAAATTTCCTATTTTGACCCAATACTATATCTTGGAAACTATAGCCAATCAGCACTTCTGACTTATTTTTTCTTTATTAGTGACCTAAACCAAGAAAAATTACACTACTTTTGTTCCGGAAGCATTTTGACCAGTGATATAAATCAGATGTTACGTCCCTGCAGTTACTCTTAAGTAGGAGTTTTCCCAAATGCTTTTTTATTCCAATTTGAGTAAATTCTTAACCTACTACTTTGTACTCTTACTTAAGTAGTATAATTTTTTAAGTGACGTAACTCCTGAGTACAATTTTAGGTACATACATTATTAAAATAAGTAAAAACATAAAATAAGTCACTTGTCCAGCAGTAAAAAGTGAACTGTGAAGCCGTGTTAATGTGTAAGGTGACGGGAGAGTCTGACGATGAGGACTCGGACGAAGGCAGCTGGGGAGGTGATGAAGAGGAGGACGATGAGAATACGCTGTTCGACATGGACGAGTTTGTGCTTCAGGAGAGCACCGGATACATGTTACCCACGCTGCGCTTCCTGGCCGTCTTCCACACGGTCATCTCCCTGCTGTGTCTGGTGGGATACTACTGCCTCAAGGTACGCAGCACTCTTATGTCTCGGTCTCTGCGTACAGCGTGTTGATGCGGCATTATCGAAATCTCATATATTTATTGTGATAATGTGAAGAGCATTGTAAAAAGAGTGATATTACACTTTGATGGAGTATTAATGGGTACCTCATAATATACAGCTCTGGAAAAAATAAGAGACCACTGCAAAATGATCAGTTTTTCTGATTTTACTACTTATAGGTATGTGTTTGGGCAAAAGGAACATTTTTGTTTGAGTCTATAAACTACTGACAACATTTCCCCCAAATTCAAATAAAAATATTATCGTTTAGAGCATTTGCAGAAAATGACAAATGGTCAAAATAACAAAAAAGATACATGTTTTCAGACCTCAAACAATGCAAAGAAACAAGATCAAATTCAATAAAACAACATAATACTAATGTTTACACTTAAGAGTTCAGAAATCAATATTTGGTGCAATAACTCTTATTTTTAATCACAGCTTTCATGCCTCTTTGCGTGCTCTCCACAAGTCTTTCCTCCTGGTGCAAGAACTGAAGTAGCTCAGCTTTGTGTTTGTGTTGGAATTCAACAGATGCTGGAATGGAATGGCTGTAATACATGTAGAGATGCTGATTTCAGAAAAAAATGCAGTGGTCTCTTATTTTTTCCAGAGCTGTATTTAGAACACCTCGTTACCTTTTATAGTTTTGAAAATGCTTTATTTGCCAAAAACATGTTTAGTTTAAACACCGAATCCCCTCTCCCTTTGCTCTGCGCGCCAAGTCACTGCCCCTACAGAGCGCTATCACAACACCATCAGCGTGTATTTGTGGACGGAGCATTGGACAGAATCATGTTACTAACCATAAGGAGAGTTTGAATAGTGCCCAAGTAATCACTAAATTACACATGCATGGATGAAATTAAAAATAAAACCCCCTATGTTTTTGATGAGGGAATGAAAGTCAAATTTTTCATAATACTCCGCTTTAAAACTGACCTGGCAACCCTTTTGCTCATGAGAAGTGGCCAAAATACCTGCTGAGAGGTGCAGAAGTCTCACTGACAGTTACAGGAATCGTGCGATTGCAGTGATTGCCTCAAAAGGTCGTGCAACAACATATTAAGTTAAGGGTAACATCATTTTTGTCCAGGCCTCTTTTCATGAGTTTATTTTTTTAAATAATTCTTTTGAAGCATGGTTGAAAAGCAATGTCTGACTTTCACTGGTTAAATTTAATAGAATTTTTATTTATTATTACTTTTGTCAGATTCAAGTTATTTCTTTGACCATTGTGAGTTTTTCTTTCATTAAAGGAAAAGTAACGTTATTTTACAATCTGAGCCTTCTTTCGGTAATAAAACAAGTCGTTTGACTCACCCATATCACGTTCGTGTCATTTGGAGCTGTTTGAAGAAAGTTATGTTGTAGCGTAACCATTAGCATTTGTATTCGGGGCATTACTTTGCGGTCTCCATATAACAGAAATCTTTAGCACTTTTCAAATCATAGAAGCCCGATGTCTTAATGAAAGATTTCGTTTGAAGCAAAAGTGGCCTGTAATCCGAGATTTATCCATAGTTTTCAGCTTTGCGTTTCATGTTTGGGTCCCGGGAGCAGTCCGCGCATGCGCATTGGCGTCCTCATCTACTTGAAACTATTGCTAAATCTCGGATTACAGGCCACTTTTGCTTCAAAGAAATCTTTCATTAAGACATCGGGCTTCTATGATTTGAAAAGTGCTAAAGTTTGTGTTATTTGGACACCGCAAAGTAATGCCCCGAGCAAATGATACAGCACCATGTTAACGGATACGGGATCATTACTAGAACAGAACGGCTCAACATAAGTTCTGCGATACTGCTCCAATTGACAGAAAAATGCTATGGGTGAGTAAAACTGCTTTGTTTTTAAGGCTCAGATTGTAAAAAAAACGTTAATTTGCCTTTAACCGAAGAGTACCTACAATTTTGTCCACGTGTGTATATTTTTGTCATAATAAAGGTGGACAGTATTTTCTCCAGCACTAAAAAAGAACAAATGATCATTACCTGCTTATTTGGTGCTCCACTATAGCAAAATGATGCTTTAGTCCATGAAAGTTCACATTTCTTTCACAATATTGTCTAACTACTCTCCCTCATATCCCTGCTGCTACGTGAAACTTGCAGGTGCCTTTGGTGGTGTTTAAAAGAGAGAAGGAGATCGCCCGTAAACTTGAGTTTGATGGTCTGTACATCACGGAACAGCCCTCTGACGATGACATCAAGGGCCAGTGGGATCGTCTGGTCATCAACACTCCGTAAGTCCACTGTCACACGCAGGTTTGAGGATAACTTTAATTCTGTCGGTCTGAATCTAAGCTTATTATTACACTATGATTGCTCTGCAGGTCTTTCCCCAATAACTACTGGGACAAGTTTGTCAAAAGAAAGGTAAGACTGCATTTTCTGACACCTAAAATCCAGAAAGTTTAAAAACATCTGTATTATTCTACAAGTTTATTTAAAGTGCAAAGTCTACTCATTCCTCTAAAACAGGGGTGTCAAACTCTACTTTGATCCCAGAGGGGTCGGATCAGAAAACTCATGGTATATATACCCTAAAAATAGCAATAAGTCCAAATATTTGTCCAAAGAAACGCAAATCTATTACAGAAGTCTTTCTTATTTGACAAACTCTTTCTTTTACAAAATATTATAATATTATGAACAACCTGAAACTTTAAGAAAAATGCAATTTCAACACAATGTTTAAACATGAACTTGTGTGCATTTCACAGAATTTAGTCAGGCTTTCTTTTTGCTCCTGAAACTTTTAGCCTGCACAGGTGCATCAATATCAACGTCTCGTAGTGGCATTTAAGATTGTAAGACTTGAGCACCGCCACTTGTTGCAAACACACCAAGCATACCGGTTTCCCATTCACCTCCGTCAACAAATAGAAATGAGTAAATTTTTCTTGGAAAAACCTGCACTCTGTGTCAACTTTTCTCATTTTTGACATTTTGCTGATGAGGGTGTCACGGTCAACAGTCAAAACGATGGTCCTTTAAGAGCGTTTGGAAAGAGGCTCTGGTGGGAGGGGCCACACACAAAGGGACTGGAGACGCTGCTATGCTAAGCTCCGCAGCAGAAAGGAGGCACAGAAAATTACCAATATTTGAATAGAAAATTTAAATATAATTCAAATATTTTAATAGAAAATCACCCAAGGGCCAAATTAAAGGTCTTGGAGGGCCAGATCTGGCCCCTGGGCCGCATGTTTGACACCCCTGCTCTAAAGCATAATTAACATAATTAGATTTAAGATTTTATTTTGCCAAAAACATTGCCTTGTCTTTTCTTGTTTTGTAATATTGGTAGTTATAATTTACTTCCTGGTTGGACACAGGCAGCCGATATAACATTACATTTACAAGGGACAAAACAAGAGTAAATTGCACAAGTTATTATTTGACAAGGAAAAATAAAAATCACTTCTATGCTTCCTGTATTTTCCACCTTTTTTCCCCCCCAGTTCTTCTTCACAAACTACCACTTGACTGATGTAAAACTATGAATATTTACCACCCCACCAAACCAAGTCATAACTGGAAATTTTTATATATATATATATATATATATATATATATATATATATATATATATATTTATTTATTTATTTATTTATTTATTTATTTATTTATTTATTTATTTATTTATTTATTAATTATTATTTTTTTTTTTCAAACACACTTTAAACTCCTTGTAGTTGTGTGTAAAACTGAGCAGATCCAGTCATGTGGATACAGTGCGGCTAAAAATAACCCTTTCCCTTCTGTGTGCAGGTGATTAACAAGTACGGAGACCTGTACGGGGCTGAACGCATCGCTGAGCTGCTGGGCCTGGACAAGAGCGCTCTGGACTTTGACCCGACTGTGGAGACCGTGGAGAGGGAAGCCTCCCTCATGTCCTGGTCCGTCCTTTGTCATTTACCTTTTCATTTTATGAAGATGTCTGAAAATATGACAACAAATATATCCACAAAATACTTCTTTATATACATTATTTATATATTAGTATTGGAATAGTCCTGGGTATAGGCCTAGATTAGTTAGGGTTAGTCTTGGTTTTGTCCACAGTTAGTCCTGGTTTATTCCTGGGTTTATAGTCCTGGATTAGTTTTGGTTTAGTCCTGAGTTAGTCCAAGGTTAGTCCTGATTTAGTTCTGGTTTGGTCCAGAGTTAGTCCTGGATTAGTTTTGTGTTAGTCCTGGGTCAATCCAGGTTTAGTCCTGGGTTTAGTCCTGGTTTAGTTGTAGTTTGGTCCTGGTTTATTCCGAAATTAATCCTTGCTTAGTCCTGTTTAATCCTGGTTTAGCCTGATTTAGTCTTATGTTTAGTCCTGGTTGAGCCCAAGTTTAGTCCGGGTTATAGTTTAATCGTCCTAGTTTCATCCTAGTTTAGTTGTGGTTTAGTCCTGGTTTAGTCCTGAGTTAGTCCAGGGTTAGTCCTGGTTTAGTTCTGGTTTTGTTCAGAGTTAGTCCTGGGTTTAGTCCTGGGTTTAGTCCTGGGTTTAGTCCTGGGTTTAGTCCTAGATTATTTTGTGTTAGTCCTGGGTCAATCCAGGTTTAGTCCTGGATTAGTCCTGGGTTTACTTGTAGTTTGGTCCTGGTTTATTCTGAGGTTAGTCCTTCCTTGCTTAGTCCTGTTTAATCCCGGTTTAGTCCTGGTTGAGCCCAGGCTTAGTCCGGGTTATAGTTTAGTCGTCCTAGTTTCATCCTAGTTTTGTTCTGGTTTAGTCCTGAGTTAGTCCAGGGCTAGTCCTGGTTTTGTCTGGA
Source organism: Paratrypauchen microcephalus (assembly GCA_036785185.1). Taxonomy (NCBI): domain Eukaryota; kingdom Metazoa; phylum Chordata; class Actinopteri; order Gobiiformes; family Gobiidae; genus Paratrypauchen; species Paratrypauchen microcephalus. The sequence goes on along the minus strand of JAVJIX010000003.1, from coordinate 16,911,733 downwards.
GTTAGTCCTGGTTTAGTTTGGTGAGTTGTTGTACAGTTGTAGGGAGTGTGGTATGAATATATACCATACCATATATATACATGTATCTCTCACACAACTTTATCTTTTTCCTACCACAGGCTGAGCTCCATTGACACCAAGTACCTCATCTGGAAAATGGGTGTAGTTCTGACAGACAATGTAGGGCTCCTTCATAATCGATCTGCTTATCTGTTTCATGACACGGTTGTATTTAAATGACGCTCTTTGCTCCTCCCAGTCCTTCCTGTATCTCATCTGGTACACCACCATGTCAATCTTTGGACACTTCAACAACTTCTTCTTTGCCGCTCACCTGCTGGACATCGCTATGGGCTTCAAGACCCTGCGCACCATCCTGTCCTCCGTCACACACAACGGCAAACAGGTGAGCGGGGCCGACAGCAGGGGGCGCCACATGACTGGGACGTGGTCATACAGCAAGAGACCACTGCAAAATGATCAGTTTTTCTCATTTTACTACTTATACATATGTGTTTGTGGAAAAGGGACATTTTTGTTTGAGTCTATAAACTTCTGACAAGATTTCCTCCAAATTCCAAAGAAAAATATTATCATTTAGAGCATTTATTTGCAGAAAATAACAATGGTCAAAATAACAAAAAAGATACATGTTTTCAGAGCTCAAACAATGCAAAGAAACAAGATCAAATTCATTTTAAAACAACAATACTAGTACTTAATCCAACATAATACTAATGTTTACACTTAAGAAGAGTTCAGAAATCAATATTTGGTGCAATAAGCCTTATTTTTAATCACAGCTTTCATGCGTCTTGGCATGTTCTCCACAAGTCTTTCACATTGTTCTTGGGTGACTTTATTCCACTCCTGGTGCAAGAACTGAAGTAGCTCAGCTTTGTGTTTAGTCATTCCTGGTTTAGTTCATTCCTGGTTTAGTCCTGGTTTAGTCCTGGCTGTCCTGGTTTAGTCCTGGTCATGTCCTCGTCCAGTCCTGGTTACGTCCTGGACCAGTTTTAGTTTAGTCCTGGTTCAGTACTTGCTCAGTCCTGGTTTAGTCCTGGTCCCATCCCAGTCTAGTCCTGGTACAAGAACTGAAGTAGCTCAGCTTTGTGTTTGTGTTGGAATTCAACAGACGCTGGAATGGAATGGCTGTAATACATGTAGAGATGCTGATTTCAGAAAAAAATGCAGTGCTCTCTAATTCCCCCCCAGAGCTGTATAATGTAATCTGTATGTATATAAACTTCTGCACTGATATGTACTTATTTGGATTTCATGTTTTATTTCAAGTTGTTTTATGCAGAAAACCTGTGGAGGAATCATACAGTTAACAATTATGTAAAAAGTTTGACAAAAATGAGTTTAAAGGTTTTGAGGAAAAAAATCGAATTGTGTTTCTGACAAATTGCATATTTTAATGATTTCATTATAGGATGCTGTTCAAAGTTCACATTTTAAACACATCCAGCATTGACAAAAAGATAAACTAAAATACTAAACGTCTGTCTAGAATCCCCCACTCATCCAGGTAGAATCCATGGCAAAAGGAGAAATTCAATTTGTCAACTGGAAAAAAGTTTGTTTGGAATATGTTTCACCGCTCATCCAAGCTGCTGCTTCAGTTCTGGCTAGAGTGCTGGTGGACACAAAATACTAAAATAATCCCATTTCAGAACATGTTTGAGCAGGTCTAATCTACAGGGTTAACAGTTTTATGCAAAATAAGACAGGAGATTTTGTTGTTTGTGGAGGAAATTATGGTACTTCCAAGTGATTTCAAATTGAAATTTCGATTTGATTGTGATTAATGTTGCAGCCTTAGACCTAACACCAACTTCTGTGTACTGTTTTTCTTGTTGTTTGCCATCCATTTAGCTCTTGAATTGAGTATTTTCCATTCAAATAATTCCTGATCTCTCTGAACAATGCCCCCTTGAACATGTCCCTGTAGCTGGTGCTGACGGTGGGGCTGCTGGCGGTGGTGGTTTATCTCTACACTGTGGTGGCCTTCAACTTCTTCAGGAAGTTCTACAACAAAAGCGAGGACGAGGACGAGCCCGACATGAAGTGCGACGACATGATGACGGTTTGTGGCGCTCATAACCCAAAAATCCAGACGCTCTTTGCACGAGGGACAATGAAGCTGCTGTTTTCAAGGCCAGAGGCGGCTTGGGTTTAGAAAGTGAATGTTGCCAATATTTCTTGTTTGTCAGACAGAGATCCAGGCCATTTAAAATTCAGTTCACCTTAGTCAGAGTAAAGTTTGGTGCAGTTCTCTCAGACTGTCACAAATACGTAACTACAAGTGACGTTATTAAATTAGTCTTTTCATTAGTAGCATTCCTGTATCGAACTTTTACTTTTTATCTTTAGTCCCAAACAAAATAGAACATCCAGATTTATCCTGTGTCTGTGTTCTGTCTGCCCCACAGTGCTACCTGTTCCACATGTACGTGGGTGTGAGAGCCGGAGGGGGCATTGGAGACGAGCTGGAGGATCCTGCAGGAGACCCCTACGAGCTGTACCGCATCCTCTTCGACATCACCTTCTTCTTCTTCGTCATCGTCATTCTGCTCGCCATCATTCAGGGTCCTTATCTCTGTTTACAACATTCTCTTTAGAAACCAGAAAGGAAAACATGCAAAAGGAAGGAACTTGAAAATTTAGTGTGATTAATGATAAAGGCCATGACGATTCCTCCTGATTTATACAAGTTCACAACATCATTAGTGATTTGGCCTGTGCTCATCTCCTCTAGATATCACAGGTTTATGGAATGTCATGAAATTGTCCATCAGAGTGAAGCCGACCTGGGCCCTTTGCAGCTTGTGGGCTCAACCGGCCTTAATCTGACTCCTTTTTATAGCGAAGTAAAAGATTCCAATAGCCTGTATTTTAAAGACATTTGCTCATGAGGACATTTTGCTACACCACTGATCACGTTAGAAGTGCCACTGTCAAGATGCTTTAACCTTCAACATAAATCACACACAGAAATCAATTTGCATGTTAGGATGAGCACTAGAGATGTCTATCAACAATAAGAAAACTCACAGTATAGTGATTCCTCAAAGCACCACTACAGCACATGTGTTCTGACCAGATGTGTGTAGAATAATCTCAGATGTGTGTAGAATATTCACAGACGTGTTTAGAATATTCACAGACGTGTGTAGAATGTGTGTGTAGAATATTCACAGATGTGTAGAATATTCACAGATGTGTGTAGAATATTCACAGATGTGTAGAATAATCACAGTTGTGTGTAGAATAATCTCAGATGTGGGTAGAATATTCACAGATGTGTGTAGAATATTCACAGATGTGTGTAGAATATTCAGACGTGTGTAGAATATTCACAGACGTGTAGAATATTCACAGACGTGTGTAGAATAATCTCTGATGTGTGTGTTTTGCGACTGTTTCAGGTTTGATCATTGATGCCTTTGGTGAGCTGAGAGACCAGCAGGAGCAGGTGAAGGAGGACATGGAGGTACGTTCACTTCAAAGAACAAACTAACAAAAAAAAAACTAGAGCCGTCAGTTTAACGTGTTAGATTAATTAATTACACTGCAAATTAATGTGTTATAAAAATGAACGCAATTAATTTTGAGTGGAAATTCAATGCGTGTCCATTTTAAATTAGGCGTGCGGCGAGCAAATCGCTGCCAGGGCCTTTGAACGGAAAGTTTATTTATAAAAAGAACGAAGACGGGACGATCAACAAGAACGCAGTGATTTGTAGGTTTTGTCAAAAAGAATTTTCCAATCACTGAAGCTGCTCCAGCCTGACGGATCATTTGAACGATAAACACGTCCGGACAAGTTTCATCGTTACCGGTGATAGTAGTGGGAAACGAATAAGCAAAGCGACCACTTGAAAACTAACAAACTCAATCTCAAAGTGGGTTCGTTCGTTCGCCCGATCACTCTCTCTCTATCTCACACTCTTAAAATGTGATTAATTTGATTAATTACAAATCCTGTAATTAATTAGAATATTTTTTAAATTGCCTGACAGCACTAAAAAAAACATTTAAAATGACGTGTGAATTTTTCTTACAGACCAAATGCTTCATCTGTGGCATTGGAAACGACTACTTTGATCGAACGCCTCACGGTTTTGAAACTCACACTTTACAAGAGCACAACCTGGCCAACTACCTGTGAGTGAAAGTGAAATATTCCAAATATGAGTTTAGAGTGAACATGTGCTGCAGCTGCTTCCGCTCCTCTGCAGGTTCTTCCTGATGTACCTGATCAACAAAGACGAGACTGAGCACACCGGACAGGTGAGACATACTTTGACATCCAAGCACACGTCTAAACGTTTCCTTATTAACATTGTCATAGCGACATGAAAAACAGTTGGTGTATAGTTGGCACAAACTTAAAGCATGTGGAAGTGCTAACAGACGTATAGAGCCTGAACTGCAAACAGAAAACTATAATGTGTTGCTTTGTGCTTTACTTATGCAACGCGATCAAGTGGGTAGAAACACTGCACAAGTGCTTCTTTGCAGAAGGAAGGACCAAAGCGTGGGCTGTCTTGGACATTTATTTATCTGCGTCTTGTCGTCCATGTAAAAGACACAAATTTAGCTTTGTTGGGAGAAAAAAAAGCCTGTTATTGGCTGTAGAGAAAGCCGTCAGATCTGAGTTAGTAGTGAGGCTTGAGGAAGTGTCATTAATTTGCGACAGAGATGACAGAGTTGGTGTCCTTCTGGGTGCAAATGTTTGAGACCATCTGGGCTGCAGTCTGTCAGTGGGCAGTTGGAGCCGGTTCAATGTGAAGAAAGAAAGTATAGAACACAGCAGCGACATGCCAGAGTCAGCCCAGAACTCACTCACCGATGGCCTGGGGTGGAGCGGAACTAATTATGGAGTAGATTTGCTGAGTAATTGTACTTTTTTGTAGATTTTGAAACCAGAGCTTGTACTTTTGAGTTGAATTCTAGTCGTACAATTTTACTTGTCTTAACCTAATCCCAATTTGTAACTAGTAATTTGAGTAGAGTTGTTCTGTTTACTTTATAATTTTACTTTACTATACATTTTGAGTATAGTAAGGCACTTTTAATTTAATTAATTTACTTGAGTGAGAGTCTTTTCAGCCCTTTTTTAGTAGTATGCTGGATGATTTCTGTATCGACCGTAAATCGCCTCACCCACAAAGCTGCTAACTGCTAGTGTCATGCCATTTTAGCCATTTCAAAGTGTCCTATTTCCAGCAGAGGGCACTTAATTCAATCTCTCAAATGGGCGCATTGGGAAGATAAATTGCGGTATAAACATTTTCTACATACCTACAATACAATCAGCCTCACCTGTCATCAAAGAGGGAAAAAAAGTAAAATGAAAAAATAAATGGTTATATTTATCAATTGATTTGTACTATAAAAGTTATTTTCTATTTAACTTCGCCATTTAATTTTTTTTAAAATTCAAAATCACTGAATTTTCATTTTTACCGTACAAATACTGAGTACAGATGTGCGGAGAGGCACCGGCCGTTGGACTGACTGTGCTGTAGCTCAGCTGTGACAAATTCTGCGCTAAAGCGGTGGTGAAAAGGCGCCAGGTGAGGCTCGTAGTTACCTGGACTCATGGTAGAGGCACTCGTGAGCCCAGGGATTCTTCTGTAACTCCTGGAGCAGCAGATTAGAATAAGTGACACAAGATACAATTTAGAGTTAGCAAGTCAAGTTTAATAATCCATTCACTTTTTTCTTGTCTGGCCCGACTTTTTAAATGGACGAAGATTTCATATTAGAGCTCGAGCAGTTTTCTAAACTGGACTTTCGGTCGCAGCATGAGGTTATAAAGGAAGACCAACGCAGGAGCTAAAGGGTTTGCTCCAGACTACGGGACGAAAGACGAAAGACTCGCTCTTTTCAAACAGAGTGGTTCACATAAAGACTGGACATCTTTTCTGCTTTTCCTGCTTCTTTTCTCAACCTGCTGTGACAATGTCTGGACTCAGATGGATATTGTGACATAAAAATTAAAAAGCCTTGTTAAACATGAACGGTCCACCGCTCACATTCAGAGCCAGATCGCGCTAAAAACGTCGCTATTTTAATTTATGCCACTCTGTGTGCTCTGGAAAATGCACTTAACAATAATAATTAATTTTCAGTTTCACATCAAAAATATTACGAGCTCCAGTCACCTACAGGGAGAGAAACTCTGAGAAAATCTGATTGTGATGATGTCACGCCTTATACTCAGGTCTCAACAAAACCTTGCTTTCCCGTCTTCAGCTAGTCCAAAATGCTGCTGCTCGTCTTTTAACTGGTTCTCGCAAATTCGATCACATAACTCCCATTCTTCAATCTCTCCATTGGCTACCTGTTCAGTTTCGAATTGATTTTAAGATTCTTTTATTTGTTTTTAATTGTCTCCATGGCCTGGCCCCACAGTATGTGTCTGACCTGCTGGTGCCCTATACACCCTCCCGCTCTCTCAGGTCTGCAGGTCAGGTTCTCCTTGTTGTCCCGAAGACAAAAAGGAAACTTCGGGGTGATCGGGCTTTTTCAGTGGCTGCTCCAAGACTCTGGAATGCACTTCCACTGAGTGTTAGACAGGCCGACTCATTTCCGGTTTTTAAATCCCTTCTTAAAACTCATTTTTTTAGATTGGCTTTTAACTCAGTGTGAGTAGTTGACTTTTATCATGTTCTGTTTTTAATGTTACTGTGTGTCATGTTTTGTGTTTTAACCTGTGTACAGCACTTTGGTCGACTGTGTTGTTTTTAAAGTGCTTTATAAATAAAGTTGGATTGGATTGGATTGGATTGGATGTCAGGGCCTCACCGCAAGTCAATGAATACAACGGTCTATAATAGTCTATGAAAGCCACGAAACGGCAAATACAATTCATAATAAATCTTGCCAGAAGCTGTTTTTCTCCTCAGTAAAGAGACAATATATGAGATTATATTTGTTGAGAATATTTTTGACATATGCATGATTGATTATGGTCCAGAGTACACCAAAACCCTGACGGTAAACCTGTTATTATCCGAGGAAAATCCCATTATAAGGTCTATCTTAAGGCACTGTCCTAACCTCCTCTGAAAACCTGCTCGTGTAAAATATAAAAGTACACTTCTGAAATCCCCAAGTCCCACGCACAATCTAGCGTTTGCCCCCGGGCGCTGACACTGATCTGTTTTGTCCCCGCGCAGGAGTCCTTCGTGTGGAAGATGTACCAGGAGAGGTGCTGGGACTTCTTCCCGGCCGGAGACTGCTTCAGGAAACAATATGAGGACCAGCTGGGCTAAAGAAGACTCACACCCTTTGGACCAGAGACGACGTTTACAGCGTTCCGAACACGATGAACTCGATACAACTGGACTGAACACCTTTGACTGGACTGTATAACCAATGGCTGGACAGTGGGGGGGGGGGGGTCGCTCATCTTTGCCCACCATCGTGAAAAAGTCTCCACACCTCCACGCCTCTTTATGCAAATCCTTTGTTTGATCGTGACTTTGCCTTTTCACCTGCTAACCCCAAAACCTGTCGCACAATTTGACGTTCGTAGACACTAGAGGATTGCGGCATGACAACTGAATGTTTCAATTGGGGCTGCACAATATTAGAAAAAAATAACATCTTCAGTAACTGTTTTGTAACCCGATATTACAGAGATATTTTAATGTACTGTTTGGACTTGGAATTGTGTTGAAATAAGAACTTAAACCAAGACCAACAAGGCAAAAGAAGGAAATAACTAGGAAAAATGAGCAAAATCTGACCTTTTTTTTACATTTAACTTTCAAAAAACACACAATTTTTGTCAGGCTGTGTTTTTTTTCCTGTGATATTGATATTTTAGCGACATATTGTGCAGCCCTGGTTTCAATATGCACAAACTCGACAGACGTGTGCTGCTAGTCTCAACACACTCACCGTGAAATCTTAACGAGACCTGGTTTTTTGCCTTTTTAAGATGGTTCAAATCTGCTGAATTACCGAATGAATGAATGAAGTCCTTTCTGGTCTTGGCGTGTTCGCTGTGTTCCCAAGACCAAAGACGAGTGTGAAAATGTCAAAGAGCCACCGTGCCTTACCAGAATCTATGCAAAGAACATTGTCGTCCCTCCTGACACGAGCTGCGCTACACTTCTGAATCCGCTTCACGCATTGATTTGAGCTTGAGCTAGTTTTGGTGGCTTTGGAACCGCGAATAGAAATCATTTGTTGTATAAAATCTAGAGAAATTTTGCGTAAATGTTGCTTTTTTTTCTCCCCCCCGGAGCCTTTTCTGCTGTATCCGCTCATGTCTGCACAACCGCCCCACAAAGTTTACCAGATAAAACCGCTATCGTACGGCTCTTTGTATGCACCTAGTAGCTTTGGTAAAGAACGCATTTATTTTGATCAGAGGGAAGAAATGAATAAAGTAACTGACGCAATAAAGATGCTGTGTTGGCATGTTTTAAGTCTGGTTTGTGACGCATTATTCAACCAGGAACACACAATTCTTCCTCAAACCACAAATACACCAGGAACATTTTGACACTTTGAGCAAATGTTCTGTTTGATCTGTCGGAACGTCTCAGAACTGTCCTGTCTCTCTTCTCCCCCGACCGAGGCACTGCTAACGTTAACTTTGTCCATGTGACGCCGCTGTGCTCGGGGTCAGGAGATCATGCTGTCCAGCCAGTCCTCCAGGTCCTCCTCTGTCAGCTCCTTCTTCACACTCGCGGCGGTGACGTGTTCGTCTGACACTTCCTCCGCCATCTTGTCTTTGTCTTCTGCCACCTCCGGTACATCCCTCTTCACTTCCTCTGACGCTGTGAACACAAAGCAACTACTGATTTAACAGCCTCTTTAGTTCACAAATGAGTTTTTTATTTAACATTTCCACCCTTGAAATATTTAAAACAGACAGAATTAGTCTTAGTGTTAAAGGGCCCATATTACTCTATTTTATTACACTGAACTACAAATTTTTGGACTCGATCTGAGATAAAAGTGGCTAAATCTCATTGATATTGATAAGATGAACTGAAAATCAACTGATAACTGTGCTGGTTAGCTAATGTATTCAAGATATGTAATGATATTGTGGGGCGGCAGTAGCTCAGTTGGTAGAGCGTTTGTCTACCAGCCAGGGGTTGGCGGTTCGTATCCTGCTTTCGACGGACGTGTTTGACCCCAGCTCCCACAGATGATTGCTGCCGTTGTGTCCTTGGGCAAGACACTTAACCCACCTCGCCCCCAGTGTCACAAGTACACAAGGCCAGCTGTGACGTGGGGCGTCCTCCCGTGGACCCACCAGCCGTGGGAGGATTCATGGGGGCTGGTGCGTTGTGTTCTGGGCAGCAGATCTGCTTGGACTGCTGCCCCCGCGACCCAGAAATGGAGAAGCGGAAGAAGATGGATGGATAATGATATTGTTTTACATCACAATCGCATCTGTTTATACAATAGATTTAGGCATTTTTGCTTAAAAATAATATTTATATTTTGAAAATATTTAACTTGCACTTCTTTATCCGTCAAGAAATAAACAAGAAATATCTTGAGACATCAGGTGCACACAATTTCGAGGCATCTCTCTTATGTGAAATCAAAAAATATTTGATGTTAAAACTGTAGACATTTTAAAATGAATGTACTGGAATGTGCAGAGAGGCTTTCAGATAGAACTGGTGCTTGTAGACACACTGTACCTTCTGATAAACTACAGTTTTTGCCTTATTTTGCATAAATTTCCTATTTTGATACTATATCTTGGAAACTATAGCCAATCAGCACTTCTGACTTACTTTTTCTTTATTAGTGACCTAAACCAAGAAAAATTTCACTACTTTTGTTCCGGAAGTATTTTGCTTGTGGACCAGTGTTATCAGTTATGTTTTTTTCTTCATCAAAAACATCCCTGTAGTTGTGTTTGTTTCATTCACACATTCTTACACACAAATCCTGCATATTTAGACGTGTTCTTCTCTCAAAATGGAAAACACTTTTTAGATCACATTCTAACATGGCTTAAAGAGTAAATTTTGGACAAATACAGCACATTTAAAAGGTACCTGCTTGCCTGTTATTGTTTTGCCAGGAATGTTCCACAGTAGGGCATATTTCTCCATCTATATTCTACAGAAACAAGCAAGCGACGCAACCAAACCAAGTTACCAGTCAGATCTGTGGAGAGGCGACTGCTGCTCACAGTAAGAATTTGTTCCACAAGTTATTTTAGAGCGATAAAAATATCTGTAATTGAATAAATGATAAATATATATGTTGGAGGCAATACTATGTAACATTTTAGGCAACACAACATCTCCATGGAGACAAGCAGGTAGCATAACTCGGACCGGAAACGTTACGTAGCTTAGATATAAATATTTTAGGGCACGTTTCCAAGCTCACCGTTGTCGATTGTTGCCGTCTCTTGCCCTAAATCCATCTGGTTCTCTTGAGTGTCCCCTGGTTTGTGTAAAGACAGAAGCTCCTCCAGATCTTCGTCCACGTCCTCCTCCGGTGGTAGGACAGCGTTCAGGGGTGAGGACGGCATCGGTGCTTTAGGAGGAGCGGTGGCGGTGTGCAGGGGACCGGGGGCTCTGGGTACAGCTGACGGAGGAGTGGGGGGCTTGGACACGTCTTGTCTGGGAGGAGGCTGAGGAGGGAGCTCGACGGGAGTGGAGATCTGGAGCAGTTCGATCAATGTAAACCCACATTTTCAAAACAAATGGCTTATCTTCTAAATAAATAAAGATTTGCATTTTTACATAAACATAAACAATAAATTCAGACAGTGAATATGACAGGTTTCCAAGTTTTTCCAATTATGACTTGGTTTGTATGCTTAATATTTACCATAGTTTTACATCAGATAAAACTAGGTGAAAAGTACAAAAATACAGAAAGTAGTGCTGAGTTCTAAAACAGAATACTTCTACCTACCTACCTATGTCATCAACTCAAAAAGTAAATCCAAATTGGAGGTACATTTATCAAAATAAATGTTGAATATATTTTTCAATTACTTTTATGGAATTTCCTATATGAATCATGTCTAACCAGGAAGTAAAAATACTGACCACGACAAAAATCTAAAAATGTAATAATGATGTTAACTGTGATTTAGTGAATTAGGGTTGTTTTCACACCAGGGAAGTCCGATAGTTCACTTGCTTTGGTCAGGACCAAATTTAATTTTTTTTATTTTTTATTTTGGTGTGGTTCGCTTTCAGGCTGCATTTTTTTTCCCAAGTGGACCAACGTCTGTAAACAAAACCACGTGTGCTGAGGTCGCTCAGCCATTGGACAGAAATGAGCCGTGTCAAAACGCCGTGTCCAAACACGTGAAGGAGGAGAATAATGGTGTTATGTGCTGTTTTCAATCTAGCCTTAGCGATATGGTTTGCTCAGTTTTTACAGTTGGCACAAATGTTTGAGCAGCATCGTGAGGTTTACACTAGTTTATTCAATTTCCAAACGACGAAGACACAGGGGAAGACGACAAGGACAGTACTCATGTGCGCACATCAAGTTAGTAAGTACGCGTAAGTAAGCCTCGTTTAGTTTAGTTTAGTTTAGTTTCGTCAGCCTCGGTTTCCCATAATGCTCGACGGGAGCTCGTTAAGTACAAAAAGCCAACTTGTGTCGGATCGAGTCCGGTCTGTATTCTCACCTCAAACGAACCGCACCAGGATTCGAATGGTACCGTGCCGAGACCGAGCTTTTTAGGTGGTCTCGGTTCGCTTGTTTGCTCCGGATTGAGATTTTTGGTTTTTATTCACAGCAGCCCAAAAGGTCCGAATCAAAGGAGCAAACGAACTCTGGTTCGTTTTAAACGAACCAAACAAGGCAGGTGTGAAAACGACCTAAGTGTCACTTTAACTGAGGACCTCAAATGACATCAAGAAAGAGTTTAACCAGCAAATAACTATTTTGTGATATGATAAAATGGGCCCTTCATTCACAATTCTGGCACTGGTCCAATGTTGTCCAGATATTTTCACGAGTTTGAAGTGGACAAGTCAAAATAAAACATCCTACATTTGATTCTGTGTGTCTGTTACAACATACAACAGAAAAATATGAAGCATTTAGCTACACAAACTCTCACACTGTAGATCAAACCTGGGCTTTGTGCAGCTCCTGGACCACATACAGTCCTTCGGTTGACACTGACCGGCCCGTTTATGCTTGTTTGGAATTACAAAATAAACATTTTATAGTTTTACCTCATGCATGGACTAAATCTGCATTACATTTATTTTAGAGGTGTTTTTAAATGATTTTTTGTAAGGCAACCTCACTTTCATTGCTTAGTCATAACATACACTCTTCCCAGTCTTTCTGGCGCGTCAAAACAATGAGATTTACTGTTTTTTTTTTAAATAAAGAAATACAATTAATATTCTGCAGAACTGAGTTAAGTGTTTTGGACCGGGGCTCCACAATATTTTCTGTTTCTCAGGTGGCCCCATGGAAAACATAATTGCCCTTCTCCCCCTGCAGCAGAACCTCACTGCACATCAACAGTTAAATCCATTAACAGGAAACACTTTGTTGTTCATTTGGGATTTTTAACAAAGCCGTACACCAAACACTTTGTTCTACCATTTCCACTCGGCCCTCCATGTGTGTGTGTGTGTGTGTGTGTGTGTGTGTGTGTGTGTGTGTGTGTGTGTGTGTGTGTGTGTGTGTGTGTGTGTGTGTGTGTGTGTGTGTGTGTGTGTGTATGTGTGTGCGTGTGTGCTGTGCGCTCTGCCTGAGTGCGAGTGCTGTACCTGGACGAGCTCGGCCTCCAGCTGCAGTCGGTCCTGAAGAGGCACTTGGACGAGACTCTGAGCCAAAGCAGACAGGTCCACCAACGCACACATCTGGACCAGAGGAGACAGAGGAGACAGAGGAGACAGAGGAGACAGGGGAGACAGGGGAGACAGGGGAGACAGGGGAGACAGGTGAGACAGGTGAACCAACGCACACATCTGGACCAGAGGAGACAGGGGAGACAGGTGAGACAGGTGAACCAACGCACACATCTGGACCAGAGGAGACAGGGGAGACAGGTGAGACAGGTGAACCAACGCACACATCTGGACCAGAGGAGACAGGGGAGACAGGTGAACCAACGCACACATCTGGACCAGAGGAGACAGGGGAGACAGGGGAGACAGGTGAGACAGGTGAACCAACGCACACATCTGGACCAGAGGAGAAGGGGAGACAGGTGAGACAGGTGAATGACAGGTGAACCAACGCACACATCTGGACCAGAGGAGACAGGGGAGACAGGGGAGACAGGTGAACCAACGCACACATCTGGACCAGAGGAGACAGGGGAGACAGGTGAACCAACGCACACATCTGGACCAGAGGAGACAGGTGAGACAGGTGAGACAGGTGAACCAACGCACACATCTGGACCAGAGGAGACAGGGGAGACAGGTGAGACAGGTGAACCGACGCACACATCTGGACCAGAGGAGACAGGGGAGACAGGTGAACCAACGCACACATCTGGACCAGAGGAGACAGGTGAGACAGGTGAGACAGGTGAACCAACGCACACATCTGGACCAGAGGAGACAGGTGAGACAGGTGAACCAACGCACACATCTGGACCAGAGGAGACAGGGGAGACAGGTGAGACAGGTGAACCAACGCACACATCTGGACCAGAGGAAACAGGTGAGACAGGTGAACCAACGCACACATCTGGACCAGAGGAGACAGGGGAGACAGGTGAGACAGGTGAGACAGGTGAACCAACGCACACATCTGGACCAGAGGAGAAGGGGAGACAGGTGAGACAGGTGAATGACAGGTGAACCAACGCACACATCTGGACCAGAGGAGACAGAGGAGACAGGTGAACGACAGGTGAGACAGGTGAACCAACGCACACATCTGAACCAGAGGAGACAGGGGAGACAGGGGAGACAGGTGAACCAACGCACACATCTGGACCAAAGGAGACAGGGGAGACAGGTGAGACAGGTGAACCGACGCACACATCTGGACCAGAGGAGACAGCTGAACGACAGGTGAACCAGAGAGAGGCGGGCGACACAGGTGAACGAGTGGACGACAGGTGAGACAGGTGAATGAGAGATCCTGCAAGGAAATTGACTCTTTCTCTAGATTGCGAGTTGTGTGGTCCTCTGTCTTTTATTTATTTATTGTTTTTATGTATTTTATTCTTTTAGTACTGCCTTTGTTGTTTTTATTATTATTCCTTTATCTATTGATTCTGCTGACTTTTTAGACTTGAATGTTTTACACTGCTCTGCGAAGCACTTTGGAAACGGTTTTGTTTATAAAATGTGCTTTACAAATAAAGTTGGATTATAATTAGTTTTGCATGGAATGTTCTCCGGAATGGCATTAAACTAATCCATCGCCATGGAGACAAGCAGGTTACACCAATAGGCCAAGTTACAAGTTACAAGGATGCGACCACGCTCACAGCAAGAATGTATGTTTTTCATTGTTTTATTTTAATAGCTTTTTAACACCACATGCAAGACGAGTTTAGTGCCATACTGTGGAACGAGAAAAGATACAGCTCCACTCGGAAATACCAAATACTTGTGATGAGCCATTACTTGACTGCCATCCTCACAGTTCTAATAAGACCTTGCGTAGTGATTTTTCTGTCTCGTCTGTCTGACTCTAATCTATAATGACAGAGAGAAAAAAGTCCACTGGCATCTGACACAGTCGAGCGCTCGTGGGCCCTCTGCTACAGATTTACCTGATTGGCCACAAATGAGTCCATGTCCCAGTCCTTCTCGTCAGAAAATCGAAACTGTGTGAAGGAATCCCCTGAGAAACACACACAAAAACACAACTTGTAGATGAAGACGTATTATGCTTGAAGATTATTATATTTAAGATTACTAATTATTGTGGCTCGTTTTCTCCGTTTCAACAGTTTTGGTGAAGTTCATAATTTTACTTCATGGTTGGACACAGACAGCAGATGCAAGAGTCGTAGAGGTAATTTCATTTCTATTAAGCTTGTCTAATTTACACAGTAGGGATTATTTGTTGGATTTAAATATAAGACAACACCTTTATTTTGGTAAATAAAGGTGTTTTTCACGATAACGATAGGTAAAGGGATTCAGTTACTTCCTGTATTTTTGTATGTGTCATCTTAACATTTTTCCCCACAAACTCAAACTTGTAAAACCGGCGTAAACTGATGTAAAACTATGATTACCACAGGTTCTATTCCACTCATACAGTCTAAGATCCCACTAAAACAAGTCATATACAGCGCTGGAAAAAAAATAAGAGACCACTGCATTTTTTCCTGAAATCAGCATCTCTACATGTATTACAGCCATTCCATTCCAGCGTCTGTTGAATTCCAACACAAACACAAAGCTGAGCTACTTCAGTTCTTGCACCAGGAGTGGAATAAAATCACCCAAGAACAATGTGAAATACTTGTGGAGAGCATGCCAAGACGCATGAAAGCTGTGATTAAAAATAAGGGTTATTGCACCAAATATTGATTTCTGAACTCTTCTTAAGTGTAAACATTAGTATTACATTGGTTTAAAATGAATTTGATCTTGTTTCTTTGCATTGTTTGAGGTCTGAAAACATGTACCTTTTTTGTTATTTTGACCATTTGTCATTTCCTGCAAATAAATGCTCTAAACGATCATATTTTTATTTGGAATTTGGGGGAAATGTTGTCAGTAGTTTATAGACTCAAACAAAAATGTTCCTTTTGCCCAAACACATACCTATAAGTAGTAAAAACAGAAAAACTGATCATTTTGCAGTGGTCTCTTAATTTTTTTTCCAGAGCTGTAAATTAAAAACATGAAAACCTGTCATATGCGCTTTAATTCAAATAGTGTTAGTTAAAAACACATAAGACATTTATGCATTTAGTGCTTCTTTTCTGGAAAAAAAAAAGCAAAGTACAGTGGTACCTCACCTTACAAAATTAATTCGTTCCAGAAGTGGTTTCGTAACGTACATTTTTCGTAAGCTGAGTAGCTATTTCAATGGAAAAAGCCTGATTCGTTTCAAGGTTGTTTTTTTTTATAGTGTAACTTTTTTTAATAGTGTAACATTGTGTTCTGCGTCCTGATTGGCTAAGAGACTGTAGACCCAGGACTAAACGTGGAATAAACCAGGTCTAGACCAGGTCTAAACCTGGACTGGACCAGGACTAAACCTGGACTAAACCAGGACTGGACCAGGTCTAGACCTGGACTAAACCAGGACTAGACCAGGTCCAAACCAGAATTAAAGCACCGCGTGCGGGTCTATTTCCTGGTTTCGTGCTAGCTCTGCTATCAGCAGCAGCACCGGTGTACCTCACGAGTCACGGCTGAGGCGAGCAGCAAGTCCCGAGGGAAGGGATGTGCCTCCCATCGGGACCGCACGCAGTCCGAGCGTATGAACGAACGCATGCAAGAGCTGCAGTGGTTTAATCCTGGTTTAGACCTGGTTAGACCTGGTCTAGAGGAGGCAAGGTTTGAGCATGGGTCTCGTACTCGCAGCCCCGCGCCGGGTCATGCTGCGCTATCACACATGTGTCCGCGCCCACACTTCTCCGCCCTCCCCCTTCCCCCCACGCTTCACTATTAATACATTTTGTTGAAATTCTATGAAAGTTTGAGTGTTTAAACGAGAGAGAAATGTGAGAAAAGTTTAAATCCAGTCTGAGAAAAGCGTATAATGAGCGCGTATGATGAGCGCGTATAATGAGCGCGTATAATGAGCGCGCATTATTTGAATTTTTGAGATTTCGCGTTTCGTAACTTAAATTTTCTTTCGTATTTAGAGACCAAAATTTAACGTGAAGGTGTTTCGTAACTTGGATTTTTCGTTTGTAGGGTCTTTCGTAAGGTGAGGTACCACTGTAAATGTTTTTTTCTAATTATGTTTCGTGAAAGGGCATCCAGTTTAAAATCTTCATGTACTTATGTATAACAACAGTCCAGTCTCAAATACAGGAGAATACATGATTACAGACATGTATTAATCAAACTGGAAATACAACCGAGTTAATAACATGACAAAAAGAGTCTATATTTTCCTCCTATTATCCTTTTGTGATGCTAGTAAAACACTGTCAAAGTGAAAATGAATAAATAGAGAGAATAAGGATAAATTCACTCCACAATTATTCACAATGTTTACTCTTACTGTACAAAATATGCCTAACGATTGAGTGAAAAAGATCAGCTGGTTTGGACGTTTATAGCCATAGGAGCAACACTTCCATGGAAACAAGCAGTTTAATTTTTTGGCTAAAAAGTGACATACTTTCACTTTAATATTGCGACACCTGTAATAGAAATAACAGTAATAGAAACTGCTTGGCAAAACATCACCATGGCAAACAGACTGACCAGAAAAATCTATTTAGAAAAGAACATTGGCTTTTTCGAACCACGGTTTAGACTGCCAGTATCAGCCGTCCCATCACCGGGGGTCCTTATTACGACCCCTACCCCACACTGCGCTCAAACCAAACTGCGTGTGCTGCATTTGGCGTGGATTATGTTTGGGTACAGCGAGAGGAGAAGGTCAAAAAGGTGTTAGCGCAGGGGGGGGGTCTGACTGCCACATGTTTCAGACTGGATTATTGTGGAAAGCCAATGAGCCGTCAGCTTTAGGTGACAAAGTATTCACAGGACCTTATCGAGATCAGGATGGAGGAGGTGGAGAGGGCAAACCACACACGTTCCGTCAAGACGGAGCTCAGAATAAACACAGGGAGTACTGAGAGAGAGAAGGCAGGAGAGGAACGGTACAAAATGAACATTCTGAGTTTAAACCGATATCCAAGCTTTGTATTACGCTATTTTCTGATCTGTTATAATAACGTTTCCTCTCAAAAACATACCTGGAGTTGTGTTTTGCTTAATTTACACGTTGAGCACATGAATCATATTTAGGCTGTGTTCTTCTCAAACAGAAAATGCACTGCTCCACTGTTTTGTTTTGTTTTTAACTACATACACCTTCTCTAGAATCATTTGGATAATTTCAGCCCTGGAATTTCCAATCTCTACAAAAAAATATATATATATACAAGATAAATAGTTTGAGGTTTGAGGTATCTTTTTGTTATTTTCTGCAAATAAATGTTCTAAACAATAATATTTTTATTTGGAATTTGGTGGAAATGTTGTCAGTAGTTTATAGACTCAAACAAAAATGTTCCTTTTGCCAAAACACAAACCTACAAGTAGTAAAATCAGGAAAACTGATCATTTTGCAGTGATCTCTTATTTTTTTCCAGAGCTGTAAATAAAAAATATGCACTTTAATTCAAATAGTGTTAGTTAAAAACAGATAAGAAAAAAAAAGAAAAAAAAAGAAAAAAAAGAAAAGTAAAGTAAAAAAATGTTTAAATTATGTTTTGTGAAAGGGCATCCAGTTTAAAACCTCTATGTACTTATGTAAAACAGTCCAGTCTCAAATACAGGAGAACACTAGCCTGGGAATTCCCAGGCCGCTTCCGTTCGTTTCGAACTGGAAGGCGGCCTGGAAACTCGTCCAAGCGAGAGTCCCAGATTTAGGGCCCCAATCAGAGAGCGGGGGAGGTGTGGCAAGACGGTGACGCGTACTACATGACAAACGGAAGCTTGTAGTTTGAACTGACAACTGACATGATTGGCTATGGACTTACGTATACGCTCAATGATAGACATTCATAACGCCCAATAAACGGCCGTTGGCAATCGCTAACCACACCTCCGCTACGGGATTTTTCGAAGCGAGTTTCCAGACCCATATCTCACTTGTGATATGGTCAGGTGTTAACCAGACTAGGAGAACACATGATTACTGACATGTATTAATCAAATTGGAATTTGACAATGTTTTACTAGCATCACAAAAGGATAATAAAATAATAAAGGATAATAAAATAAAAGGATAATAGGAGGAAAATATAGACATATAGACTCTTTTTGTCATGTTATAACTCAAAGTTTTATTTCCATTCTTATTTTTTCCAGAACTGTAAATAAAAAAAGGTAAAACGTAGCTGTTAACTCAAAAATTACCACGACTACTATGACATTACAAGTTGGAATTCGATTTTTGCATTTTGAGCTTTGGAGATGTACTAGACAGATAACTTCAGGAATGTTTTTGAAAAGAGTCCATTTTCAATATCTGATCAATATGTTTGTATATCTGGAAAAACCCTCAAGTATCACCAATACCGTAACTGGAGACAAAATACCACCTAACAGGTATAAAGCCTGCTGTCTACTACATGTGGAGGTGATTTTGAGTTGTGTAGGGAAATATAACACCTAAAATTACTGCAAAAAGTACATCATTGGTAATGTTCAGTTGTTTTTATTTTTGATTTGTTTTTATATGTATATACATAACATTTAAAGCATAATTTCATGGATAAGGGTCCTCTGAGACATTATATAGGCACTTATAATGTATGTGCTTGTATATCTTGGTTGAAATGCTGTAACACTGTCATTTTGGGGACTGTTACTGTGTATTAAATGTCAAAAACACAAGTGTTAAAAAAAAAAAAAAGAGGTGGTCGAAGTTGTCTAACGCAGAAGACAAACCCATAAACTCACAAACCACGTCTAAACCTGCTAACTACATTGCTACATTTGTTTTGTTCCAGGTAGGCCGTAAAAAAAAAAAAGAAAATCCATAAAAATCAGGACATGAGCAGGAAAAAAAGAGTCAGATTTTGTTTTCCTTGAGTGTTATGAAGGACTTTACTAATATTGGAGCTACACAAGTGGCAGTAGCATCTGTTCAGGACCCACTACAATTTGCTAAAATAAGTGTACGAGTGCGGGCGATGCTCTTCGCAATCTACCAACAGTTAGAGAAACAGACAGTCACACAAGCCGCTGTGCTCCATCTAAAACTACATCATCATGAAAGTGTGAAAAGTGTGAGTGAATGTACCACCTCTAAATTCAAGCTTAATTTACACGAGCTGTGAACTGTGTATTTCCTGTAAATATTCAAAGATGAGAAGATGTTCGAGATGAGAACAAACCACTACAATTTAAAAAGAATCTACATGTTTAAGAAACCCAGATTCAAAACCGAGGTTATGGAGCGAAGCGTCGCTGTGAAAGGAGTTCATTTATGGAATATCTTGACAAATAAATAAAAGGACCAAATACAATGATGGCATTTAAAAAAAAATAGATGCAATCCATTGCAATATGCATGTATGAAAACGTAAAATAAGTTGCTGCGCTTTAAAGTGATTATCTCTGTTTGCAATTGATTAATAATTGTGATTGAAATTAAATATACTGATGAAATGTTCATGTTCATGATGAAATGAAAAGTAACTATCAGTGTTATTGTTTTGTCTGGAAAAGAGAAGAGGGGCAGATAACTTTATGATTACTCTTCTTTCTGCTCCTTTTCATTCATTTTTTTATTTATTTTTTTATTTTTGTTTGTTCATTTCATTCATAAAGTATAAAAAGACATCAACAGTGTGATAACAATACAAAAAATTGAATGAAAGGGAGCAGAAAGAAGAGTAATCTTATGTTATCTGCCCCTCTTCCCTTTTCCAGACATTAGAATCAGAATCAGAAAGATTTTTATTGCCATTGTCAAGTGAACAGAGTTCACAAAACTAGGAACTTGTCTCGGTGATAAGGTGCAAACATAAAACACTAAATAATAATAGTAATAACGCCGATAGTGTCAATAAAACATTTCATCAATACATTCCATTTCAATCACAATTATTAATCAGTTGTAAACAAAAAGATTCATTTTCATGCGCAACAACTTACACATTACACTGGATTTTATGTATTTTTACTTGTACTTGATTCTTTGATTTCTTTGTCAAGATTATTCCATAAATGAACTCCTTTCACAGCGACGCTTCGCTCCATAACCTCGGTCCTGAATCTGGGGTTTTTAAACATGTCGTTTCCTTTTAAATTGTAGTTCTTGTTCTCATCGCAAACAGTCTTTGAATATTTACAGGTAACACTCTGCACTTTGCTTTATACATGACTTTGAGGAGACTTAATTCAACAATATCACACATTTTCAACACTTTAAGTTTAACAAATAATGGGTTGGATTTCTTGTATGTTTAATGTTATGACACTGTTAATGTCTTTTTATACTTTATGAATTAAATAAACGAACCCAAACCGAAACACAATACAAAACACGCTCATATCGTCAGCAAGAACCACCCATACGTACCAACATGCTCATTCATTTAGACAGAACAAATGTCCCCGTTTTTTCCAGTACAATACAGGGGTCTCTCTCGTGGTATGACAACACACTTCATTAACACTTCATTAGAATGCATTTGTCCTGCACGTGCTCTGGAGAGGCTGTGACAAGGAGCTTTAAATAAAACAAAATAAAACACGTCTGCATATTACAACATCCACGATAAGCGCTGATTGAAGAGGGCTTGTGTTTAGTTAAGAAAAGCGGCCGTCTTCACGACAGACAATGAGTCCAAGAGAAGGAACACACTGCATTTGAAGCACTCTTTGCTAATCATTGTATAGCTATTGTTGACAGTAATAATTATCATGTCAAAATAGGCCTGCTACGTGCGGTTTGCATCTTATTATAAAACGATTAATTGTCCGATAACCAAGAAGTGAACGGTAGCATGGTAGTTGTTGTTAGCTTTACAGAAGATTAACTGCAATCAAATTGAAATCACAATTTGAATGGACACAATTAACAAATCGCAAACATTTCAGTTAATTTCCTTCGCAAATAAAATCTGTCTAATTCTGCATAAAACCTGCGAAACCTAAGAGGAAACACTGGCGAAGGAAGAGTGAGGCTTACAAGAGGCTTTCCTGTTGCGTGTCCAGATTTCTCTTGGCTCCCCCTGGAGGCTGCTTTGATACTGCAGGACACAGAGAAAACACTTTGGTTCTGAGGGCTGTTACACTCCTCAGACTGGCCTGACACTGGATCTGATGACCCTACCTGTTAGTGGACTGAGACTTTTGTTTGAGCTTTCTTTTTTTCTGTTACTGCTCAATGTGTTTAAGCTGCCACTTGGGTACAAATAATAATAAAATGATAATATAAATAAATAAAAATAAATAAAATGAATACATAATAATAAAAAATAAACATAATAAAATAAATAAATCAAAATAAATAATAATAAAATGTATATTAAATAAAATAATATTTAAAAATAAAAAATATACATAAAATAATAAATAAAGTGCTTTTGAATTTATTTGAACTCTGTCTTTTAGATGCAGCCCATATTTTAGTAAATTCTTCTGGATGCGATTAGAATGTCAACTTTGAATACAATCCTACTATTAAAACATAAATTTCACATCTAATCGCACTCACAATGCTCATCAGAAAAATCCATTTCGATACATTTCAGAAATTGCTCAGCCCTACTTTACTTTTTTACAATCACGGCAAACCTCCGCACCGGTGACTGGAGTTGTGAAACACACTTGTAAATTCATCGTGGTGAATAATTAGGATGCTCGAAATACATAAGGGAAGTGAAAAATAACTTAGGACCATTGTTTTTCATGTTTTTCAACAGTAAAAATGAGGTACAGTCCCTTTGAGTTGTCTGGAAGAGATCGTCTTGACTTTGTCTGGCTGTGAAGTCCAACCCACGCAGTTGGGAGGGACATTTAGTAACTAATTTCAAACTCCTACTTCAATTTCAGTCCAAAAATCAATTAAATGAACTTTAAGAAATTATGTGTGGGACTTTGATTTGACAGGAACGTGTTTTAATTTGAACAGATATTTCATGGCTCAGTTTTGTAAAGATTAATTACACTGGTCTACAAGCAAAATGCTTCCGGAAGAAAAGGTTATTTGTTTAGGTCACTAATAAAGAAAAAGTAAGTCAGAAGTGCTGATTGGCTATAGTTTCCAAGATATAGTATTGGGTCAAAATAGGAAATTTATGCAAAATAAGGCAAAAACGGTAGTTTACCAGAAGGTACAGTGTGTCTACAAGCAACCAGTTCTATCTGAAAGTCTGTCTGCACATTCACATACATTCATTTTAATATGTCTACAGTTTTAACATATATCAATATATATATTATTATTAAATCATTACATATCTTGAATACATTAGCTAACCAGCACAGTTATCAATAGATTTTCAGTTCATCTTATCAATATAAAGGAGATTTAGCCACTTTTATCTCGGAAGCAGATCGAGTCCAAAAATTTGTAGACCAGTGTTATCTAAGGGCCTGTTTACATGAGAACGCTTATGGGTAAAAACGACAAAATATTTTATCGGTAGTGCCTTTCGCTTACACGGTGACGGCGTTTTTGTGGCCTAAAAACGCAAAAATCTGAAACCACCCTCCAGAGTGGAAAAGTTCAATACGCTCCGGTGTAGCGTTTCCGTGTAAACTGCCCAAGACGCAAAACTGGTCAGATCTGCTCACGTCGCGTACACGTTTACGTCACATAGATGCGGCAATACAACAAGAGTCATTTCAACAATTGTATAAATCGCACCCACACGTCTACGGTCTTTTCTCTTCTTCCCGTACAAGTCTTTCTCACACTCTCACAGCCACACAGACGGCCAAGACAAGCGACTTCCGCATGAGGCACTTCAAATGGAAAACCCGATGTGATTTTATATTTTCTAATTCACTGTAATCCTCCTGTAACGTAAGTATTTTCAGTACAATATTCAAAAACATGTAAACAAAAACAAAAATTCACTGAAATGAAAGTCACTGAAATGTTTGGAGCGGAACTTAACAACTCATTTAAAACGCAACTAGAACATTTTATTTTGAAGTTTTACCTTTCTCTTTTCCGGTACAGTCGTGGTTAGAAATGTAACTTGACGCTGTTGTGACGTTTTTTTGTTTTTTTTTGTCATTTCCCACGCTGAACTCAGTCCAGTTATTTACTGCGCCTCCCTTCGCTGGCTTTTGCGTCCACTTTTGCGTCTTCGTATAAACAAACATTTCCTGTTGAGAACGCTCGTCAAATGCGGATAAAAATTTGAAGACAAGACGTCACTTTTGCGTCTTCTGTTTTGATCGTCGCCGTATAAACGTAGCCTAATTCTTGGATTAAAACGATTATACGATGATTCTAACATTATTTTTCAGCGAATAACGAATTATATTACTCATTTAACACAGATTAAAAAAAGGCTAGACTGCAAAATTTATTTCAATTACTAGTATAAAAACATTCAAAAAGTTTTGCAACTAAATTTTTTCAACGTTTCATTTAGATCACCATTTATTATTACCTTTTATTGTTTTGGAAAATTATTATACTGTATTCAACGAAAACAACATATGATCATGTTTTATGAGTTTCACTTTCGTTTTTGATGCTCTGAGTCTCCCCCTCTTTTGCTCTCTGTGCTAAGTCACTCCCCCTTCAGAGCGCTATCACAACACAATCAGCATCCTTCACTCGCTTATGAAACTACTGCAGGTTTGTGCAGTTGTTGCGCAGTTTTGTATCATGAGTTTGTATATTTATGGAGAATTGTTGTGTGGGAGCATGGGTGACGTAGGCTTGTGGGCGGAGCATTGCACAGAATCTTACAGCTAACTTTAAAGGTGCATTGTGAAACTTTTCTGGTGTAGAGTCCATCAACTGCTTGTTTCTCTTTAGACATGAAACAGATCTACCTTACATTTACTCAATTACAGTTGGTTTCATAGCTCAAAAATACCTAGAAAAACAGGCTTTCTGACTGTGAACGGGGTTGCCTCTCCACAGATCTGACCTGTAACTTGGTCTGATTTGGTCTCCGTGAAAATATCAAGTTTTAATCAATAGCAGAGGGTTTGAACTGAGCCCAGAACAGATCATTAAGCACTCAAAAATGCATGAATGACATTTAAAACATCTTTTGGCATGTTTTTGATGAGGGAATAATAACGCTAAAAAAATTAATCAGTTTTGCATAATACATCCTCTTTAATGATTTATTTATTACATTTATTTTCACACTTCATATTCCAATGATGTTTCTAGGCTACTGGGTCCTGTATTTTAGGTGAGCACCAGAGGCAACTCAACTTGTCCAGCTGTGTTTAATGGAGATTTATGCACCATCTGGATCCACCTTCCTGCACTGGAACAAGGTAGACACAGCATTCAAATCACTTAAAACTTATTGCCTGGATATAAAGTTCATGGCACACCTCAGTTACAAGTCTCATTCTTGCAGAATAAAACATGATTTGAAATGAATCCTTTCCCTTTACGAGATTTGATCACTTCCTCGGCTCCAGACTAGAGATGTATGCCTTTATTTGTTCATTCATTAAAGGAAAAGTAATGTTTTTTTTACAATCTGAGCCTTTTACTCACCCATAGCAGTTTGGTGTCATTTTGAGCAGTTTCGTAGAAGTTATGTTGTAGCGTATCCGTTAACTTGAGTGCTCGGGGCATTACTTTGCGGGCTCCAAATAACACAAACTTTAGCACTTTTCAAATCATAGAAGCCCGATGTCTTAGTCTACGATTTCGTTTGAAGCAAAAGTGGCCTGTAATCCGAGATTTAGCCATAGTTTCGAGTAGATGAGGAGGCCAGTGCGCATGTGCGGACTGTGCTCTCAGCTCCCGGGACCCAAACATGAAACGCAAAGCTGTAAACTATGGATAAATCTCTTACATGCTTGGGGAATATATTATATGCCCCGAGCTATGGCTAGAAGTTGCGCTAGGCTAACCGCAAATCTAAAACATCTCTGGAAGTACTCCATATAACACCAAAGTGCTATGGGTGAGTAAAACAACTTGTTTTATTACCGAAATAAGGCTCAAATTGTAAAAAAAACAAAACGTTACTTTTCCTTTAAATGGTTGATGGTGTCTTGGTTCATGTTGTCATGCTAATATTTCAAACTTGATTTCGATGGCAAGGAAAAGTCTATACCGATTCCAATACAACATTAAATCGTAGTATTTTCTTTAATATTACCAGGTGTTAGGGCTGGGCTATACTGCTTCATACCAAATACTGATATATATTTTTTTAATTATATGAATTTTTCATATATCCCAATACCGGTGAGTGTGTGCGTACAAAACGTCGGGAACACAGAGCGGCGGAACGTGGCGCCATGGGACACTGTTTGAGAGGGGGACTGTTTTGCAGTGGCGTGAGAGCGGTGGAAGCTCAGTGTGTGTTGAGCGGTGAAGAACATGGACGGAGAAAATGTTACAGACACAGAGGAACTTATACCGAAAAGAGGAGCCGTGCCAGTTGTGTGGAAGTACTTCGGCTTTTAAAAATCTGGCGCTGATCAAACAAACATATTCTGTAAATGTTGTCGGGCCAGGGGCGGATCTAGCCATTTTGGGGCCCTAGGCGAAATATAGACATGTGGCCCTCAAAAGTCATTCTTCAAACACACGCGTACACAAAATAAGGGTGCGCGTGTGTTTGAATTAAGATTTCAATTTTTTTGCGCATGTACCATGTCGGGGTGACAGTTGGGGCCCCTCTCAACGGGCAGGTTTGGTGGGGCCCCTAGACGAATGCCTATATTTGCCTAATGGTACGTCCGCCTCTGTGTCGGGCTAAAGTTGTAGCCGCAGGAGGCGACACAAGCAATCTGCTTCACCACCTCCATCACAAACATGTCCTGGAATATGAAGAATGCATCAAACTAAGATCTGCATCCCCTTCCACATCTGCAGGGAACGTTCAAGTTGGCGCTGCAACACAAAACGCCACTCAGACGTCACTCAAAGACGCGTTTGATAAGGGGACTGCCTACGACAAGAAAAGCAAACAGTGAAACAATATCACCAACACTATTACTGTCCACTTCACCAAAGACATGGTACAAATTAGTACATGAAAAAAAAAATACTGTCAAATACCGTGCCACCGATACAATTTTGAAAAATACCGTGATATCAATTTTTGGTCATACCACCCAGCTCTACCAGGTGTTATATATATTTTTATCTGTTATGAGTACCATAGTGATCCATGGGCATATACTAGTCTGTGTGTTCTTATACTTGTTCTGATACAGCTCAAGATCATTCTAAAGCTATTCAGTGAATTTTTTTAGGATTGATCCTTGTTCAAATCTGTATCTAGTTTCCATACTAGCTTTAGTATCAATTAGTGTCTGATTTTCGATACTTTTGACAACCCTAGTCCTAGTTTAGTCAACTTATTATTTTATGTAGATTATAGGGATGTATATGAGACAACAGAAGAAAGGAGAAGGTAAATTGTATGAGTCAGCTGAAGATATGGGAGTGAATTATGAGTTGGATCTGCATTTATACATATAAATACACTGTTTCTGTTTTTTCCAAGTACTTTTCTGTATAAATAGTTGCTGCGCTTGAACTCCCTTGAACTTTTAAGTGTAGTTTTGGTCAGATACATAAAGATACGTAATCGTGATAGCTTTTGCCGTGCCCCCTTTTAGTCGACCAATCTATCGACAGAACTTTCTTTAGTCAGTTCTAGCCCTACTCCAGACAAAAGCTGTTTGTGTGGTGGATGGGCAGAGAGGAAGCCTTTGCACTTGTACTACAGAGTAAACACTGCATAAGTCAGGATTATGCAACATCCTCCCAGGGGCTGAAAATCATTAGTCCCCCATGATTCGGTACAATATCTGATATGGCAGTACATGCGATGATCGATACATTACACACATACACTGTATATAAATGAACTAACCTGCTAGCTGCTGTGTTGCGAATAGGAAGTGGAATGGGGCGCTTCCGGCTCTAATAATTCTTGGCTCCAATTCCCTTTCAATTGGAAAACTGTCACCCCTCTGTCTGTAACTGCTGCTGTCAGGCTTGTCATTTTGTCCTTAAATGTTTGCATTAACTCGCTCTACACCAGGGGTGCTCAACCTTTTTTTTAACCGAGACCTACTTTTGAGGTTGATGGTGTGCCCAGATCTACCAAGAGGGGGGGTCTGGAGGTCGCATTCATCCGACCTGGGCGTGTTTCCTCCAGCGAGAGTGGTACAAGTAGGCGCTCACAAATGTAAACAAACGTTCTCCTCATCATGCAAAAATAGTATATAAACTCTGTGTCAGTGAAGCGGTGAAGCACATAGCAATCTCACCACTCTTGTCTGCATTTCTACGGACGTTGCTGCCACTTTCCAGCAGTTTACAGGCTTGATTGACCCCCAGCGTTTGGGAAGTGTGCGTTACATTCAATAACTTCGCTCCAGATTGTTTTTTTGGGTTCCTATGATACTCTCAGTCATAATTCCTAATATGGAACTCTGCTTCAAATTCACCCCTATAATTGCTAGCCTCAATTAACTTAATTTGGCTGGAACAGAATGCTACGTCCACTCACTTAGTCCACTTTTTTACACTGTCTATGACTGCACATGATATTGTATGACAGCTTTTAAACCAGGGGTGTCAAACCCATTTTGGTCCGGGGGCCGTATCTAACCTACTTTGATCCCAAAGGGGCCGGATCAGAAAACTCATGGCAAATATACCCCAAAAATAGCAATAAGTCCAAATATTTGTCCAGAGAAACACAAATCTATTACAGAAGTCTTTTTTTTTTAATATTTTATAATATTATGAACAACCTGAAACTTTAAGAAAAATGCAATTTCAACATAAGCATACAGGTTTCCCATTCACCTCCATGAACAAATAGGAATTAGTCAATTTTTCTTGTAAAATCCTGCACTCAGCGTCCACTTTTCTAATTTTTGACATGTATCTGTATCACGGTCAACAGTCAAAACGATGGTTCTTTAAGAGCGTTTGGAAAGTGGCAAGTCTTCATTTGTGCTGCTCTGGTGGCAGCCAAGCACTGGAGACACTGCTATATTAAGCTGCGCAGAAAAGAGGTGCAGAAAATTACCAATATTTTAATAGAAAACTAAAATATAAATGAAAATATTTGAATAGAAAATCAGCCGATGGCCAGATTACATCATCTTGGAGGGTCGGATCTGGCCCCCAGGCCGCATGTTTGACACCCCTGTTTTAAAGGAATAAATAAAATTATAATTACAGTACTTGCACATTCTGTTTAATTTAATAGTCAAATCAGCGAATACATGACCAGCATTACACAAACATGTATACTTTCTCTAAATAAACCAATACAATTTTAGTGCTGTCACGATGAAAACATTTTTTGGATCAATAATGCATCTCCCCATGTCAAAAGCTGCTTCTAATCTCTAAGCAGCACATCCTTATACAGAGCCCCGGCCCCGCCATGAGCAAATTTAAACTGCTATAAAAAGGAAATCACGTCTACACAGCTTGGCAATAAACTATACAAAGGCCATGTAATATAAAAAGATAATGCAATAATGAAGATACAAATCTCATAGAATTGATGACGGTATCACCATGTTTTAGGGATGGGACAAGACAATTTCCACAAGACGAGACGAGATACGAGATAAGTCCTAATTTAAACATTTCATGGTTCAGTTTCCAATTTTGGCCTCGCAATTTTTTATTTATATCATTGCGTATTTTGTTTACATTCTAGTACCTCTTTTAAATCTGTAAAATCACCAGCACCTTTTTTGTCCAATTCAAATGTAAACACTTGGATTAAAATCTCGCAAGATAATTTTTCTTTTGTGTGCACGATCTTGCGGCAATTTTGTCTCGCAAGATCTTGCGGTGATCATGTGTGTCTGTATAGTCACATTTTCAGTTTTTTACTCATTTTGAAGCATGCTTTTCTCTATTTTACTTCTAACTAGGGATGCAAATTATCGGTTAATTCATTAACTGATAATCGATCGATAAGGTCAATCAACTAACGATTAACTGATAAGCGGCGTTTTTCACCTGAATTTTAGTGTTTCAATAGGGTCTTTAAGAATATAAGTTATAGTATACATAACACTGAGTCATAAATATATCATAGTATTATTATATTGTATATTCCTCAATTAATTATTCCTTAGTAAAAAGCAGACAAATGTATTGATGCTGAATAACAAAATACAGTAATCCCTCGCTCTACCCATTTTTTTTTTTTTTATAGTGTAACATTGTGTTCTGTCCTGATTGGCTAAGAGACTAGACCAGGACTGAACGTGGACTGGACCAGGTCTGAACCAGGTCTGGACCTGGACTGGACCTGGACTGGGACTGGACCGGGACTGGACCGGGACTCAACCTGGACTAGACCAGGATTAAACCACCACGTGCCGCTGCTGGTTTCGCCGCGGCCCGCGCTCCGAGCCGCAGGCCAGCCGCGCGGGGCTCGAGGCTCGGGGCGCGTCGAAACCAGCAGCAGCGGCACGCATTCCGGGTTCGATCTCGCCTCGCGCGTACACCCGGGGCTGCTGAGCAGTGCCGTTGGCGCCTGCGGTCGGCTGTGAGTCGATCTTGGCGCAGCGCGGTTGCCTTGTTTCATGACCGCGCGGGTCCGCGTGTCCGTGGTTAGCGGTTAATTACAATTAATGCATTTTGATCGACCAACGTCTTAATCGACAATTAACCGTTAATCGATTAATTGTTGACATCCCTACTTCTAACAAATGACAATTTTACTGTTAGGTATTGGCAGGTATCAAATTGGTTAAAAATAGGGACACAGGACACAAAACACGGACTGTCCTGGGTAAATAGGGACGTGTGGTCACCCTAAACAATACTTTCTTTAATATTACCCTGTGGTCTTACACTAGTCCCAGTAAGACTTTATTGATCTCACATAGGAGAAATTTACTTGTCACAGTAGCTCCAGGTAGGGACAGTTTGAACAACAAAGAAAAGTGCTTGCAGGCAAGAATGGAATAAAATAAGTAATAATAGAATAAGTAATAATAATAAAACAGTAACAGTAAAATAAGTAATAATAGAATAAGTAATAAACGATATTGCACGTTAGGACCATACAGTGGAGTTGTACAGTCTGATGGTGGTGGGGATGAAGGATCTGCGGTAGCGCTCCTTCTTGTACTGGGGGTGCCTCAGTCGGCTGCTGAAGGAGCTGCTCAGCTCCTCCACAGTCCAGTGCAGAGGGTGAGAGGTGTCATCCATGATGGACGTGAATTTGGCCAGTACCCTCCTCTCAGCCACCTCCTCTACAGAGTCCAGAGGACAGCCCAGGACAGAGCTGGCCCTCCTGACCAGCTTATTGAGTCTTTTCTGCCCCGTTCTGTGCTGCTCGGAGCCCAGCAGACGACAGCGTAGAGGAGAGCAGAGGCCACCACAGAGTCATAAAAGGTCTTGAGCAGAGGCCTGCACACTCCAAAGGACCTCAGTCTCCTCATGAGGTGGAGGCGACTTTGGCCCTTCTTGTACAGGGCGTCAGTGTTGTGGGACCAGTCCAGTTTATTGTTGAGGTGAACACCCAGGTACTCGAAACTGTCCACAGTCTCTATGTCCTGCCCCTGGATGTTCAGCGGTGAGTGACGTAGTGGTCTCCTCCTGAAGTCGATCACCAGCTCCTTTGTCTTACTGGTGTTAAGGCTCAGGTGGTTGCGCCCACACCAGTCCACAAAGTCTCTGATGACCGAGCGGTACTCCAGCTCGTTCCCCTCAGACACACAGCCCACAATGGCCGAGTCGTCAGAGAACTTCTGGAGATGGCAGCTGTCCGTGTTGTATGTGAAGTCCGAGGTGTAGATGGTGAAGAGGAAGGGTGAGAGGACAGTACGTACAGATATCTAGACAGTTCAAAACTATACAGAAAATGTCCAACTTAGAAAATAATATTTTTTTAAGTCATAGTTTTAGTATCCATTAGTAATTTATTTTTTGAAATGTCAAATACAGAAGCCCTCTCCCACCAGCAAATAAAGAATTAAACAGGAAGTTAACTGTATTTATTGCCTTTTTCTCTACAAATAATCCCATTGCTTTTTAGTGAAATCTGAACTGTTAAAAGCCAATTAGTCAAGGCTATAAACATTGTGATACCAGCATCAAATGACTAAATTGTTAAAGCAGACTTACAGAACCAATCATGTTATAATTGTTTCCCCTTCTCATTAACCCCCTGGAAGTTGTATTTGGAGTGATCTGTGCATGTTTGAGCAATCTTTAATTGCTTATTTTCAAGACGCCATATTGCCATGAAGTCCCGTTTTCACACATTCGGCACACACTCACTCTTCTGTACTTTTGTTTATCTGTGATACGCGCAAGATTCAGCAGCTTTGTGCTACCCACAGGTGGTGTTGTGATGGCATTTACGACGACGTCTGCTCTCACTGGTCACCAGAGTTTTCTAACGTGGAAATCAGCAAACTTGTTTATTTTTGAAGTTGTTTTAGATTAGGGATGTCCAAACTTTTTTCATCAAGGGCCACATATCTAAACACAGACAAAGCAGAGGGGTGATCAAGGGCCATATACTGGTGCTCAGTACAGTGAATAATTGATATAAGCATGTTTAACATGTTAGAATGAGCTATCAGTCCTTTATTCATGCTAAGATCCTCAAACCCACACAATAAATAATAAATATTGTCTTATCAAAGTAGATTTGCTCAAGGTAATTTGGGCCAATTCATCTGAAAGGCTGAGGCCCAAGAAAAATTTGTCTGAGGACTGCATTTGGTCCACGGGCCATAGTTTGGACATGCCTGTTTTCGATGAAGATTGCAATTTAACATGTCCAAAATACAAAAATACAACATAACAATACCTGGGTGTTATAGATTATAACTATAACGCAGTTTTAATCTCAGTTAAAAGTTGAAACGTGTCTCTTGAAGCTTTAGCACAAAACCAACTTATATAAAACCAAACAAAGTAATGTTTTATAACTGGTGTATTAATGTATTGGCAGGCTGTACACGCTTCCAGTTCTGTTTGCCACAGCCCCGCAGCAGCAGCAGCAGCAGTAGCATTGGCCCAGTGGAGCACCCTCATGTCCTCTGTTATGATAACCAGAGTGTGGTGTGAAGTGCATGATTAGAATAAATGAGTTTGAGCCCACCATGTCTGTGCACAGCAGGTTCTACACAGTCTGTCTGCTCCACACGCTGCTTTTCAAACACTTGTCTAACTATAGCACAGGGCCTTATGTAACCAGACAAACGCTCAGGACATGTTGGAACTCAAAGTATACAAAGGGACGTACACAGCTCTCTAAAATAAATTGTTCAATAATCACATATCACAAAGCTGTAGTCATTTGTTATTGCCAGCCGAAAGTTACTACTGTTGTACTGTTGTTTACTACTGTTATTGCACTGGAATCAATGCACATTCTATTACACATTACTGCGCATTTCACTTCTGCATCTTCCATTGCACATTTTTGATGCACACTGCACATTTTGGACATGTGTAAATAGGTATTTATTTATTCTTTTGCTCTGCTTTAGATTTTGTCTCAGAAGTTTTTGTTTTGTCTTTATATTGTATTTTGTACACTGTCTTTTTGCACCGCTTGGGCAGAGGAACAAAATTTTGATTCACTGTATGTTGAACACATGACAGAATTGACAATAAAACTGATTTTTAACTAATATTTAAAGGTTCTATATTACACAAAATGGACTCTTGTGAGTTTTAAGTCAATTTAGAGTGTGGTTACCTCCTCAAAAACATACCTGGAGTTGTGTTTTGTTTCATTCACACATTTTATTGTCTACATCTCCAAAGCTCAAAATGCTCTGTTCCACCTTGTGATGTCATGAAGTGGTAGTTCCTAAGTTAACAGCTACATTTTACCTTTGTTCAGTAGAGATTAATAGAATATTCTACTGATGGAGTGTAATAACCACATGACATCACAAGGTGGAACCATGTTTTTTGTTTGAGAGAAGAACTCAACTCCAGGTATGTTTTTGATGAAGAAACAACATAGCACTTAGACTTAGACACATTTTATTGATCCACAAGGAAAATTGGTTTGGGTACGGTAGCTCTCTCATCAAATATAATATGATATATAACAGAGGGTAAAAGAAAAACAAAAAAGAAAAATAGATGGAACAGCAACCAAAGAGCAAAAGACCAGTTTCAGATGAGACATAATTATATACTTAAGATAATGATAATAAAATATATGTACAATCAGATTTAAATAAAAATGTAGTAGTCAAATATAAAATACAGTATCAAATAAGATGTACAATACCAGCTGTATACAGTTGTAGGGATTGTTGTCTAGGGAGTGTTATATTGGATCAGAAAATAGCTTAATATAGGCCCTTTCAACAAAATTGCAAGAGAAGTATGTCTTCTTTGCATTATTGGTAGGTGATGTTATCGATTTGCCAGTAATGTTCACAAAATGCTATTAAAGGTATACATTTTGCATCTATTCAATTCGACATGTTCAAAAAACAGCAACAACATTCTGTCTGTGAGATGCCACTCCACAGGTCTCCATGTCGATATGTTTAATGCCATACTGTTCCAGGCCAAAGTTTACCATCTCTATGGAAACAAGGCGGCGGTGGACCCTGGTGCTGTTTTGGTCCATTTTAGTTTAGGTTTAGTTTCTACAAGATGTAGTAGGGATGCACCGATCCCTTCTTTTCAGTTCAGATACCAATTTCGATATTTTAAGCATCTGCCAAGACCCATTTCTTTAAACTAAAACAAAATACAGTGGTACCTCACCTTACGAAAGACCCTACATACGAAAAATCAAAG
Source organism: Paratrypauchen microcephalus (assembly GCA_036785185.1). Lineage (NCBI taxonomy): Eukaryota > Metazoa > Chordata > Actinopteri > Gobiiformes > Gobiidae > Paratrypauchen > Paratrypauchen microcephalus. Next base: position 16,877,158 of record JAVJIX010000003.1, on the reverse strand, counting down.
TTACGAAACGCCTTCACGTCAAATTTTGGTCTCTAGATACGAAAGAAAATTCAAGTTACGAAACGCGAAATCTCAAAAATTCAATTAATGTGCGCTTAGATGCACGCCCCGAAACGTAAATACACTTTATCAACACACACAGGGTTAGGTTCTAGAGGTGGCCCGCAGTGGGAGAGGTCCACTTTGTATTTTGCAATTGTTCTACATGTTTTAGGGCTGTAAATGCCTCACCACACACATTCTACTCTTTTCTCAGACTGGAGTTGGGCTTTTCTCGCATTTCTCTCTCGTTTGAATACTCGAACTTTCATAGATTTTCAATGGAATGTGTTGATAGTGAAGCGTGGGGGTAGACACGGCTCAATATAGCGCCGAACACGCAAGGGGAGCGGAGACACAGGATTACTATCAACAACACATCATCAGTAGGGTAAAACTAACCTGTCTCAAGACGGTCTAAACCCAGCTCACGTTCCCTATTAGTGAGTGAACAATCCAACGCTTGGTGAATTCTGCTTCACAATGATAGGAAGAGCCGACATCGAAGGATCAAAAAGCGACGTCGACACGGCGCGGGATGGAGCCACGACACCCGGGCCGTGCCTCCCGGGCCGTGCCTCCCGGGCCGTGCCTCCCCCTCGGGGCAGCGGTGATTTAATCCTGGTCTGGTCCCAGTTTGGTGGGGGTCTGGACCTGATCCGGTCCTGGTTTAGACCTGGTCTAGACCTGGTTTAGTTCTGGTCTAGACCTGGAAGTCACATAGAACCAGAGCCCGCCCCGAGCGAGACTCCGCGGTCTTGCCCGCCGATAGAGCACCTTTCTCGGCCTGTTAGCTCACAGTGTCAGCCCCCCGGCTCTGGAGGTCACATAGAACCAGAGCCCGCCCCGCCCCGCTCTTATTCCCGCTGAAAGAGCGTCTTTCTCGGCCTCTTAGCTCTAGCGCGGAACGCGCAAGGAGCGCAGTGAGACACGAGCAACGCGCTCCTCCAACGGCACTGCCATGTCCCGGGATAATCCTGGTTTAGTCCAGGTCCAGTCCAGGTTTAGACCTGGTTTAGTTCTGGTCTAGACCTGGTTTATTCCAATCAGGACGCAGAACACAAATGTTACACTATAAAAAAAAAGTTACATTATAAAAAAAAACCTTGGAACGGATCAGGCCTTTTCCATTGAAATAGCTACTCAACTTACGAAAAATTCACGTTACGAAACCACTTCTGGAACAAATTAATTTCGTAAGGTGAGGTACCACTGTACGACAAAACTGATCCAAATGTGTTATGTAGCCATTATTTATCGCTCAAGTAATTACAGAATGTTTGTAGTAGAAATTTGTAAGAATAAAAATTCAAACACAATGAGGCTTTCTACAATCAGTAAATAGTCTTTAGATCAATTTCTTAACCCAACTGGGATATCTGCTGAACCGATATTTGAAAGCCAATATTCAGTGCAGTCAAAATTTCAGTATTGGTGCCATATACAATACCAGTATCGGATCGGTGTATCCTTAAAGATCCCATGACATGGTACTTCTTGATGCTTTTATATGGCGCCTTAATGGTTCCCCAATACTGTAAACGAATCCTTCTTCAAAATCAAGCCTTAGTGCATGAGAGAGCCCCATGAACACAGTCAGAGTCATAAATATGTCTCTGAAATGCTTTATTCTGGGAGTTGTTGCTTGAAGGCAAATGAGGAGGACAGAGACAGGCCAGTGCAGCGGGTGGGGGTGTGGCCAAATACACCACTGTTTCCTGGATTAGCGGTGTGCTGCGCGCTGTCACCCACTCGCGTGTGTGTAAGCGCGGAGGAAGATATGAGACGCTTTCCAATTTAAAAACAAAAAAAACAAAAAAACACATTTCCACTGCTGTTTCAGAGGTTCGGAGGCTCGGATAAAGGACATCCGAACCTGGAAACACTCTCACGTGCCTCCAGGCAAATAAAAAACTGCATCTCGCATTGCGTAGCTCGTTCGCGGTCCAAACTCTCTGGGAGTGATTTCCAGAGACGGTGGGTAGACATCCAGAGGGGGGGTGGAAACCTTTCCACGAGTGTGAGGTCAGAAAGTTCCCTTGTTCAGAGTCGCCCATTTGGGCTGTCTTTTTTTCAAACGCGGAAAAGGATCGCAAATGCTCAGTTTACACATTTCGCAACTTTTAGAATCAGAATCAGAATCAGAATGATTTTATTGTCATATGTTTGAACATGTTCACAACATTAGGAAATTGCTTCGGTACTTGGAGCAGAATAAAATAGAATAAAATAAAGTAGAAAAATTAAAAAATTTACAAGAATACAAGGATATAACAGTGCAGGTGCAGGTAATGATCAGGTGCAAAAAATCCAGCACAGGGTCATGTGACTGACACAGAGTGGAAGGGGGGGGGGGGGTCATGTGACTGACACAGAGCGGGGGGTGGTCCTAGTGTTATTATTGTTCAAGAGTCCAACAGCAGAAGGGAAGAAGCTGTTTTTATGGCGAGAGGTTCTGGTCCGAATGGACCGTAGCCTCCTGCCTGAGGGGAGCAGGTCAAAAACTCCATAACCAGGGTGAGAAGGATCGGATGCAATCCGACCTGCACGTGTCCGTGTCCTGGAGGTGTACAGGTCCTGAAGAGATGGAAGGCTGCAACCAATCACTTTCTCAGCAGAGAACACGTTGGCCATGGGGGTGGGGTGGGGGTGTTCACATTAACGTTCAAAAACCTCAGAAAGTGAAAATTTCATTCCATGGGACCTTTAAGATGTAGTAGTTATAGAGGAACTGCAGAAGGGTTTTATCCGTAAAACTCGTGATAGTAGCATTGAAGCTGAAGCAAAGATATCTATGCATTTCAGAGTGATGAAAAGTTAGGACTGCTGCGGTTAACAATTCAAAACTAAATATTCAATCTTTGTGAATGGTCAACTGTTCTCAAAATAGCATCACATAACAGGAAGCAGAAACTGCGGAATAGCTCATCCCCCTTCTGTCACAGCCTGCTACCTCTCAAACAATCCTCTTCCAAAGTATTCAGAAAAACACTGTGGCCACACTTGAATGAAGAGCACTTTCTGAACATGATGTGCTTGAGTCCACAGAGATCCAAGGGTGGTCAACATTAGAATTGGGCTGATTCACACTTCAGATAACACTGGCACAGAATAATTTAGTAATATACCCCCCCCCAAAAAAAAAAAAAAAAAAAACTCATGGCGAAAACTCAGGGGTAGAAATTATAAATGGGACTGGCCCTTGGTGATTATTAGTATTAGTAGCACAAGTATTAGTTTAATATTATCCTATTTTCTGATCTATGTTGTAAAGCTGTTTCCACAAACACTCCTGGAGTTGTTTTGTTTCATTCACTCATGTTTAACTCACAAATCCTTCATATTTAGGGTGAACTCTTCGCTCGAACGGAAGACTTTCACTAAAATATACCAAAAAAATATTCAAGGCAACGCACTGAGCCCACCACAACAGTACAGTATCATCAAATTTAGTATCACGCTATAACGATATTTCAATGTTTTTGCACACTTCTAGTACTGAATGTGATTAGTTAAACATCCAGCAGGGTAAGACAGCTGCCAGAGGTGTTACTAGGCTTCACTCCACTGCACCAGACTACAGCTCTGGAAGAAAAAAGAGACCACTGCAAAATCAATTTTTCTGATTTGACTACTTATAGGTATGTGTGTGGGCAAAAGGAACATTTTTGTTTGAGTCCATAAACTACTGACAGCATTTCCCCCAAAGTCCAAATAAAAATATTATCGTTTAGAGCATTTATTTGCAGAAAATGACAAAAATAACAAAAAAGATACATGATCAAAGGAGAAGTTCAATTTGTCAACTGGACAAAGTTTGTTTGGTTGAAAACGTTTCGCCGCTCATCCGAGAGGCTTCGTCAGCTCTGGTTATTGTACTGGTTAGACCCTGCTTATATCTAGCTGCCGGGAGGCGCATCCTACAATGACAAAAGCTCTGAAAACGATCCCCCCTAATCTGTCTCTTTGTTTTTCAAATTACTCTGACGGTTGGTTTCGACCCCCTATTCAACGTCTAACGACCCTCTCCACCCCTCTGCCCTGGCTCTGTTTGACTGGTCTAAGAATCGCATTATAAATGGGAGACAAGTTATGTCTCACTCCCCCATTTCTGTTTAATGACGGATTCTCTTTTTTGACAAAAATAGCCTCTTTAACTCCCCTCTCAAACCAGTTCTTTTCCCTGGCTAAGATCTGAACCTCACTGTCCTCAAAAGAATGGCCCGTGGCTTCTAGGTGAAGATGTACGGCAGATGCCGGTCCACTCTGGCACGCCCGCCTGTGTTGGTACATCCTCTTGTGAAGTGGCTGTTTTGTTTCCCCAATGTAGCGCTCACTGCAATCCTCACTACACTGAATGGAGTAGACCGTTTTCAGAGCTTTTGTCATTGTAGGACGCGCCTCCCGGCAGCTAGATATAAGCAGGGTCTAACCAGTACAATAACCAGAGCTGACGAAGCCTCTCGGATGAGCGGCGAAACGTTTTCAACCAAACAAACTTTGTCCAGTTGACAAATTGAACTTCTCCTTTGATCATGGATTCTACCTGGACGACTGAGGGACTTTTCACGCAAAAAAGATACATGTTTTCAGACCTCAAACAATGCAAAGAAACAAGATCAAATTCATTTTAAAACAACATAATACTAATGTTTACACTTTAGAAGAGTTCAGTAATCAATATTTGGTGCAATAACCCTTATTTTTAATCACAGCTTGCGTCTTGGCATGTTCTCCACAATGTTCCCTCTAAGGTGCGCGCATGCGCAATTGCGCACTGCCCAGACGTTCAGTGCGCACATCAAATTCTTTTCAGCGCATAAAATAAAATCTAACTTGCCCTGGTTTGACACATGGAATCCAGTCTGATAGATTCAGTTTGCACATGTGAATGTGCACATGCATTAGGGACAAGCCAACTACAAACAGACACATTTCGACCGCATTTCGCTCGCTTCCTTCAGTATCACCGTAGTTGTCCTGCACATCTCCGAGCAGCGGCAGGTCCGCACCAGCCGACAGGAGCGCTGCTGCACACACTACACGTAGGGAAGAACAGAAGAGGAGACAGGTAGAGCCATTATTTAATCCTCGGCTGTTTTCTTTTTTCTGTCCCAGTCAGAGTTTTTTGTGAGTCAAAAAAAAGAAAACGTGACTTTCTCAAAGTGTGAATCCTCTCCCCAGAGCGTTATTCCACAGAGCTCTGACACTCACACAAATTACTTAAATATGCTGATGATTAAAAAGCAAGATATAAAGTGATAAAAATGTATACTTATTTTGGAGATCACTATTTTGGGAAAGACTCATCTTATAGTGGCCTATAGGTCCTAATCCCTGAAAAAATCTGCAGCTATATGCAGGCTATATATTTATCAAGCTGAAAAAATCTCTCTTCATGTGGTTTTACAGGTTAATACACTATTTAATTTAATTTTATGTATGTATGAGGTTGTTTTTCAAATATTGTAATGTTCAATGTTTCACTGACCACAGCAGGACCCTCACACTGACATACAACATGTACAAAGCTTTACAGATTTTTTCTTTGTCATTCTAAGTGGACCAAAAAAAAAATCAGTTGTATTAAAAGTAATCTAATGGAAATCACTGCAGTAATTTGATGAATAACCTATGTAACTTGAGATGATCTCAGGTGTGATACTGGTGTGGCCACAGTGTGCATGTCGGATGTCGCTCACAGGGGTCCAAGGAATGCTCAGGGAGTTGGTGTGTTTGCTCAGACACATGAAAAATTAGGGGGAACATTGTCCACAAGTCTTTCACATTGTTCTTGGGTGACTTTATTCCACTCCTGGTGCAAGAACTGAAGTAGCTCAGCTTTGTGTTTGTGTTGGAATTCAACAGACGCTGAAATGGAATGGCTGTAACACATGTAGAGATGCTGATTTCAGAAAAAAATGCAGTGGTCTCTTTTTTTTCCAGAGCTGTATAGAGGGACTACATTCATACATACTCCATACAACTGTACAACAACTCATCCATGTAATAACATGTCTTGTCAATCACCATTTCATCTTTGCACTGTTACCCGTTACCCACCTTTTGTATATAGCTGAGATATATTTGTATTACTACATTTCTATATTTTATACTTATTTTATTTGCTACTTATTTAGAATTTATTATTATTACCATTTAAAGTTTTGCTCTTTGTGTATAAAATCCCTCAGTCGTCCAGGTAGAATCCATGGCAAAGGGAGAAATTCAATTTGTCAACTGGACAAAAGTTTATTTTCTTCTTGGAAGAAGCAGCAGCTTGGATGAGCTGTGAAACGTATTCAACCAAATAAACTTTTGACCAGTTGACAAATTAAATTTCTCCTTTTGCCATTTTTGCTCTTTGTTATTATAATATATTGTGATGTATGAGCTACTTTGTCCAAATAATTTCCCTTGTGGATCAATAAAGTTTATATGTGTAGTTTCTATTTAACCAGGAGTATCGGCATCAGCCAGGAAAAAATCTGTAATCTCTACAGATAAAAAGGAGATGAGATAACCCTAACCCTAACCTCCCCATCTCCTCCTCCTCAATACTATTTATATACCTACATGCTATTTGTTTAGATAGCAGTCAACATTATAGCAGTAATCACATGTTTCATTGTTTTTTCCTCTAAAGCTCAAGTGTTTTCTTCGACCACATTGATTACATCTGATTAGACGTGTCTGCTCCTGTCGTGGGGATGATTTAGTGGCTCTCGCCTTTCCCTTTTGACACCATTGATTTGAAAGGCCCGCTAATGACACGTGCAAACTGGAAGAATATTACTTAATTGCTTCCAGAAAGGTTTCCTAATGAGCTAACGATGCTTCATATGTGGAAATGATATTGATTCTCTCCCGCGGGGGTCGAGGACTTTTAAGACGGTAAACAAGCTACACGCCATTATAGCTGGTGCTTTTAATGAGCGCTAGACCCTTGTGTGCTGTTATAACTTGGACATAAAAAAACATCAACAGAAGAGCACCATTTAAAGTCAAGGGTAAGTAGCCTTCACACTGTCTCGCCTGGTTTCCTCAGGATTTTAATTGCAATTAGCGGAGGCAGTGATTTATTGTCGCATAGTAGCGGCTCTGCCTACCCTTGGGTTAATTGGTTTGGTTAAATCGGCATGACAGAGGGGAGCAGACAGATGGTAGAGCGCTAGAGAAACTCCACCACATGTGAAACTGTACTGCTGACATGTTGATACACGAACGGGTAAGGAGGGTGAAATGTCTTGCCCAAGGATATAACTTGCTTCTACGTGGGTATCCTGGGTGGGTGGATATTCCATCAACGTGACTGAATCTAAATCTAAATCTATTTATCAATCTCTGTCTTAGAGCTGGGCGGTATGACCAAAAATTGACATCACGGTATTTTTCAAAATTATATTGGAAAATGGTAGGGCTATATACCCCTTCAAATGAAGATTTTTCAGAGGAACACTCCTCTTTCCCAGAATGCCTTGCAAATCACCGGCAAAATGGCTGCTACCATGACCACAGAGACCAAAGAAGTAGACGGCATCTTGGATTTCTGGCAAACGTTTGTCGCGTGTGCTTACGTAAAAGCTGGTGGAGATTGGGCCTAAAAAAAATAAATGTTGGTTTCCGATTTGTTGACAGTTCTAGACATGGGTAGGTAGGGAATTTATTTTATTTTTATTTTTTATTTTTTTTCCTGTGGGAATATGGACATTTTGAAATTTTATTTTATTTTATTTCGTTCCGCAGCAGTACTATTTCAGTAAAGACTATAATTGACATTGGCATAATTTCCCAAAGCTATCTCAATGCTAAGGGCATATTCTATACTTAAGTATAGTCGAACGAAGCTCCAACATGCCATGCGAAACCAGGTCGTTGACTGTACCAGAGTACATGTAGAATATATCTTACAATGTTACAAAAATACATGCTGATTTTGTATTGTTTTTTCTGTTCTTTCAGATGGCAGTCATTAAATTTAGAAGCAGTAAACAATTTTGAATACCACATTTATTTAACACGGTGTTGACATTGGTCAACTTAAAACTGGCACTGCATAATCTTAACAATTCACCGTGACCACGCATATGTCCAGCGACACCGTCGCCATTGTTTTTATGGGTACAGACAGAGAATTTTACAGATCACAGAAAAACAGAAGCACATTACAGGGGGGTCCTCGGGTTACAATGTTGATTAGGGTGACCATATTGTATTTCACTGAAAAGAGGACACACTTCCAGCTCGCGCGCAAAATATTTAGTTTTTTTCCCCCATTTTTAGGGGTTTTATGTGGGTCGGGGGCTTACTGTGCTTCTGAATTCCCCAGAAAAGAACACTTTACCTGGATATACTGAAAAATAGCCCAAAACACTCACAAACAGTTGCTTTATAAATAATATATTTATTAATATAAGCAATCTTAAGGCTGACACTTACACCTTAGTTAAGAAAAAAGAAAAAACAAAAAGAGAGTTAGCCTATCCTTCAATGTTCAGTAAGCCCATTCTTCAAAATAATGTGTCTAATGGCTAATGAAAAAAAATATACAAATAATAGAGCACCCTCGCTTGCATTCACCATATCTTCATTTTTTCCAGGTCACACAAAGTATGTCGTGAGTTTTGAACTCGAGCTCTCACCCTGCACAGCTATTTTGTGTTTTGTTGTGGAGATATGAGCTTTCAGCTCGTTGGACAGGGGTACTTTTTTTGCAATTCATCCGTGAAACTGCATTTGCGTTTCGGCATTTTCTGTGTCTTCGCAGTGCGCCTACCTGCCTGTCAGCCTGCGAGTGAGCGAGTGAGTGAGTGAGTGAGTGAGCGAGCGAGCGTGCGTGTGTGTGTGCGTGTGTGTGTGTGTGTGTGTGTGGAGCGTGGCGCGCTTGTTTGTGAATGAATGAATACACGTTCCGGGGTTCGACTCGAACTGGAGCGCGTTTCCAACGGAATCAAAAACCCGGACATTTGAAGGATTTTATAAACTCCGGCCGGACAGCCCGGACAGCCTCTGAAAATAGGACATGTCCGGGCAAAAGAGGACTTATGGTCACCCTAAGTTGATCCGTTCTTAAGACTTCGCCCTACAACCACAACAAAGCGTATTCTTCCGCCGTGCGCCGTTCGCGTTCGTTTACGTTGCTTACCACGCTAAACCGCGTAAGACGGAATGACGCGTAATTTTTTTTTTTTTTTTTACCGTCGTAACCCGAGGACCCCCGTACACATTGCCCCGCGGAAATTGAAAAATACAGTAGGCTATTAGTTTTCTTTCTTTTTTAACCGAAGCTTGTAAAATTAATTTGAGTATCAAATTTATTTTATTTTATCAAGTCCAATAAAATAATTTGGGTCGCATGCAAATCAACAGGGTCGGTCGGCAACCGGAAACTTAGATTTATTTTTTTTAGGCCTTACCGATGACGTATCTGATAGTTGAAGGGGTATCCCAACTCATAGGGGTCGACTTTCAACACCTACCCCTTGTTGCTCAGCTTCAAGAAGCAAGGTGTAGGTGTAGAGGTAGAAATTAGAAATGGGATTGGCCCTTAGGGATTATTAGTATTAGTAGCACAAGTATTAGTTTAAAGGGCCAATATTATGCCATTTTCTGATCTATGTTGTAATGTTGTTTCCACAAACCCCCCTGGAGTTGTGTTTTGTTTCATTCACACATGTTTAACACACAAACTCTGCTTATTTAGGGTGAACTCAGAAGACAATGTCATGTGAATCATTTGGATAATTTAAGCCGGGAAACTGCCAATCTGTACTGAACAAAAGGTAAAATGCAGCTGAAAACTATTGCTTCATGACATCACAAGGTGGGACAGAGCATTTTGAGCTTTAGAGATGTAGACAGACTGATAAACCAGGGTTAATCAAACATGTGTAAATTAAACAAAACACAACTCCAGGTATGTTTTGATGAAGTAACAACATTATAACATGGCTTAAAGCTCGCAAGAATCAATTTTGTGCAATATAGGACCTTTAAGTAGTAGTACAAAGTAGTAGTAGTAATAGTAGTAGTAGTAGTAATAGTAGTGGTAGTAGTAGTAGTACTAGTAGTAGCAGCAGTAGCATAGCAGCAGTAGTAGTCACAGCAGTAGTAGGCAGGAGGAGGAAGTATTAATAATCTAACTAGTTCTTTTGAAATGTTTCCAGTGATAGTTTTAGTAAGAGCTAAAGATGATATTTGATATTGGCAGTAGAGGAAGGGGAAGTTTTGGCATAAAAAGTATGATTCTGTCTCCTGTGTCCTTGTGAACGCTCCTGTCTCCTGTGTCCTCATGAGCGCACCTGTCTTCTGCCTTCTTGTGAGCTTGAGTGGTGTAAATAGTGTTGGAATAGGACTCTTCACGTAATGGGGAGGACACTTCAAGCTCGTCTGTCCTGAACACACCTGCAAAGCTAAAGACGTACAACAAAACATCACACTTTCTATACGGCCATGAGCTTAATTATAGACAATGTCCTGGTGCTGTTTTCATTACACCATATACCATGTTATAAAGTTGTATCCTCATAAAAAACATGCCTCAAGTGTTTTTTGTTACAAGACATTCCTATATATTTGATCTCTCATGGACCCTATTCAAATCCTTCTTACGGTGAGCAGTTTTTTAAATATGTATTTTAGGATTTTAATATGTTGCTTTCAGTGGATATAGCATTTTCAAAACAACAAAAGCTAACATGGTGATCTAAATTATGTTATGTGTTAGCTGTAGAAGTATTCTCCCTCTTTACAATTAACTTTTCTCTTTACTTTAAATACTTTAAACAGTCGTTGTAGGGATGAATAGGGATCGTTATCTAGACGCCAGAAAAACAAAAGACGGAAACCAATGAGATAGTTTCGGAAAGTAGTTAGCTAGTTAGCTCCTCCCTGCAGCAAGATATAAGCAAGTGTCTTACCAGCATTCTAATTAGAGCTGACGAAGCCTCTCGGATGAGCGGCGAAACGTTTTCAACCAAACATACTTTGTCCAGTTGACAAATTGAACTTCTCCTTTTATCATGGATTCTACCTGGACGACTGAGGGACTTTTCTCTTTACTTTAAATAAAGTTAGTTTGTTGTTAGCTCACTGTATCATTACACGATACTAAAAATGTATTTCAATACTAAGAAAAAGGCCCCATACTTTATACCAATTTTGATACTATAATGATAAAAACACTATTTTTAAACAATATACAATGTTATATTCAACACAATATAACAGTATGTCTAGACCTGCGGATTTATCAATTAAATCGATTAATTTGAATTTACAGTTCAGGACGATGTGTTTTTATGAAAATCGATTTTATGGTTATTTTTTAAATGCGAGCGAAACTAATGCCACGTTCTACATGGGTAAATTAGCGAGGCGTACCCAAAGATTGTACAAGCTAGCACGGCAGCAACTGAGGGAAAGCCGGAGCTTGTATCAAACAAAGGTGTTCTTGCACTCGAACAAAAGGAGTGCTCGCTGCAAGGTCTGTTCAAAAGCTGTTGCAGCACGACAAATTTATCCTAGCGCCGAAAGCTGTTGCACGCAGCAGAATGGGAGAAGTGCAGGTCCGAACGGAATGAAAATAATCACCGTCCAGTCCCTAAAACATTTTCGATCTGTTTGCAGTATGATAAGCATGGCCCACCACGGAAGGCAATCACACACGCTGTTGTATGTTCTACCAAAAACATGATGTATATTGTAAAAGACATAGTGCCCATATATACTGTGGAAAAGCCCGGATTCATTAACATGGTGAAAGTTTTGGACCCGAAGTATGTGCTACCAAGCCACAAATATTTTTCTGAAGTTGCCTTGCCACAACTGTACACAATGCTATAGGTAAGGGTCTTCAAGTGATATATTTTTTAAAAACAATAACAGCTTAATTGATGCAAGTTGTAATGTATTTGTTTTATAGAAGAACGTTGCATTATTTTGAGACATTTGTCTGTCATCTGTTATTTGTTTTTGAGTAGGGCAGAGAAAAATCGATTAAAATCGGAAATCAGATTTAAAAAAAAAAATCTGACATTTTATTTTTAGGCCATATCGCCCAGCTCTATGTATGTCGGTGGTTTCGTGTCAGTTGTTAATAAAAGGATTCTAAAAAATAGTTAGGAAAGGTTAAATTTTATGTAATCGATGCTTCAAATGAGTATCCAGTTTTATCTGATTTACTGTATATTGGTATCTGGGTACTGATGTCTTTACAACACTACAGTGAGCCGCTGCAAAACTTCAAATAGCCAAGTATTGCTTTAAGGTACCGTTTCTAAAGTGCTCCTTTAAAGTGGTAAAACCACAGTCATTACTCTTCGTTGACTGCAGCTACTTTCGACCCAAATGGATGATAAAGGATGAGCTGGAATAGTGTGTTTGCCTCTTCAGTCACAAAATATCAACATGTCACACTTTTGGGCGTTTGGGAGGTTTAGCAGCAGCCTCCAGCTGTACAAAAGGTTAAGGTCACGACAACAGTTCCAAAATAATGTCCATCTATCTGCAAAGGAGGCCGGGGCTCAGTTGGTAGAGTTGGTTGTCCTAAAAAACAGAAGTGAGTTGGTGGTTGTAATCCAGCAATCAGTTTTTCAAACTGCCCTTGGGCTTTTGACAAGACTCTTTCCAAAAAAAAACAACTGAAGGGAAAACAGAAATAGTAGCATAAAAAATGACCTTGTAACGTAGACGTCTTGAAAAGAATCGAGTTTGAAGTGCTTTTGTTTGCGCATAAGGCCCTTCATGGTCCACTGCATCTACTATTTAGTCACCTCTGAAAACCAAACATGTCAAATAAAAAAAAAATAAAAAAAATGGTACAATTATCAGTTCACAAAAGCTGCAAATAATTAGATGATAGAATGCTCTCTGCAAAGCAATCAGAATACTTATCAGACAAATCAATTTTTCTTTTACCAAAATTGTGCAGCCATAGAATGTGCTTTATAAGTTATGCTAAAGTTCACAAACTCCATCTTAGCATGTAGCAGCTGTAAGGTTAATCGGGTGGGCGGACCAATTACAGAGCAGCATTAAAGCAAAGACGTCACAAACAAATCAAAACAAACATGGTGACGTGAAGATGTGCAGAAGGTCCATAAGTGCTACCCTGTCCACAAGCGCTTTGTACATTTATCGACAGGGTAGATGTTTGTGCTTTTCTCTCAACTGGATGTAACAAAGTTTGTTTGTTTTTTTGTGAAGCAGTTTGTCTGTCTAATGGCTATTGGAAAGTGTTACAAATACATTCTAGATGACTGACTGATGAAAAGTAGTAGCTGGAACCAATAATAAGCAAAGTGTGAAGAATCCCTCAGTCGTCCAGGTAGAATCCATGGTAAAAGGAGAAAATCAATTTGTCAACTGGACAAAGTTTATTTGGTTGAAGACGTTTTGCAGCTCATCTGTCTGGGGTCTTGTTTAGCATACCCATTCAGTACCATAATGGGTGTTTTCACACCTCTGGACCTGACCTGGCTAGTCCTACTGTTTTCTTTGTTTGTTTTGATTTAGGTTTGAGAATGGAGTTATAGATGGGAGACAAATTGTCTCCGACCCCTCCATTCCCGTTCAAGGACGGATTCTCTTTTTTTTTGACAAAAACAGCTTCTTTAACTCCCCTCTCAAGACAGAAACTGAAAACAAAGAGGTGGGATAGTTTCATAGTAATTTCATTGTAGTTAGCTCCTCCCTGCAGCTAGATATAATGGTAAATGGTCACATCTTTATATAGCGCTTTTTCACCTTTTTCCACCCAAAGCGCTTTACAACAAGGAACCAATCACCCATTCACACACGCATTCACACACCAGTGTACGCAGACACTGGGGGCGAGGAGGGTTAAGTGTCTTGCTCAAGGACACAACGGCAGCATTCATCTGTGGGAGCTGGAATCGTACCAACCAACCTGTGGGTCAGTGGATCTGACCGCTCAACCACTGATGTTTCTTATGTCAAGAGCGGGATTTGAACCGCCAACCTTTGGATCAGTGGACAAATGCTCTACCAAGTGAGCTACTGCCGCCCGCAGTGTCCACCAGCACTCTAGCCAGAACTGATGAAGTAGCTTGGATGAGCTGCGAAACGTCGACCAAATAAACTTTGTCCAGTTGACAAATTGAATTTCTCCTTTTACCAATAATAAGCAAAATTATTATGGCTATATGTGACGTTTTAGTCATTGTGTTTATTGTCTTGTACTTTTGCTATGAGTATATGTAATGTTTTAGTCATTGTGTTTGTCTTGTACTTTGGCTACAGGTATATGTGATGTTTTAGTCATTGTGTTTATTGTCTTGTACTTTTGCTACAGGTATACGTGATGTTTTAGTCATTTTTATTGTCTTGTACTTTTGCTACAGGTATATGTGATGTTTTAGTCATTGTGTTTGTCTTGTACTTTTGCTACGGTGTACATATAGTTTTTGACAATTAAGCTGACGTTGAATTTTGAAAATTATATGTACAGTATTCATTTAATTCACATTTGTGCCATACTTGAACCTCAACCTCAGTTACAAGCATTTGAATGGAAAAGATGGTACAGGAGAAACCACCCGTGTGACTAATGAGACCTAAGAACATCAGTGCTAGTCCTCCACACTCACTGTAAATCGATTAAATGACACAGCATTGCTCAGCACCATTTGAATAAAAAGAAGTTCTTATGTAAGTCATGGAGAAGTGCGTACCTATTTGAAGAGAGTTTTGTTTTCAGAGGCCACAGAGATGAGAACAGTGCTCCCACCCACGGCTAAATAAAGACCTGAGGAGGGACTGAAATAGGACTAAACGGTCAGACACCAACAAACAGGACAGAGCTTTGAAAAACATCTAATACTTCAAGACTATGATAAGTAGAAAATAATTTATTCCAGAACTAGAAATATGTAAAAAGTATGGTAATAATGGAGCTAGTCAAGGCAGTAAGAAGATAGTAGTAGTAGTGTATCAGAAATATGTGAATGAATTTTATCATGTATCAGAAATGGTAACAGTTGTAGTAGCAGAAGTAGTACTGGTAAATTACAGTAGTGACAGTAGTAATAGTACTAGTAGTAGTAGAAGTGACAGTAGTAAAAGAAGTAGTAGTACTAGTAGTATTAGCAGTAGTAGTAGTAGTGGTAGTAGTAGTGGTAGTAGTAGTAGAAGTGACAGTAGTAATGGAAGTAGTAGTACTAGTAGTAGTGACAGTAGTAGTAGTAGTAAGAGTAGTAAAAGTAGTAGTAGTAGTAGTAGTAGTAGTAGTAGTAACAGTAGTAATAGTAGTAGTAGTAGTAGTAATAGTTGTAATTGTAGTAGTAGCAGTAGTAGTACTAGTAGTTGTAATAGTGGTAATACAGTAGTAGTAGTAGTTGTAATAATAGTAGTAGTAATAGTGACAGTAGTAATAGTAGAAGTAATAATAGTAGTAGTAGTAGTGACAGTAGTAATATTAACAGTAGTAATTGTAGTAGTAGTAGTGACAGTAGTAATTGTAGTAGTCGTAGTAGTAGTGCCAGTAGTAATAGTAGTAGTAATAACAGTAGTAACTGTAGTAATCGTAGTGACAGTAGTAATTGTAGTAATTGTAGTAGTAGTAGTGACAGTAGTAATATTGACAGTAGTAATTGTAGTAGTAGTAGTAGTAGTAGTGACAGTAGTAATTGTAGTAGTAGTAGAAGTAGTAGTAATAGTTGTAACTGTAGTAGTAGCAGTAGTAGTACTAGTAGTAGTAATAGTAATAGTAGAAGTAGTAGTAGTAGTAGTGACAGTAGTAATATTGACAGTAGTAATAGTAGTAGTGACAGTAGTAATTGTAGTAGTAGTAGTAGTAGTAGTGCCAGTAGTAATAGTAGTAGTAATAACAGTAGTAATTGTAGTAGTCGTAGTGACAGTAGTAATTGTAGTAATTGTAGTAGTAGTAGTAGTAGTGCCAGTAGTAATAGTAGTAGTAATTACAGTAATAGTAGTAGTAGAAGTAGTAGTAACAGTAGTAATAGTAGTAGTAGTGACAGTAGTAATTGTAGTAGTACTGATAATTGTAGTAATAGTGACAGAATTAGTGACAGTAGTAGTGGTAGCTGTAATAGTACTAGTAGCGGTAGTAGTAATGAAGTAATGGTAGTAGTAGTAATAGTACTGGTAATACTAGTAGCAATAGTAATAATAGTAGTATTAGTGGTAGTGGTAGCCGTAGTAGTGGTGGTAATAGTACTGCAGCAGCAGTAGGTGTAGTAGTTCTCTTTATAATACCATCATTCTTAGACACATTCTCTCTGTTGGTGAATTGATTATTATAAATATTTGTTCAAAGCTTGTGGAGGACTTTGGCACTGTGGCTCCTTTCTCCATTCCAAGTCCCTCTGGTTCTGCTGGGTAAATCCATCACTGTACTCTCATAACACAACATAATGTGACAGGATTATGGAGGAACCGTCAGGGAGACATAAAACACACACATCCTGTACTTCACCATGGACACCAGTGAGCCAGGGACAGCACTTTCTTTTGGCTGGGTTTGCCGTCATGTCCTCTTTCAAGTACTTTCACAATCTCCTCATTGGTCTTTCTCTAGGGTTGTCAAAAATATCGAAAACCAGATACTATTTGCTACCGAAGCCAGTATCGAAGCTAGATACTAAAAAGGCCACATTTACAGGACAGAAATAAACCTTTTGTGAATAGTTTTAGAATGATCTTGAGCTGTATCAGAACTACAAAAGTATAAGAGCACATAGAGTAGTATAGTGTGTTTTCAGGTGATGTCATAATCCGGAAGTCGGCCATGTTGGAGATACTCGAAACAAAACAAACACTGCACTTATGCGCCAAGTAAAAAAAAAAAGAAAAGCAAAATGGTCAACTATTGTCGGGTCCTAGGCTGTCACAAAAGATCGGACAGAGAAAAACACCTGCAATTCTATCGTTTACGTGTTGACCAACCAGGGTGAACAGACAGAGCGATTATCAAAGGAAAGGAAGCGACAGCAAGGCGACAGAGGCGGAAAGACAATGTTCACATTTTAATCTTTGCAAAACGTGAATAATAAAAAGCAATATACTCATATTACATGTGTAACATGTTTAAGTACATGTATGCCGACCTTTGCCATCACAATAACATATTATGCTTGTCTCCAAATTTCAGCACTTTGCGCTCTCGTACCAGCCACAAACAAACTGGTTGTTGCCTCCAGACCTTTAGAGCTCTGAAGGCCTCCAGATCTTTAGAGTTCTGAGGGTTTTGTGCTGTATCAGGGCTTGTGGAGAAGACCAGGTAGTTGACAATATCGGGATCGCTTACAGCAGCAGAATCGACAAATCGCCACTGTCACTGAACAAACTTGAATCCATCTCATATGGTTCTTCTTGCCCAATTAATTTGAGTTTGTTCATATAACACTCCTTTTCTCTGGCATCCAACTTATCTCTATACAACTGGTCGACTGTGTCAGAAGTTTTGGATTCCGATGTGGAGGATTTATCGCGAAATTTAGATTTTTTTCTGCCGGGTTGCTTTACAAGCGTGTTTACTTTGAGTGAGCAATATCTCCAACATGGCCACACATCCAGGTCATGGTCGGATTTTTCGAGTCCGTGAAAATACTCTATACGCCCATGGACCACTATGGAACCTACCGGGACCACTGAGGGATTACACAAATACAAGGCCACATGGAAATATAAAAGAAAGAACTATGATTTAATGTTGAAAATCACATTCTACTGTCTAAATAAAGAGTTTTTTTTACAATCATTGTGGTATCAGAATCAGTTTGTTCAGTGACAGTGGCGATTTGTCGATTCTGTTTTATGGACTTATTTTATTGTATTGTTCTGTGAAGCGTCTTTGAGTGTCATGAAAAGCGCTATATAAATAAAATGTATTATTATTATTATTATTATTATTATTATTATTATTATTAGTATTAAGTATCGAGTCTATTCTGTACCATTGAAATCCAGTTTGAAATTGTAGCATTATGACAACACAACATTATACAAATATAAATCTGTAATTGCGTTCATTCTAAAATAAAAACATAAAAACTGTAATGTGTCTGAAACCCAAGCATATGGGCCAGCTGTTACTCTTGTGTGATTTACTTTGGGATTGGCTGCATTTATATCAGTATATCCTTGTACACATATTAGTGATAGTCACATTAGTCATTAGTCTTGTTTGGTCACACAGAAACGCTCTCCCACGCAGGTTAGCCAATCGTCGCACACTCCAGCCTCAGTATTAACGCATATCCGCCTTACATCCTGTCAGGCGCCCGTATGGAGAAGGTTAAAGGAGTGTACCTCCCGCTCACATATTAATATTACATATGGATAATGATGTATGATACGTCCACGAATGTAGCTCAAAGTCCTTCCGTTTGTCTGAGGAAGTGAAGGCAGGGGAGTGAACCGGACCTAATCTCACTGTAGCTCCATCAGCTGCAGAGAAGTGTTCACAGAGAGCCAATGCAGAGTTCTGTCTGTCACACTTGGATAGTCATAACCACTCTGACTCTGACAACTCCAAAAAGTCTCTAAAAGGGGTCAGCAAAGTGAAAACGGTGTATCTACAATCTCATGCCCTGGCCCCTTCACATGTCCACTGGTTTGAAGTCAATAAAAGTAGAGTACAGAATATTCAACAGTATAAATCAGAGAGGGGCTACAGCGACTGCTGGTCTTTCAAATGGGGGAAGCTCTTTTCATTCTTATAGTATCACATTATTAAGACATTGTAAACTGCTGTGCCTTCAATTATACAGCTCTGGAAAAAAAATAAGAGACCACTGCAAAATTATCAGTTTTTCTGATTTTACTACTTATAGGTATGTGTTTGGGCAAAAGGAACATTTTTGTTTGAGTTTATAAACTACTGACAACATTTCCCCCAAATTCCAAATACAAATATTATCGGTTATTTGCAGAAAATGACATGGTCAAAATAACAAAAAAGATCCATGTTTTCAGACCTCAAACAATGCAAAGAAACAAGATCAAATTCATTTTAAAACAACATAATACTAATGTTTACACTTAAGAAGAGTTCAGAAATCAATAGTTGGTGTAATAACCCTTATTTTTAATCACAGCTTTCATGCGTCTTGGCATTGAAGAAATATTGAATTAATAAAGTTTTTTCTTTGGATGCATGCATATACTTATCATTGTATTATCACTTATCATATTCCTATATCACACAACATATAAACATTTATTTGTGTATTATTTGAATGAGCACTGAAACATTTAACTCTTTTGTATCATGGGGTTGTTCTCTGGAATGTGCAAGCACCAGGATGGGGATATCTCCAAAGGGGACGAGGAATGTGGTCTGGTGTGAGCCGGGAAGGGTAGCAGAAACCTGATACGAAACTTGATATATAATTTGCATATTCATGAATGTATGTGTTATTTGGGGTTGAATGATAAGGGGAGGTGTCATTCTTTTACGCATCTGGGTAAGGCTTACATACCATAAGCACTGGAGCGCAGATTTTGACCCAGAGCTCTGCATTAGAAATATTGTTAGGGAAATAAACTTTTGGCTAATTTAACTTTTTGCATCTTGGTCATCTCTGATAGAACACGCATTATACAACAGCATGCTCTCCATAAGTCTTTCACATTGTTCTTGGGTGACTTTATTCCACTCCTGGTAAGGCTTACATGAGAACTGAAGTACTGAAGTACATGAAGAACTGAAGTAGCTCAGCTTTGTGTTTGTGTTGGAATTCAACAGACGCTGGAATGGAATGGCTGTAATACATGTAGAGATGCTGATTTCAGAAGAAAAAATCCAGTGGCCTCTTATTTTTTTCCAGAGCTGTATATGTATAATTATGTAATCTAATTTTAATAATTTTAACAGAATGACTTTTTTAAATTCCCACAATAACCCTGTTTTACAAGTAATAAAGTCAGGGGTTTCATGCCCGGGCCTTTCTGTGTGGAATTTGCATGTTCTTCCCGTGTCTGGGTAGGTTTCCTCCGGGCACTCTGGTTTTCCCCATCAACCCAAAAACATGCTCCAGGTAAAATCCTCCAGTTAACAGGGATGAAAGCGGCCAATCATGAAAAAAGCGGAAAGTCACGGCGCTAAAAAGCGGAACTCTTTCATCCCTGAGTTAAGGTCCTGACCAAGCCTAGCAATAAGATCATGGAGATGGGTCCTCAGGCACATGAAAGATGTGCTGCCCACTGCTCCTGAAGGGTGGGTCAAATGCAGCAAAATCATTTCCCTACAGGGATAAATAAAGTATAATTAAAAAAAAACAAAAAAACTTGATTCCAGGATTTTGCAAGTTTACTTATTGAATGATTAATTAATCAAATTCATATGACTAACTGCCCAGTCCTAAATTCAGCACAAGTTTACAGAGACTCTGAATCCAAGCTCCTAAACTATGGTGAGCATCCTCAGCATATTTCTGCTCAGAATACTGCGTCACAGACAGACACAGTGAGTGTTCTGAACATGCAGCCGAGAGAATACGCCACAATCTGAGTGAGCTCCGCCCCTCAGAGAAATCTCCCGTTCGAGCTGTTCCACCTGCATGAATGGCCGATCTGAAATGCAAAAGGAGGTTTCATAGCCCTGTATTTTTAACAATGTCCCTTTGCTAAGAACATGCCAGGGGTGAAATTCTAGTGTTTAGTAGTATTTTAAACAGAGTCACATTTTTGACTTGATTATTTAATACATGCAGTTCTACAAACTACCACCACAACACAAACGACTTTGAGCTCTTGACCGCAGCATCACTTAGCTTCGATTACTCAAAGAGGTCTATTTAAAGGTGCATTCATGCTCTATTGACTTCACCCAAGCACGGGGCTCAGGCAAAGGTCAAAAGCTAACAGTCAATGCTACAGGAAATGATAATTATCTGTGTATGTGTGGGCATACAGCCATAGAGTGCTACAGGCCGTTTCTGCACATTAGCGCAGAGCAAATACATGGGGAGTATAAGGTCAAACAGCATGGACACTTAATGGATTCTATGTGGTATAATAAAGAGGCCCCTAGTCAAATCCATTTACATACGTCAATTTGTTTGCATCTCAAAATCATACCTGAAGTAATGGTTTTGTTTCAGTGATTTGCTGTATGTCTCACCCCACTCTACCTCAATATCACATACTGTCAAATTAAGATTAAGCCTTTATTGGTCTCACACACAATGACACACAGTGACACATGGGAGAAATTTGACTTCTGCATTTGACCCATCCTTTTTCAGGAGCAGTGACTACAAGAGGAAAAGAGTAAACAAAAAAGAGTAAACAAAAACTTCAAATCCACCTTAACATAGCCATGTAACTACAGCTCTGGAAAAAAATAAGAGACCACTGCATTTTTTTCTGAAATCAGCATCTCTACATGTATTACAGCCATTCCATTCCAGCGTCTGTTGAATTCCAACACAAACACAAAGCTGAGCTACTTCAGTT
The DNA here is from genome assembly GCA_036785185.1 of Paratrypauchen microcephalus. Classification (NCBI taxonomy): domain Eukaryota; kingdom Metazoa; phylum Chordata; class Actinopteri; order Gobiiformes; family Gobiidae; genus Paratrypauchen; species Paratrypauchen microcephalus. Next base: position 16,855,678 of record JAVJIX010000003.1, on the reverse strand, counting down.
CTTGCACCAGGAGTGGAATAAAGTCACCCAAGAACAATGTGAAAGACTTGTGGAGAGCATGCCAAGACGCATGAAAGCTGTGATTAAGAATAAGGGTTATTGCACCAAATATTGATTTCTGAACTCTTCTTAAGTGTAAACATTAGTATTATGTTGTTTTAAAATGAATTTGATCTTGTTTCTTTGCATTTTTTTGAGGTCTGAAAACATGGATCTTTTTTGTTATTTTGACCATGTCATTTTCTGCAAATAAATGCTCTAAACAATAATATTTTTATTTGGAATTTGGGGGAAATGTTGTCAGTAGTTTATAGACTCAAACAAAAATGTTCCTTTTGCCCAAACTAGGGATGCAAATTATCGACTAATTCATTAATTGATAGTTGATTGACCTTATCGATCGATTAACGATTAACTGATAAGCGGCGTTTTTTACCTGAATTTTAGTGTTTCAATAGGGTCTTTAAGAATATAAGCTATAGTATACATAACACTGAGTCATAAATATATCATAGTATGATTATAGTGTATATTCCAGACAAATGTATTGATGCTGAATAACAAAATACAGTAATGCGTGAAAAGTCCCTCAGTCGTCCAGGTAGAATCCATGATAAAAGGAGAAGTTCAATTTGTCAACTGGACAAAGTTTGTCCAGTTGACAAATTGAACTTCTCCTTTTATCACAAAAATACTTGCCTGGAAGAATCCATGACTCATCGCTGTACCAGCGAGTGAGTCTGGTAATGCTTGATCCACAGAATGCGCTGCGGTTGCGCGTAGACAGACAGCTAAGTGAACCAATCAGAGATTGCGCCATCTTGATTCAAAACTGAGGCGGAACTTCCGCTGCCTAAGAGTGACTTTGCGGGCAAAGGCGGGTGCACTGACGTCACCATCTTTGAACGAATCAGAATCGCGGAGTCGGTTTGGAACCGGAGGAGCGAGAGTGGATGGAGAGTGTCCAAATGGTATCGCGGTGTATAGGAAATACAGAGAGATATCATTTGGCTGGCCAGGTAACAAAAATACAGTAATCCCTCGCTCTATCGCGGTTCACGGATTTTTTTTTTTTTTCAATTTTTTTTTTTCATAGGGCAACATTTTTTTATAGTGTAACATTGTGTTCTGCGTCCTGATTGGCTAAGAGACTAGACCAGGACTAAACGTGGACTAAACCAGGTCTAGACCAGAACTAAACCAGATCTAAACCTGGACTGGGCCTGGACTAAACCAGGACTGGACCAGGTCTAGACCTGGACTAAACCAGGATTAAACCACCACGTGCCGCTGCTGGTTTCGTGCGGCTGGTTTGTGGCTCGGGCTCAGACTACGAATTCCGGGCGCCGCGGTTCGACCTCGTGCTCAGCAGCCCCGGTGTACGCGCGGGCAGTGCCGTGGGCGCCTGCGGCCGGCTGTGAGTCGAGCTTGGCGCAGCGTGGTGCGCGTGTCCGCGATTAGCGATTAATTACAATTAATGCATTTTGTTCGACCAACGTCTTGATCGACAATTAATCGTAAGTCGATTAATTGTTGACATCCCTAGCCCAAACACATACCTATAAGTAGTAAAATCAGAAAAACTGATAATTTTGCAGTGGTCTCTTGTTTTTTTCCAGAGCTGTATATAGTTCACATGCTACTATTGCAAAGGTACATAATCCAAGCATTCAAACTGAAAGGGAAAATTAGCTAAACAAGACAATATTTTGAATATTTAATCAATTATCTCATGTTACAAAACTACAGAAGAAGAAAAACTCAAGTTCAATACTAAGGAATAGACACAATACTCAATACAGATTCCCATACCACAACGATAATAAAAACACTTTCTTTTAGACAAGAGAATGTTATTTTCAACATTAAATCATAGTGTTTTCTTTTATATTACCTTGTGGTCTTATATCTGTGTAATGTCTCAGTGGTCCAGGTAAGTTCCATAGCTCAAGATCATTCTAAAACTATTCAGGAAAGACTCATTTCTGTCCTGTGAATGTGACTTTTTAGGATCAATACCTGCCCAAATGAATATCTAGTTTCAATACTAATTTTAGTATTGATTAGTATCTGATTTTTCAATAACTACTTTAAGTATTGGAAGATGTAATAAATTGAACAGCTGTGCATCTTGAGTGTACGCATAACATTTATACAATACACTTTCCACCCACCATAAAACATAGCAACCAGGAAAGCAACTTAATTGGCCATATAAAACATATGGGTCTAAAGCATGGTAAGCCCACACAGTACAAACAAGAAGGCTGCAGATTTCATATTTTCACAATACAGACCCTGAATACTCTTAAGCCCTTCAATAGAACCATAAACGAAAAGCCTGTCTTTTAACCTGCATTCAATCATTGTATGGCTTATTTGCAGGCAATATTACAGAGAAGACGTGAATAGGAGGTGGAAAATGGTCGCTTAGACGTGACTGAAAATCTCATTATTATGGCCGTACTGTTGAGACCAAAGTTAAAAGCCACAAAACTCAAACACGAATAGGACTGGGTATGTGTAACCATGGGAACTGTTAGGTCAGTTGTGACAAGAAAGGCAGAAAAGGCTAATTTGTGTTTTACAAAGAAAAGTCAACTCATAAAAAGTGCTTTTCTCTCACTCCAACCAACTCTCGGTGCTCGTTCGTGACCACAGCACACACACATACACACACACACACACACATTTTCATAGGCAAGAACACAATGGCAGTGCTAGAATGGGATTTGAACTACTAAACTTCACTTTACATAGGCCCAACCAGGTACTTCCATCATCCATTAGCTTAACTTAACAATTCCAAACAATTCCAATGAAAGGTAATCCTATAATTTTAAAATTTTGTAGATAAAAGAAATGCAGTCCTTTGTCAATGGAAAAAAAAAATAATAATACATACAGTAGTACATCTTTCCTGTTGAGGGGGTCTGTCGTCTGCTTTTTTCATGGATATGTTCTGGAATGTACCACAATATGGCTTAAAAAAATTCTCGTATCTCCATGGAGACATTCAGGTGACATCACCAGGACATGTCACCGGTCGGGCCTAAAAAAAATAAATCTAAGTTTCCGGTTGCCGACCGACCCTGTTGATTTGCATGCGACCCAAATTATTTTATTGGACTTAATAAAATAAAATAAATTTGATACTGAAATTAATTTTACAAGCTTCGGTTAAAAAAGAAAGAAAGAAAACTAATAGCCTACTGTATTTTTCGATTTCCGCGAGACTACAATCGACGTCATTCACCACGCCTGCGCTGCGATGTGTAATGTAATGTGCTTCTGAGCGCGCTCACCTGTCACACAGAGGAGAGAGTCAGGGTTGGGGTGTAGCCGTATTTTTTGTTGACCGCAAACCATTCATTCATCTTTCACGTTAATCTGTTCATCCTGCTGGTTTTCATGAGTTCCATTTCATCCTGCTGCGCTGTCATAACTGTGCGCTCTTTTTGTAATAAATGCACAAAACATATCTGGATCTCAGCGTATCTGTCACCATAGCCTCCTCTTTGCGCGTCACAAATCTGCGAGCCATAGGACCCAACCTCATATTCTCGGCAGCTAAAAGGTTTGAGTTCGGAAGCTGCCACATTCTGTTTTACTTCCGTGTGACAAAACGAAACTGCGGCCGTGTCCACAGTTCCCAGAGCGCACAGCTCGGAGCGCGGCCCGAAGGGGGCTCAGACTGCAGTCAAGGCGGTGCACACTTGCTCAGCCCCGACTGCAGTCCGCGCTCCGCTTAACGACTGCGGTCTTCGGACCGCGTGTTAAATGCGCATGGGACAAAAAAGAAGTGGGACAGCAGTCGTCGCGCCGGTGTACTGGCGAAATGTGTGACGCACATGCCCTTCGGGCCACGCTCCGAGCCGCGCGCTCTGGGAATTGGGACACGGCTTCTAATGGCAAAGAAACATGTCTGCGGCGCCATTTGCCCACAAAAATAACAGCAAAAGACTGCGCGAAACAGTTCCCCTCCTAGTAGTAATTTATTTTCGATGTTGGTAAGGTTGTTTTAGGACCATATCTGTGATCTGTGTCCTTGTATTATTCTTTGTCAGTAATAACTCAGTATTCAAAATATTACTCAATTTTAATTACAAAAAGCGAAAATCGCAACTATTTATCGCTACTTTCACTTCCTCCCGTAACAAAATCGCAACAAAAACCTTAAAAGCACCGCAACTTTTTGGAAAAGCTCCCGGAAATTCAGGGATTTTAGCCCGCAACAGAGAATAATATGGGTACAAAATGTCAGATTAGTCACGGTAGAGTAATTTATGACCCCTAAGCCCCGCCCCCGCCCCTAGCCCCGCCCCTAGCCCCGCCCCCCGCCCACAACCCCGCCCCTAGGCCAGCCCCTAGCCCCGCCCCCCGCCCATAACCCCTCCCCCTAGCCCCGCCCCTAACCCCTCCCCCTCCTCCCCCCTCCTCACCCTCCTCACCCTCCTCCTCCCCCTCACCACGTGACCCCCACGTGGGTGCCGCGTGGGTCTGATGTGACTGAATTAATTAATGTATCAATGTTTCGTTAATTAAATGATGTACATTAAATTAAATTTAACGGTTGTTTTTACCACGGCGCTGTTTTAATCCGACAGACATGTACCTTTAAGACTACCTTATTGCAATACAAAATCTAAATCTTAAACAGCTAATGTTTCCATCTGTATTCCTAAGAACAAGGTCTAAAGATAAACTTTTACACAAAAGGTAAGAAACAAAACACTGTATACTGTACTGATCCACTGTATGTGTACTGATCCATTTTGGCACTACGTATTCGCTTATCACAAACTGTGCAACTTTCTTGGTAAAAGGAAGAGCATTGTTGAAAATACAAAACAGTAGAAGTGTGGACAACCCCAAAACTAAAAATGTGTCTGACTTTAGTGCATGTTAGGGGTCCGCGAGTTTGGCTGTTTGACCACCCTCTGTGACTCTAATTGGTTTACAGCATTACATTCAGTGAAGCAAAGCTGTTTTATGATCGTAACACAACGTCAACTGTAATCTTAAGTCCCCTACAATTTCATTCAAAAGCATCATTTTTCTAAACTTAGCTGTTTTGTCTTAAATTCCTCAGAAGTATTCTAGCCACATTTGTGAAAATCTATACACTATTTAGAAAAGACAGGATGACAAAAGATAGAAAGTTTATAAACTAGACTTTTACACAGCACTATACATTAAATCATACATACAAATGATAACATAGGCTATTTGTGTAAAGTAATTCTGAGCACAAATAAACAGGCCTTTTCTGCAATTTCCAACAATGCATCAACAGTTATACAAGAACAAAATGGATTTATAAAAAAACAAACAGACAGCTGCACAACATATTCCAAATTCTAACAACACAGACACAAGGCAAAACAAGGTAAAACAAAAACAGACATCTCCAGCCCCCCCAGCTGAGACACCCCGTGTCACCCACGTGTTGTCAGATGTTGACCACGCGACACTAACACACTAACACACAACGTCAACTGAAATCTTATTAACTCCCCTACAATTTCATTTTTCTAAACTTAGCTTTCCACCTAGATGTGCAAAGACACTGTGAATCTAAATAAATCCGTGTGACCCCACTGTGACCCCCCTCTCCTTCTGTCCCCTCTCTTCCTCTGCCCCCCACGTGACGTAACCAAACAACCGAATAAATCTATAATTGGTGCTTTTTGTAGGAGACATACAAGTCCCCCCTACAATTTCATTTTTCTAAACTTAGCTTTCCACCTAGATGTGCAAAAGACTTGAAACAATGACACTGTAAAATCTAAATGTAAAATATCAATGAATCCGCTTTTATTCCTCAGCACTATGTACGATCACATCAGATTTTACATTTACATTTTAACTTTTCAGAACAGTCCTTTCAGGCTTATAATGGTTGGCAGCCAAAATGTCTTGACTTGAAAAAAATACACATTATCCATATTCTATTAAGTGCTAGGTTTCAAATAACATCACCAACATTCAATGGGTCAATATTATCTAAAACAGATGGGGGAAGCTAAAATCAATATTGTTAAATGCAACACGGAGAGAAACCTGGAAGACCAAAATGGATTTATAAAAAAAAAAACAAAACAGACAGCTGCACAACATATCCCAAATTCTAACAACACAGACACAAGGCAAAACAAAAAATTCAAAATCTCACCTCATCTCTAAGGATGCAGAAAAGGCCTTTGACAGGATCTTCTCCAACCCATTTAGGGAGGCCTCATCACGTGACCGACAAGCCCCGCCTCCTCCAGTTCTCTCTCTACCATAACAGAGAAGCGTCCGCATTAGCCGGCCTTCTGTTATTTCCATCACGTGACCGACAAGCCCCGCCTCCGCCAGTTTTCTCTCTACCATAACCGAGAAGCGTCCGCCATCGTTCCCCATCACAGTAGTTCTCTTTCTCTCCCATGACAAAGAAGGGTCTGCCTTAAATTCCCTTGTGGTAATCTTTGGAAGATCAAAGGTTTTTCTTCTTGCTTTGTTTTTAGTTGTAATAAGAAGGGCTTATAAGAAGAGCCTTGTGCTGAGAATTTAGCAAAAAAGACTAGAGCTGCGTATCACGGCATGTCACACTCGTGCTTTACAGAGGAAATAGAATTTGAACCCAGATTCGTTTTTCCATTTTCATGTTTAATTGTGGGTCCAAGCGGATGCGGGAAAACCTATTTTGTAAAAAATTTACTGGAAAACTGTGATCACGTTATGAATATTGTACCTGAAAATATTGTCTGGATTTATACGTCTCTTCAACCTATGTACGGCGAACTCCAAAAAATTAATAAAAACATAAGATTTGTCAAAGGATTACCTGATTCGTTTGAAGATGAAAACTTGTTCCCACCCGAGCAAAAGCATTTGATTATTCTGGATGATGTTATTTTTCAAGCATCTAACCATCCTGAGGTGGTGAAAATTTTTACTCAATACCGTCATCATAGAAATATGAGCGTCATGATGTTGACTCAAAATGTATTTCTCCAGGGTAAACACAGCAGGACTATAAGTTTGAATAGTAATTATCTGGTACTGTTTAAAAATCCACGGGATAAACTACAGATTAAGATATTGGCTCATCAGATTTTTCCTTCACAAAAAGCATTTTTCTTAGAGAGCTTTGAAGATGCCACTAAAGACGCCCACGGATATATAATAGTCGACCTCACACCCGTCTGCCCAGAGCGATACAGACTGAGGACAGGTGTACTCGCTCACCAGCGGTTGACGGTTTACATCCCCAAAACGTAGATCATCATTATGTCGGCGCGTATAAAAAGGAACGTTCCCATGCTTATGTCGCTGTACCATGCGACGCCCAAGAAACGTAAGGACATTCTTTTGCACGGCTCCCCTGATTTTATCCAGACGCTGTGCGAAATCGCTTTAAATCTTCTAAAGGGAAACATCCCCCTGACTCCTTCTCAATTTAAAAAACTGAAGAGGCAGAAAAAAATTATCAGACTGCTGGCCGATAAAAAAACGAGCATTAACCGGAAACAACAGGCTCTCAAAAAGCAGACGGGCGGATTTATTTTGCCTCTTCTTTCAACCGTCGTGCCTCTGCTCGGAAATCTCATCGGAGGCGTGCTCCAAAAATGACTTTAAAGAAGGCTCAGAAAATGTTTTTAGTAACACCCCACCAATTAAATCGTCTGACTCAACCGGCGTCATCTATCAGAGAAACCGCGGAGGATGACTTAGACGAAAGAATGAGAGAGATATTAAACGAGCAGGGGGTGAGCTCTCATGAAAAAATTAAAAAGTACAACGCATTACTGCAACGATATCTGAACTTTATGAAGCAGGGTCAGAGAGATGAACGTCGAGTGACTCTGACTCTTCAACCGGAACAGACCGCCGATAACGCTGAGACATCATCTCACGGCGCAGAGTTTGACCGTACGGTCGAGGATGTTTTGAAAAGTCTCCCTCCGCGAGATCGTAAAAATGTCGAGTACGTCTTAATGAAATTATCGGAGAGCGAAGGATGGAATTCAAAGGGAGAATTTGTTTATAAAGGCGATGCTGTAAAAGGGTCTCATATGATCGATTTATTCAAATACCTCTCACACTCATTTAAGAAAAACCCCAGAGACCCGCCTCCTGAGGGTTGGTCAAAATTTTTAAATACTCTGTCGGAACTAAACGTTCCTTTATCCGCTATAAATAACCCTCATGCTCGCGATCAATATCGTCTCCTCAAGACGGGCGTGAAGGATACATTGGAAACGCCCCAAGACACGCCACGTGCAAAAAGGAGCAAAGGAGTAGCGCTTGTACGGAAAAACGGAAAACCAATAAATCTGTCCCCGCGATGGATTAGCCTTTAACATCTTAAATAACTGTAATACACAAACATTTTTTTGTCTTTCATCAATAAAGTGTTTTATTAAACATATTTTGTGAGTATACAGATTTTTATTCAAAACACACATGAGAAATGTACATATACTATTATTTATTCTAAATAGCAATCTTTAAGTAACTGTAAAAAACAATTCCCTTGCTTCGGGGCACCGATAATTTTATTTTTAACACAACGTTGATATTTTTTCACATAGTCGTACACGGTAATGTCATTCTTTATCACGTCATCGCTGTACAAAGACAGAACTTGTTGATAAGTTAACCCACTGGCGCGGTGGCAGAGATAATAGACGCAGTGTTGACCGCAGACCGTTGATAGATGGTGTTGTAGCTGGATGTCGTGGTATTTGATGTTTTGAGAGCGGTCTTTTAAAAACTGTACGATACTTGAAGGGTAGTGATCAAAGTACGGAGAAAACCCATAAGAGTCAAAAAACGTGGCCTCGCCGTCCTTTTCCAAAGTCAAAGCCAACCAATGCTCCCCGGGCATGTGGGCCGGGTGTGTGTTTACTATAAAATATGCAGGGGTTTTAAAGGTCGGATTCAGCAGAGGTAGTTGATCGGACGCCCACACGCCACAAAACACATCCCCCAGTAGACTATGCAAAAGATTCTCTAGTTGAATGTTATCCATTTTTTAATAATAATCCACCAGAACCTGTCTCTTAGAGTTGATCTCCAGAATAGAATCGTAACAAGCATAGATGATAAGAGTTGTGGTGTGCGGAAGGGGGGCTCTGAATCTCATTTCTAGTCTTAGATTACCGTTTGATACTGGGGACAATGCGTCATTGTCATCGGCCGGGTTCAAATTAAAAACAAACAGAGAGTACCCGGCGTTAAATTCTTCACGGTTGATACTCAGAGGTAAATCTTTAAGATGTCTCCCTGTAGCCAGGTACATGTTGTAGAATTCCCTGACAGACAGGCCGTTGTTAAATTGGGGCTGGAAAGCCTTAGCCGGAATTTGTCTACCGTCCTGACACAGAGCCAGGTATTCAACGTCGTTGTGAATAAAATTAAAGGGTGACATGTCTCTTCTCCCCGCGAAAGCCTCGTGGTGCACCATGGCTAGAACCATGTATTTGGGCATGGTGCCCAGAAAGAGATTTTCGTGATTGCATATCCTAGAGTTCTCCGGTATGGAGTATGTTTTCACGTTGACCCGCGAGAGGGGGTAGAGCGCGTTACCTTTCATTAAGGCCGCGGCGTGACCTAACCGGACGGATGGGGCCACAGACACTTTTTTAACAAATAGAGAGGCTCCCAGTATTTTCAGACGAAAAGTAGAGGCGCGGTCTCCCATGAGACAAAAGGCATCGCTGGCGCGGGTCAGTTTAATTCTCAAATCAACAGAGTTCAGCAAAAGTCTCTCGCAGAAAAATATGTCGCTGTGAAGAGGGCCAAGTAAGTGCACTTCCCTGGAGCGGGCGGTAAAAGCGGCTCTCTTATTTAGCCCTGTATTGGGCCCGTCAGTAGTCACTATGGAGTCTATCTCTCCAGAAGTGTCTTTGTAAAAAAGACCGCCGCTGAACTGACTCTTGAGCGTGTCCTCTGAAAAATTGAGAAGAGTCTCAATCATAGCACGGTAGGGGTGCGTCGCGCTAGACTGCGAAATCAGTCTATCCCCCAAAGTAACGTCGCACTGGCTGAAAATTGTATTTAGAGGATAATTTATGAGGGCTACAGCCGCATCGTTGGCCAGATTTGTACCATCGGCGTTTGTGATTTTTACCCGGAGATGTAGCAACGTGTCGTTCAAGTCCAGATACTTATCGCCGTCTCCGGGAATAAAAAATTCTATTGGTCCACCGTCTGCAATGGCCGACAAGGGCGAAATTTCTGTGTAGATTTTATCATCGATGGAAAGTTGTGTCATAGGTGCAGAAAATAAATCCAGCTCCGCCAGAGTACATTCTGCAGATCTCTGATGTAATAGGGCCATTTTTTTTAAATATCAAATTATAGGCCTAATTAAAAATATCAGAGCTCCGGTCAGACGACTTCTTCATACGCCCGCTTTTCGCAACTGATTTCTTTTTTTTCCCCGTATGTTTATTAGACCTTGAAGCGAGGCGTTCCCCCGGAGGTCTCTTTCTCATACGACGTGAGAGCACCATAATCCCTCCCGACCCCTCTTGTTTCTGATCGTTGCTGACTTGACTCATTGCGTGGCTGAACACGTCCGAGGCGATGCTGCCGGCCGCCGCTTTAAGATGAGGTTTAGCGATGGCGAAACCTTTCTTCACCAGAGGACTTACAAAACGAAATAATTTTGAAAAAATAGCCCCTATTCCACGTCCATACATAACAGGTGCTCCGTGAAATCCGGGGAGACCCCCTCCTACCTGATTTTCATAATAATGTACAAAGCGGTGAGGATCCTCTCTTAAGCCTACGTGAGCCATTTTTTCTTTGATATTCGGTTAGTTACCGTATCGCGCATCGGCTCGATACTGAATGATGTAGGCGCTGGCAAAAAAAGGGTTATATAAGCCACAGACGGTGTTCAAGTTTTTGGTCTAAAATGAAGCGTTGTGATGGTTTTGCCGTAGGTAAATTCTACCGGTTTGTTTTGATCCGTTTTTATCTCAATTTGAATGTTTTCAATGTGGTTCTTGGCCACCGGTAAATAATAAACGGGGTTGTAATTCTGAGTGATAATATCACCGTAAGTGCCTTGAATTTTAATCGTTCTCAAAAGCGGTGCATAAACGTCTCCAACCATCTGTTGGCCCACGACGTCACTGTAGCAGTACATGTGATAAAACCCTGCACATAAATCCGCAGGATAGGGAGCCGAAGTATTTTGGCCGAACGTGAACCATTCTCCCGATTTCAGACCCATCATGTAAGCCGCGGGTCCACTAAAGAGTACGTGGGTTTCAGTTCCGGAATGGAAAGTAAATTTTTTCTCAATATTGTTATAGTCGACAGAAATATCAGATTTTATTTTCTCAAACGACCTTGAATATCTCTCCTGGGGATTTGTAAGTTGTCGTAATAACCCCCTTTAAACATCTGATGACGCACGGTACCCCCCGTTTCCGGATCATTAGGATTTTCTTTCCAATAAAAGTAGGCGTCATCCTGTGATATCGTATAAAACGTGTGTGGGTACGAAATTTGCGTCAAGGCGACCTCCCACCGCCCCTCTAATTCGATGTGTTGCGGCAAATCCACGCGATAACTGGCGCTAGTGTTGTCTTTGAAAACGTCTAAGCTAGCGTTAGACGGAAGTGTTACGAAAAACCCTTCATCCTTTGCCCCGTACATGATGAAATGATGGCTGATGCGTGCGCGCGTAAATTTTATACATTTTTTAAATCTGACGCCTTGACCCAGCTGTTAAATTTCTCGGGCCAGTTTTTCCAGCGTACAAACACCATTTTTTCGCCTTTAACGGTGCGCCGCTTCAAAATCTTCTCTACGTGGTAGATTCTGTCTTTGTCCATCGCTACTTTTTGCAGCTCTGCTTCGTAAAATGAACCTTGGATGGGGTCTCCGTCGTAATCTAGTAGTTTGTATACAGGAGGGTCACGTGCGACGCATTCGGATACCGTAAACACCTCATCCGTAAAACTCTGTTCATATTTTTTATCAAACACCCCCCTCAACTTTGAAATCCTGACTAGGTCTCCCTTCTTGAAATTCATCTTTGATTCACCCTTACGGCGGGGTTGTGATCTGCCATACAAGTTTTGAAACACTTGAAAAGTGTTCTCTGAGGTCACCTGTATAGGTTTCATTTTAATACTACTGTGGTAGCTGTTATTGTAACTTTTCACCAAGTCTTGTAAGACGTCGAGGTAGCGTAAAGTGTTGTTTGCTGTAAAATATCTCCACATTCTTCCTTTTAAAGTACGATTAAATCTTTCAATCACAGAGGCTTTGAGGTCGCTGGCTGTGGAAAAATGAATGATACGGTGTTTTTTCATCAAACCCTCGAAACTCTTGTTAAAAAATTCCTTCCCCGCGTCGGTTTGTATTTTTTCCGGCGTCTGACTTTCGTGAAAAATTGTTTCAAAGGCCTTCACTACCTCGTCCGCAGTTTTCCTTTTCAGAACTCTTACGTACGCTTTCTTGGAAAATATGTCTATGACCGTTAATAGATAATTAAACCCATCATTATAGTCAGACAGGGCTTGCATATCGCACAGGTCTGCTTGAAATTGATTCAAAGGGCGTGGGGCGAAAACTCTGTTTCTATGAAAATGTATTCTCACAGGTTTATGTAGAGTATAAGCATCCTGCCCCTCTAGAAATTGTTTGACATTTTTTAGCGCAACAGTCTTTCCCATTTCATCTTGCAGGCCTCTGCGAAATCGTTCTACACCTCCGAAGCTGCCCGGATGAGTAGGGGTGTAATACACCTTTTTCATGAAGCGTATTTCAGCCATGTTAAAACCTGGTATGAGAAGATAAACACCAGATATTGATTCATTTATTTCCAGAGTCAACAACAATTTTAACATTCAAGCTGAGCAGGACAACCTTAATGCTCATAATATATAGTTGACATGGAAGAGGATTACCACAAGAGAATTTAAGGCAGACCCTTCTTTGTCATGGGAGAGAAAGAGAACTACTGTGATGGGGAACGATGGCGGACGCTTCTCGGTTATGGTAGAGAGAAAACTGGCGGAGGCGGGGCTTGTCGGTCACGTGATGGAAATAACAGAAGGCCGGCTAATGCGGACGCTTCTCTGTTATGGTAGAGAGAGAACTGGAGGAGGCGGGGCTTGTCGGTCACGTGATGAGGCCTCCCTAAATGGGTTGGAGAAGATCCTGTCAAAGGCCTTTTCTGCATCCTTAGAGATGAGGTGAGATTTTGAATTTTTTGTTTTGCCTTGTGTCTGTGTTGTTAGAATTTGGGATATGTTGTGCAGCTGTCTGTTTTTTTTTTTTTTTATAAATCCATTTTGGTCTTCCAGGTTTCTCTCCGTGTTGCATTTAACAATATTGATTTTAGCTTCCCCCATCTGTTTTAGATAATATTGACCCATTGAATGTTGGTGATGTTATTTGAAACCTAGCACTTAATAGAATATGGATAATGTGTATTTTTTTCAAGTCAAGACATTTTGGCTGCCAACCATTATAAGCCTGAAAGGACTGTTCTGAAAAGTTAAAATGTAAATGTAAAATCTGATGTGATCGTACATAGTGCTGAGGAATAAAAGCGGATTCATTGATATTTTACATTTAGATTTTACAGTGTCATTGTTTCAAGTCTTTTGCACATCTAGGTGGAAAGCTAAGTTTAGAAAAATGAAATTGTAGGGGGGACTTGTATGTCTCCTACAAAAAGCACCAATTATAGATTTATTCGGTTGTTTGGTTACGTCACGTGGGGGGCAGAGGAAGAGAGGGGACAGAAGGAGAGGGGGGTCACAGTGGGGTCACACGGATTTATTTAGATTCACAGTGTCTTTGCACATCTAGGTGGAAAGCTAAGTTTAGAAAAATGAAATTGTAGGGGAGTTAATAAGATTTCAGTTGACGTTGTGTGTTAGTGTGTTAGTGTGTTAGTGTCGCGTGGTCAACATCTGACAACACGTGGGTGACACGGGGTGTCTCAGCTGGGGGGGCTGGAGATGTCTGTTTTTGTTTTACCTTGTTTTGCCTTGTGTCTGTGTTGTTAGAATTTGGAATATGTTGTGCAGCTGTCTGTTTGTTTTTTTATAAATCCATTTTGTTCTTGTATAACTGTTGATGCATTGTTGGAAATTGCAGAAAAGGCCTGTTTATTTGTGCTCAGAATTACTTTACACAAATAGCCTATGTTATCATTTGTATGTATGATTTAATGTATAGTGCTGTGTAAAAGTCTAGTTTATAAACTTTCTATCTTTTGTCATCCTGTCTTTTCTAAATAGTGTATAGATTTTCACAAATGTGGCTAGAATACTTCTGAGGAATTTAAGACAAAACAGCTAAGTTTAGAAAAATGATGCTTTTGAATGAAATTGTAGGGGACTTAAGATTACAGTTGACGTTGTGTTACGATCATAAAACAGCTTTGCTTCACTGAATGTAATGCTGTAAACCAATTAGAGTCACAGAGGGTGGTCAAACAGCCAAACTCGCGGACCCCTAACATGCACTAAAGTCAGACACATTTTTAGTTTTGGGGTTGTCCACACTTCTACTGTTTTGTATTTTCAACAATGCTCTTCCTTTTACCAAGAAAGTTGCACAGTTTGTGATAAGCGAATACGTAGTGCCAAAATGGATCAGTACACATACAGTGGATCAGTACAGTATACAGTGTTTTGTTTCTTACCTTTTGTGTAAAAGTTTATCTTTAGACCTTGTTCTTAGGAATACAGATGGAAACATTAGCTGTTTAAGATTTAGATTTTGTATTGCAATAAGGTAGTCTTAAAGGTACATGTCTGTCGGATTAAAACAACGCCGTGGTAAAAACAACCGTTAAATTTAATTTAATGTACATCATTTAATTAACGAAACATTGATACATTAATTAATTCAGTCACATCAGACCCACGCGGCACCCACGTGGGGTCACGTGGTGAGGGGGAGGAGGAGGGTGAGGAGGGGGGAGGAGGGGGGAGGAGGGGGTGGGGTTAGGGGCGGGACTAGGGGGAGGGGTTATGGGCGGGGGGCGGGGCTAGGGGCTGGCCTAGGGGCGGGGTTGTGGGCGGGGGCGGGGCTAGGGGCGGGGTTAGGGGCGGGGGCGGGGCTTAGGGGTCATAAATTACTCTACCGTGACTAATCTGACACTTTGTACCCATATTATTCTCTCGCAACAATCACAAAAAATGCCCGCGAAATCCTGGGGGGTCTGGGAAAGGAGAAATGACTGTTTTGAACACACAAACACACAGTTTTATGTGGGATTGTGTCCCATTTGCTTTTACATACATACAACAGCTGTTTGCTTGCAACAGTACAGTAGCTAACCTACATCAGCATTAGGTTTGTTGACTCATGCCCAGGAGGAAACTATTTAACTGTACCTTTTTCAATATATCTCTTGTTCTTACTGTACTGTACTGTGCTTGTTCTTCTTCTTCCAGTAGGCCTCTGTTGGCCTGTAATGGGACATGTTTAGAATGGTGAATGACAAATTGAATTTCTTCTTTTATAATGGTGAATGAGTGTTGTCACCAAGTCTGTGTTGTCACCACAATTTCTACAGAACAGATTTTTGTTCTCACTATACCCCCTGCACAAACTGTGTAGAGTTCTACTGTTAGGCCTAAAGCATATCTGTATGTTAAGTATACTGTACATATCATTGTTAAGATTATGCAGTGCCAGTTTTAAGTTGACCAATGTCAACACCGTGTTAAATAAATGTAGTATTCAAAATTGTTTACTGCTTCTAAATTTAATGACTGCCATCTGAAAGAAGAACAGAAAAAACAATACAAAATCAGCATGTATTTTTGTAACATTGTAAGATATATTCTACATGTACTCTGGTACAGTCAACGACCTGGTTTCGCATGGCATGTTGGAGCTTCGTTCGACTATACTTAAGTATAGAATATGCTCTTAGCATTGAGATAGCTTTGGGAAATTATGCCAATGTCAATTATAGTTTTTATTGAAATAGTACTGCTGTGGAAGGAAATAAAATCAAATTTCAAAATTTCCATATTCCCAAAGGAAAAAAAATAAAAAATAAAAATAAAATAAATTCCCTACCTACCCATGTCTAGAACTGTCAACAAATCGGAAACCAACATTTATTTTTTTTAGGCCTCAGATCTTTAAAGAGGCAAGCCCACTCACAGTAAGAATGCATGTAAAAGCAATAAAAACACCTATCAGTCAAATAAATAAAAAGACTGATATGATGTTTAATGTCATACTGTGGAACTTTCCAGGGTAAGCATGCAGCATGGAGACACACAATTGGAGAACTCACCCTATAAAAGCTACCAAAATAGATAAAAACATTTATTTTTATAGTATTTATTAATAAACAAAACTTTGGCTGTCCAGTAATCAGAAATATATGAACCATGACTAAAAAATCTTCATGAATCCCTGTTGGGAAGAGACTTGAAGAGTTAAAATGAAATAGTTGAGATGAAAATGAAAGCACAGTTAGCTAATTAACCATATACTCTATCTGCTTATAGGAGAAGGCACTTTATAACTCCCTCAGTGAATACAACTACCAAAACTACCATAACTACTTCCAAAATGTATTTTTAATGTATTTTTTACCAAACTCAGTCAATCACAATCACCTTTTACCAGCCTCATTACCGAAAACACAACATTAGTTTGTTTTTGTCCCTGGCGGGCACTGATTTGGCTGATGTTGCTAATGAGCAGCTCAAGTTGACACTAAAATTCTGAGAGCCGTACACATGTGTGTGCGTCATTAACAGGAGGCTGCTATTGTTATTTACCACATTCTGACACGACGTGGGAGGCAGAGCAAAACAATTATCTCTAATCGAAGCTGCGATGACACCACTGAACACAAGTCATTTTGCCTTCACCAACATAACTGGCATTATTAATGAAAACAGCTCATTTCACCTGCTGCATTTGGACTAGCAGCAGAGCACACTAAATGTGCTTTGTTTACAAGACAAAAGAAGTGACACACAGTGAAATCATTGCACAGGGAGAGGACACTGGAGCAAAAACATTCAGCTACTTACACGTTGCAAAACAGGCTTTCAAATAGTTAAGAGCAAAAACTTTTTACCTCACTTACATCTTTGGTGTGATGTTAATGAGTAAAAGTGTTAACCTGGCTCACACAGGTTGATGTGTGCGTCACTCTGAATTGAGCTCTACACATCAATCTGGAACGGCTCTCGCTGAAAGCAACTGGATAGGCCTGTTATGTTAATTACAATACAGTAATCCCTCGTTTATCGCGGGGGTTAGGGTCCAGAAACAACCCGCAATAAGAGAAATCCGCGAAGTAGGACAACTTTATATTTTACAATTATTCTACATGTTTTAAGGCTCTAAATGCCTCACCACACACATTATACGCTTTTCTCAGACTGGAATTAACCTTTTCTCACATTTCTCTCTTATTTAAACACTCAAACGTTCATAGATTTTCAACAAAATGTATTAATAGTGAAGCGTGGGGGGAGACACGGCTCCGGAAGCCCCGCCGGACGCGCAAGGAGCGCGGCGACATGAGTCACTGGATCCGCAGGAAGCGCCGCACTCATCCAACAGCACTGCCACGTCCCGGGACGCGACGCGCACCAACCCCTTGGAGAAGTGTGCGACAGGTGCACCCCTTATCGTGGTCAAATCCGTGACAGAGCAGCACGACCGGCGCAAGGCCACGCATACACCGAGGCTGCGAGCACGAGATCGAACCACAGCGCCCGGACCGCGTCCTCTCAGCCCGAGCCACAAACCAGCCGCACGAAACCAGCAAAGAGTGGCACGTGGTGGTTTAATCCTGGTTTAGACCTGGTCTAGTCCCAGTTTAGTCCAGGTCTAGACCTGGTCCAGTCCTGGTTTAGTCCAGGTCCAGTCCAGGTTTAGACCTGGTTTAGTCCACGTTTAGCACTGGTCTAGTCCTGGTCTAGTTCCAGTCTGGTCCCAGTCCCCCGCGTCCCCCATCTATCAATCAGCAAAGGTCTACAGTCTCTTAGACAATCGTAACACAATGTTACACTATAAAAAAAATTGAAAAATAAAAATAAAAATCCGCGAAACTGCGAGGCCGCAAACAGTGAACCGCGATAGAGAGAGGGACCACTGTATAGGCTAATCATTCAATATATGAACACTGAAACAATAGCCGTGTCTCAATTCGCACTGTGCACAGTTTGTAGTGTGGTTTTTAACGGCTCATACGTCACTTCCGGCGCGACAACTGCTGTCCCATTTCGTTTTTGTCCCATGCTCTGTTAAAATGCGGTCTGAAAACCGCAGTAGTTTCCATGGAAATCGGGGCGTGGACCAACTGCGCGAAGATGCACACTTCGTGCAGTCATATATCCCAGCATGCTATGGGAGAAAATGGAGTTGGCGGCTGCATCTGGTAGTTTCGAGACCTGTCCCATTTCGCTGACGCCCATGCAGTCCGCGGACTGCACTCCGGAGTGTGCATAAAACCACACAAACTGTGTACACTGCGAATTGAGACACGGCCATCATATTTTGGGGTTCATAAACAGCAGTATCCATGTGATTAAGGATGCTCGTGAAAAAGGAATCCTAAATCTGACTAAACTCCTCATGACCTCTCTCTTGTCCATATGTTGTTGTGTATCTGCAGTACAGCATGGTTGTGGTTGTGCCTCCTCCCTGAGCTGAACAGGCACCACTGCCCTGTACAGAGGGGCTCCATGGGCCCCTCACAGGAAGGGCCTGGTCCATAACATGTTGTTCACTACAGTCCCACACATCCACACACTATCACCTGCCTGAGATCACATTTATACATATGTCTTTAAAGACCAGCAAAAGTTTTTTTAAGAAAGCAGATGGGTGTCACGATTAATTGCAATCAAATCGAAATGGATGAAATAAGCTATTTTTGAAGTACCATAATTTCCTCCACACACAACAAAATGCCCTGCTGCATAAAAAAGTGCTAGCCCTGTACAAATCTGTACAACCATGTTGTGAAATGTGATTCTTGTGTTACATGACCAGTTCATATTCAAGTCTCTTTGACAATTCTTTCAGACAAATTTAAACATTGAATAAAACCCTAATCTTATCCAATTGACAACGCTTTTCAGAAAAATTCCAGTGACATATTTTACACTTATTTAAAGTCTGACCTCGTACTCTAGTTCTTGGATGAGAGACTGCTGTGAATACCAGGTGCCACAGTGGGGCACCAGTGGCAAAAAAGCTGCTGTTGTGTCCTTAGAGAAGACACTTCACCCACATTGCCTAGTATGAACGTGGTGCGTGAGTGATGGTGGTTGGAGGGGCCGATGGCACCATAGTTTCAGTCCATTGCTGCCTATTAGGTGTCTTGAAAGGCGCTGTATAAATCCAATGATTAATTAATTAAATAATGAATTACCCAACTCAGCCCTATTTGGTTCCCAACAGAGCAGTTAAAATACCATATTTCTAAAAGTCTAATTGCAATAAATATATCAATGCAAATAAAATTGCCATTTTAATAGGTCTTTGTGATTGAACAAGGAGTGAAGAATATGTTTGGGGAAAGTCAGAGGAAGCAGGTAGTCATTTCCACAAGCTTATCACTCAAAACCTGATCGGATTAACTTGTCGGTCCCTAGCAGTTGCTTCCTTATGGGTCTTATTCAATGAAACATCTTTTAAAATGTACTAATTAGGGATGCAAATTATCGATTAATTCATTAATTGATAGTTGATTGACCTTATCGATCGATTAACGATTAACTGATAAGCGGCGTTTTTCACCTGAATTTTAGTGTTTCAATAGGGTCTTTAAGAATATAAGTTATAGTATACATAACACTGAGTCATAAATATATCATAGTATTATTATATTGTATATTCCTCAATTAATTATTCCTTAGTAAAAAGCAGACAAATGTATTGATGCTGAATAACAAAATACAGTAATCCCTCGCTCTATCGTGGTTCGCGGATTTATTTATTTATTTATTTTAAATAGTGTAACTTTTTTTTTTATAGTGTAACATTGTGTTCCGTTCTGATTGGCTAAGAGACTAGACCAGGACTAAACGTGGATTGGACCAGGTCTAGACCAGAACTAAACCAAGTCTGGACCAGGTCTGGACCAGGTCTGGACCAGGTCTGGACCTGGACTGAACCAGGATTGGGCCGCTGCGTGCCGCTGTTGGTTTCCCCCCGCGAAGCTCGGGGCCCGGGCCGCGGGCCGGCCGCGTGGGACCAGCAGCGGCGCATTCCGGGCGCCGCGGTTCGATCTTGCCTCGCGCGTACACCCGGGGCTGCTGAGCAGTGCCGTTGGTGCCTGCGGCCGACTGTGAGTCGAGCGCAGCGCGGTGCGCGGTTGCCTTGTTTCGTGACCATGCGGTTAATTACAATTAATGCATTTTGTTCGACTAACGTCTTAATCGACAATTAATCGTTAATCGATTAATTGTGGACATCCCTAGTACTAATATAGGCAATAAAGGCAATTTTCACTCATACACTATAGGCAAAGGTTTGGACACACCTTCTCCCCTTATGTTTCCTACTTACTACATTTTAGATACAGAATACATCAAATATACTGTATGAAGAAGATGTATGGAATTATGTAGTAAAGGAAAAAAGTTAAATAACAATAATACCTATATATTTTTAGATTTTATATTTAAATCCCTCAAAGTATCCATCCTTTGCCTTGCAGTGTTTGAGTTACTCTTTTGTTTACTACATTCCATATGTCCCCATTCATAGTTCTGACGCTTTCCGTGAGAATCTACAATGTAATGTCATGAAAATAAAGATCATTAAATAAAAAAAGAGTGTCCAAACTTTTGAATGATAGTGTAGCTGCTGAAAATAATACACTGTACGGAATAAGAAGCATTTCCTGAACTAGAGAAAATGTGAGTAAGCCAGTGAATTGCTTATCCCTTCCCGAAACATGTTCTCATTAGGTAGTTAGTATAAAACGTATAACTCAAACAGTAACTAGTCAAAAAAAAGAGAGCAAATGTCAATATTATTCCCCATGTACTAATTACTAATTCATACTATAATGAATACAGTTTACACAACCATGCCCAAGCCATCACCTGCGTTAAGTCATATTTCATAACTACAGGAGCATAAAACTGTGACATGATGGAGTATCGCTGTCATGGGGCTCAAACGTGTAGGGGGCTTCCTGAGAGAAGTCCAATTTACACAAACCCAGACTCTTTCCAGTCTCTTTAGGTAGTCTCTTTCTTCAGCTCATTACGCCATGTCCCGCGGGGCTCGAGTAAACATGTCTCATATTGAATCCACTGAATTATTTTTTTTTTTTTGTGCTGATAATCAATACTGGCCTGGAGGCTTTAGCGTAGTGGTGGACGGAGAGGTAGAGGTAGAGAGGCATATGGTTGGTGTGATCAGCTAGAAAGAGAGAAAGAGAGAGAGATAAAAACGAGAGAGATAAGCAAATTAGATATAGAGATATACAGCTCTGGAAAAAAATAAGAGACCACTGCATTTTTTTCTGAAATCAGCATCTCTACATGTATTACAGCCATTCCATTCCAGCGTCTGTTGAACACAAAGCTGAGCTACTTCAGTTCTTGCACCAGGAGTGGAATAAAGTCACCCAAGAACAATGTGAAAGCCTGGTGGAGAGCATGCCAAGACGCATGAAAGCTGTGATTAAAAATAAGGCTTGATTTCTGAACTCTTCTTAAGTGTAAACATTAGTATTATGGTTTTTTTTTTTTAATGAATTTGATCTTGTTTCTTTGCATTGTTTGAGCTCTGAAAACATGTATCTTTTTTGTTATTTTGACCATTTTTCATTTTCAGCAAATAAAAGCTCTAAACAATAATATTTTTATTTGGAATTTGGGGAAATGTTGTCAGTAGTTTATAGACTCAAACAAAAATGTTCCTTTTGCCCAAACACATACCTATAAGTAGTAAAATCAGAAAAACTGATTTTGCTGTGGTCTCTTATTTTTTTCCAGAGCTGTATATAATAATAATAATAATAATACATTTTATTTATAAAGCGCTTTTCAAGACACTCAAAGACGCTGGACAAGAGGTAAAATCAGTAATAAAACAAGTAACAAAACAATAAACAATCAGAAAAACATTAAACATTAAGAACCATTAAAAGCAGTTTTAAAAAGGTGAGTCTTGAGCAATTTTTTGAAGGTGGGGAGGTCAGAGCAGTCACGGATAGGTTGTGGCAGTGAGTTCCAGAGGGTGGGGGCAGCAATGGAGAAGGCTCTGTCACCCCAGGTTCGGAGCTTGGTCCTGTAGGGGAGGGACAGGAGGTTGGTGTCGGAGGAACGGAGGGAGCGGGATGGGGTGTGGCGGTGCAGAAGGTCAGAGAGGTATGATGGGGCCAGGTTATGGAGGGCTTTGTGGGTCAGGAGGAGGACTTTGAATTGGATGCGCTGAGGGATGGGGAGCCAGTGGAGGTTTTGGAGGACAGGAGTGATGTGGTCTCGGTGGTGCGTGTGGGTGAGGAGGCGGGCAGCAGAGTTTTGAATGTATTGGAGTTTGTTGAGAGTTTTGGAGGGTAGACCATAGAAAAGGCTATTGCAGTAGTCGATTCGAGAGGTGATGAATGCATGAATGAGTGTTTCGGCAGCAGAGAAAGAAAGGGATGGGTGGAGTCGTGCAATGTTTTTGAGATGAAAGCAGTCCGGGTTATGTAGTTTATGTGTTGTTGGTATGAGAGTGTGGTGTCAAAAAGAATGCCAAGGTTTCGGATGAGTGGGGATGGAGTGAGGGTTGTGTTGTCTATGGTCAGGCTGAAGTCTTGAGTGGATTTGGTGATGTTTTTGGGGCCAATAATGATTAAGTCGGTTTTGTCACAGTTTAGTTTTAGGAAATTGTGTTGCATCCATGTTTTGATTTCAGAGATGCAGTGGGTGAGGGAAGAGTGAGTTGTGGAGTTGATGGATTTGGTGGTTATGTAAAGTTGAATATCGTCGGCGTAGCAGTGGAAATGGAGGCCGTGGCGGCGAATGATGCTTCTAAGGGGGAGGAGGTAGAGGATGAACAGGAGGGGACCAAGCACCGAACCTAGGGGAGCAGTGGCGGAGGAGCAGTTGTTGATGTGGATGAATTGTTGACGGTTGGTGAGGTAGGAGTTGATCCAGGATAGTGCTGAGCCGGTGATGTTGAAATAGTTCTTGAGACGGGAGAGGAGGATGGAGTGGCTGATAGTGTCAAATGCTGCTGTAAGGTCCAGGAGGATGAGGATACTGAAGTGGCCGGAGTCAGAGGAGAGGAGGAGATTGTTGGTGACTTTGAGAAGGGCTGTTTCTGTACTGTGTTGTGGACGGAAACCAGACTGGAATGGTTCAAACAGGCTATTGGATTTAAGATGGGCTCTGAATTGGGTGGCTATGACTCGTTCCAGGATTTTGGACAGATATATAGAGAAAGAGTGAGATAGAAAGATAGAGAAAGATGGAGAGATATAGATATATAGAGCAAGAGATTAAGCGAGAAATATACAGATAAAGATATATAAAGAAATATAAATATAAAGAGAGATATAGGTAGTGGGATGGAGAGAGATGGAGAAAGAGAGAGATAGATTGAGAGACAGAAAGAGAGAGAGAGTTCAAAGGCGTGGAGTGGTGGCGCGTTTACTCAAGCTGTTCAATCAAACTGAGTGGCGATGAAACAGCTGGGCCTGCTCCGGCGTCTTCAAACACGGCTCACGGTGCTTACAGGCGTCATCGAATACACAGGAGGAGATAGGGCTGCTTAAGAGATAGGCCTTATGTGGCACAGTGAGAGAGGGGGAGCGAGAGAGAGCAAAATAGAAAGAAAGCGACAGTACAATATAGAAAGAAAGGCATAGGTTGTTTTCCTTATACTGACTCAAACTTGTTACATTTGAAGATTTTTCTTTATTATGCTGTTTTTTTATCTACTGTATATTGTTTCCTCGTCAAAAACATCCTTGGAGATGTATTTCGTGTCATTCACACATGTTTAAACAGAAAACACCTAGGCTACGTTCAGACTGCAGCCTGAAGTGACCCAAATCTGATTTTTTTTTGCCTCTAAGCGACCTGTATCTGATCTTTTAAAGACAGTCTGAACGACACAGATCCGATTTTTTCAAATGCGACCCAGGCCACTTGGATATGTGGTCCTAAAACTGATACATATCTGATCTTTTGACATGCGACTTCAGTCTGAACGGCCAGGTCGCGTTCATCCAACCTACAAGTCATCAACAAGCGAGTGGTACAAGTAGATGCTCACAAATGTACACAAACGTTCTTCTCGTCATACAAAAATTGTGTATGAACTCCATGTCAGTGAAGCAGCAAAGCACATAGCAATCCCACCACTCTCAGCACCAACACGTTCCTTTATACGGACGTTGCTACCACTGCCCCATAAAAACGCCAAGGCCAAAAACCTTGTCCTTCTTCTCAATCTTTTCCTTAAAACAAATCAGCTGTACATGTTCTGGCTCTGGTACGACAGCAACTTTAAAACTTTAAAATCTACAGGCGCTCAGTGCTAGTGTCTATGTTTAGGCGACTTCTGTAAACACTGAGCACGCTCGCTGCATGTGACATCGTCGTGTCCTCCAAGGCGCATGCGGGACACTTTTGGGGTGTTTAAAGTTCACACTGGAGATCACATACAAGTCGCATTTAAATGTGAACGACCTCGCAAAATAATTGGATTTCACACAAAAATCCAAATTGAGCTTTAAGCCCTGCAGTCTGAACGTAGCCCTTGTGATGTCATGTGGTAATACAGGAAGTTCTCGACTGTGTTTTTAAACTCCATACACCTTCACTATCATTTGGTTCAATTCAGCCCTGGAATTGCCAATCTCTAGTGAACTAAAGGTAAAGGGTAGCTGTTAACTTGAAAACTACCGCTTCATGACATCACAAAGTTAAACGGAGAATTCTGAGCTTTGGAGATGTGGACAGACTAATAATAAAGGGTTACTCAAACATGTGTGAATTAAATAAAAGTTCATGTTATTCCTCCAAAGTTTGAACTCTGCTCTGGTGATCTCTCAGTTAAAAAGACCCAATCTGATTCATTTCTAATAACTGGATCTAACATTTGATTGCTTCATACCATACTCTGTACAACTATACAACAACTCACCCTTATGCAACAGATAATACTCCCTACAACTGTATATAGCTGGGATTGGACAACTTATTTGATATTGTATTTTATACTTTACTACTTACTTTTCTATTTAATTCCGATATGTACATATACATTTATTATCATTTTTTTTTAAATTATTTTATAATTATGTCTCATCTGACACTGGTCTATTGCTCTTTGGTTGCTATTCCACCTTTGTTACCCTCTGTTGTTATATTATATTTGATGAGTGAGCTACTGTACCAAACAATGTCCCTTGTGGATCAATAAAGTTTGTCTAAGTCTAAGGCTACGTTCACACTGCAGCCTGAAACGACCCAAATCCGATTTTTTTGCCTCTATGCGACCTGTATCTGATCTTCTAATGACAGTGTGAACGACACAGATCCGATTTTTTCAAATGCGATCCAGGCCACTTGGATATGTGGTCCTAAATCCGATACATATCCGATCTTTTGACATGCGACTGCAGTCTGAACGGCCAGGTCGCATTCATCCGACCTGAGTGTGTTTCCTCCAATGAGAGTGGTACAAGTAGGCATTCACAAATGTGCACAAACGTTCTTCTCGTCATGCGAAAATAGTATATAAACTCGTATCAGTGAAGCGGCGAAGCACGGAGCAATCCCACCCCTCCTGCCTGTGACTCCGCACCCACATGTTCCTTTCTGCAGACGTTGCTGCCACTGCCCCACAAAACGCTGTGGCCAAAAACCTCGTCCTTCTCCTTCTCCTTCTCCGTCTCCTCCTTAAAACAAATAAGCTGTACATGTTTTGGCTCCGGTACGAAAGCAACTTTAGGCTACTTCCGTAAACATTGAGCGCGTTCGCTGCGTGTGACGTCATCGTGTCCTCCAAGGCGCATGCGGGACACTTTTGGGGAGTTTAGCGTTCACACTGGAGATCACATACAATTCGCATTTAACTGGAAATGTGAACGGCCTCGCAAAAAAATCGGATTTCACAAAAAAATCGGAATTGAGCATTAAGCCCTGCAGTGTGAACGTAGCCTAAGTCTAATTCTTACACAGCCCGATGTGCCGTCCTAGGCAAGCTGATGAGAGATTAGTAAACTTTAGTTATGATGAAAACAAAAATTCTCAAAATTATGCGGAAAATGGAAAAAGAAAGTGGGAGTTTAAAACTATTATTCAAATGAAAAAGTTAGTTGCTGTTAAAATCCTACTCTGTGTGGTGTCCTTGGACAAGACACTAACTATCCTTCCTGTGAGACTAGCGACAGTCAGAGAACCAGCCAATTAACCCCTGTAGCTGTAGCTAGAGCAGTAATTAACCACACCACCAAGACAAAGCGCTGAATAAATAATGCACAGATCAATGAGAGTATATAATAGTCTATGAGAAAAAGTTAAGATGTAATAAGCAGTATTAATATGGAAAATTACAGTCATACAGAAGAAATTAAACTGCAGCACAATCGCAAACGCCATAAATCTCATTTCGTACGGATCATGAACTACTCCGTGTTGGATAATAGGCAGCGTTATGTAATGTTTTTGAAGTGTAGTGTCTCCAAATGACACAGGAGCATCAGTCAGTCTCGATTGTGCTTACCTGGACTAAAACACAGCGCTGTGACAGGGCAGGGGTCAGCTGTCAGGGGTGCTCGTTGTGTAATAGTAGCTGTTCATGTCAAGGTACTGTCATCGCCGTGTTGTTCTTGCTACACCAGTGGACAACGCGCGCTGTCTGAAGCATCTTTTTGCTAATCAGGCCTCAAGCGCCCTCAGCACACTTTTAATTTGTGACAAAATATGGGAGCGCACTTCAACACATGTGCTGTTATCAAATGAGGAACAAGCCCCACATGTCAAAGAATGACTCTGGAGTGGGGTTGAAAATGATGGAAAAACTATGTGGGTAATATGAGTATGTGTAACCTAAAATGGAGCGCAACAACCTGCAAACCTTGAAGCTCTTGGTCTAGATCAGGGGTCGGCAACCTTTACCACTCAAAGAGCCATTTGGACCCGTTTCACACAGTAAAGAAAACTGGGAGCCACAAAACCCTTTTGAAATTTAAAATGAAATAACACTGCATATAACAGCTTTTTTTTTTGCCTTTGTGCCATAGAATTACATTTTGAAAATGAATGAACTAAAATAAAATACATTTTAATTAAATACAGTGGTCCCTCGTTATATCGTGGTTCACTTTTCGTGGCCTCGCTGTTTCGCGGATTTTTTTATTCCAATTTTTTAATAGTGTATCAATGTGCATTTCTGCGTCCTGATTGGCCAAGGGACTGTAGACCTTTGCCGATTCATCAGTCATTCTCCTCCGTGTCTCCTGTACAGAATGCGTTCAGTTTGCCAGATTTATGTAAATGTTCGATTGCAGTGTGACTCTGAAGTGCTGCAAGTTTTCTCCCCGCCACAGTGAAGCGGTGCCAGAACAAAGAAGCTCAGTCATAAGAATTGTGAAATACACACAAAATACACTTAGGTTTCATTCTATAATACTGTGCTTTTTGTTGAAAATCTCCAAAAGTTTGAGTGTTTAAACAAGAGAGAAATGTGAGAAAACATTAATTCCAGTCTGAGAAAAGTGCAGAATGTGTGTGGTGAGGCGTTTACAGCCTTAAAACATGGAGAATAATTGTAAAATATAAAGCTGACGACTTCGCGGATTTCATTTATCGTGGGTTATTTTTAGAACGTAACCCCCGTGATAAATGAGGGACCGCTGTACTGAGCCGCAACAGAGGGATCCGGCTCCGGAGCCGTGGGTTGCCGACCCCTGGTCTAAATGTAATTTTTTTTTTTTTTTTTAGAAATTTCAGAAACCATTTAAAATCATTTTCTGAGACATCAAAAACTGTGAAATTACAAATGCATTTAGCAGTTTTAGTTATAAATCATAGTATGCAACTTTCTGGAAGTGGAAAGTCAACTGCAGGATTCTATGAAAATGAAAAGTTAAAACCATTCTTTTGAACATTCTCTAAAGAAATAGTTACTACATCATTGGTTAGTCTCCATTGTGCCTTTAAAATCCAAATATTTGATTTTTTTTTTCAAAATGTCTAAAGGTAAAAGTGGATGGGATTTTTACTTGGGGCGGGAATGTTGAGCTACGTAGCAAGAAATTGTTAAAGAGTGCTGGCTGCCGACCTCCTACCCTGAAGGCTCTACCCTGAAGGCTCTACCCTGAAGGCTCTACCAGCAGCTGAACTAAATAATATGACACACTTCTACCAGAGTATATAATTCAACACATCATTACAGCCATCATGTCAAACAGCTTTAATATTGTTAAATCATTTATTTGACAACTACTGGGGATCTGGACATGGTAGCCTAATGTGCATGTTCCTGTTCATGTATTACTTATTTTATTTATTCCATTCTTTTCTATTCTATTAAACCATGACAGATTTGTACCGGATCTTAAGACACCGAGTCTGCAGCCACATGCAACCTACTATGCTATATTACATCATTGTACGTGTTGACAAGTAATTACCTTACGTCTTATCTTTGTGAAAACCTGTTTCTAAATGGTATTTACAAAAGCAAAACAGAGGGAGACACAACACAACACAAAAAGATATTGATTCAAGATGAGTCATTTATTTGGTGATTAAATGTACGATCTTTAGTCCGTCTTCGCTACAATAAAATAACCTTTCAACACGAGCTTTATCACCTTATGTTTTCTTTACTAGACAGCCGACTCAGGCAACAGATGATAAAAGGTGTAATTAAATACTTTCTACATAACAAACTAATGAAAAAAAAGACCTGTGGATAGACAGTAAGTCATGTGAGGGTCCTCTGTGGTAGGGCCCTCTGGGTAAAGGTCTGCAGCCAAACTGTGGTGGAAATATTCTCTCCATGAATTGTAACATTGACAAATCTAAATAATTTCCACATAATTATCACAATGAAAATGGTTTAACAACTTGTAGTAGCAGCTTTTGAGAGGAGTAAGACAAAAACAACACCTACCTACCTTTATACTTTACAGACTTTATTTTACCTTATCCACGCAATCATGTATTTGATGATGCTCACGGTGAAACTGAAATGCTGCTACAATCTGCTTATTAAAATAAATTGGCCAGATTTGTAGTTGAACATTTGGCTGGAAATACTTCAAGATAACAAGGTCTAGGCATAAAAGTGGAAATTGGGCACTTAGCTTGAAATGAGTTCAGCTTGAAATTTTCACACACACACACACACACACACACACAAAAATCAGTAATCCTCAAATTTTGTACAACTAATTCTTCATTGAAATCCATTGCGATTGGTAACAGACATTGGGACTAATTATACCAAGAGTTGCAACTGGTAAAAATTTTTTACAGAAAGCCTCAAAATTTTACATTCAGTTCATGGCACCAAAATCGTGTCAAACGCCTCTCGTGCATGTTAACACAGTGCTCCTGAAGCCACAGTCTAAACGCAGTTATATGGTTCTGAAAGATTATAATCTGGGATTATAATCCTCCATAGGCATATTTTCATATGAACATGTCTAGATCATGTCTACATCTTTTGTTTGCTATAACCAAATTAGGGACTGTCCGACATAAGAGATTTTCAGCTGATACTGATGTGATATGATGACCGATATTTGTCTTAACTGATATGTTGGAATAAAATTACTGTTAAATTGTTTTAAATGTGTTAATTAAGTGTTCGTGCATTAAAGATAATGGTTTGTGTGTGTGTGTGTGTGTGTATATATATATATATATATATATATATATATATATATATATATATATATATATATATATATATATATATTTTATTTATTTATTTATTTATTTATTTGGGATATAATGTAATTTGCTGCATAATTTATTTAAAATTCAAGATTCAAAGCTTTTATTGTCATATGCACAGTAAAGAAAAACATTTCCCTGTACAATGAAATTCTTACTTTGCTGCCCACCCTGGATGCCATACTGGAGTATGCAAAAAAATGTAAATAAATAAGATAAAGATATGCATGTAATCAAATAGAAACAATCTTTACAGAATATAAACTATGAAAAATATAGGCTAGGTGATATGTACATATTTACAGATTTATGATGACTGTATAAACATACAGCCACATCTTCTATGTTCTTTTTCGATTGCAACTCACTAGTCTGTTTATGCACTGGAATGACACTTGAGAATGACATGTGGCGCAGAGAATGAAGAAAATGTTTTAGGTCAAGTTGTATCACTGTAATATCCAGATACTAATGGACGCTAATAGTAGATTCAAAGATTCAAAGCTTTTATTGTCATATGCACAGTAAAGAAACACATTTCCCTGTACAATGAAATTCTTACTTTGCTGCCCACCCTGGATGCCAAAAGTATGCAAAAATTAAAATAGATAAATAAGATGAAGAGAAGCATGTAAAAAAAATATAATCAAATAGTAGTATAGAAACTAGAAACTAAACTTATTAGAAAAAAGCACATAAGAGTTTAGAATGGTCACAGATCTAGATCAGAACTAGCAAAAGACCACATGATGACTCTAAAGAAATTAGAATTTTGCACTGAAAATTACATTCTATAGGATTGACCTGTCAAAACGGTAGAGAATATTGAAATTATCGTATTGTGACTAGGGATGGGAATTGAGAACCGGTTCCTGTTGAGAACCAGTTCCGTGTGTTTCAATTCCACGGAATCAATTATCAGTTTATCTAACGATTCTCTAAACGATTCCAGCCAGCACGATTTACGCACAAAAGTGGTGGGATTGCTACGTGCTTCGACGCTTCACTGATACGGAGTTTATATACTATTTTCGCTTGACGAGAAGAACGTTTGTGAAAATGAACTTTTAACTTCCACTTGGAAACATGACACGTTTGGGAGACGTTCAGGAGATGTTCGGGACAGGTCCGTTTTTCTGGAGCTCGTGTACAAAGTGTGGTCGGATACTTTAGCAGCAGAAAGTCTGGGGATATAAGCGAATACACGTGGAGACACGCACATTTTCCGACAACAGAGCGACACGGGGTGAGTCATATTATTATCATATCATTTCTGCATCAAATGGAGATATTAGGTGAAAGCAGCGGCTTGTGTCAACATTAGACTGTGTACTAAACCGGGACTAAACCAGGACTAAAACAGAACTAGACCAGGACTAGACCAGGACTAGACCAGGACAAGACCAGGACAAGACCAGGACTAAACCTGGACTAAACCTGGACTAAACCAGGACTAGACCAGGACTAGACCAGGACTAGACCAGGACTAGACCAGGACTAGACCAGGACTAGACCAGGACTAAACCAATACTACACCTGAACTAGACCAGGACTAGACCAGGACTAGACCAGGACTAGACCAGGACTAGACCAGGACTAGACCAGGACTAAACCTGAACTAGACCAGGACTAGACCAGGACTAGTGCTAATCTTGGTGCTAATCAAACAGTTTGTTCTCCTTTTTTCCCCAAATTAGAACCGATAAGAGAATTGATAAAGAATCGAATCGTTAAGCAGTATCGATAATGGAATCGGAATCATAAAAATCTTATCAATTCCCATCCCTAATTGTGACAAAACTAGCTTCAAGTACGCTGGACTAAACGGGACTAAACCAGGTCAAAGGTGTGATTAAACATATCTTAACAAAGAAACTAGATCTAAAACTGTCAAAGCACTGCTGCTACTCAACCCACAGCTTCACAACCACTTCAGTCATCATCATCATCATCTGCTTCGTCTACAATGACATGCACTGGCCCCTCCCCCTCACACCCTTCTTCCTTCTGGCCCCTCCCTCCGCCTCCTCACCTCCTCCGTCCATCTCCATCCATCCGCCCAGCCTCTCACATGTTGCAGAGTGAGTGCCATGCTGCTCGGAGGATGAGACTTGCTGCCATGTGGGAATTTCTACCAAAAAAATCTGCCATCCAAGACTAGGATCGATTTGAGCTTGAAAAATTCTGGAGATAGCACAAGATTGCTTTGAAACTTTTTCTTACAAAGTCCGTGCAACAGTTTTTCTCCTTTAATACTCCTCAAAACGAGTGGCTTTTTAATGCTAACGTGCATCGGACGTACCCAAGAATTTATCCAGGTTTGAAACTGACACAAAGACGATCTTAAAACACTATGCGATGTTTTACGACTGGACTAACTCTTCTCATCAATTCTAAAAAAAAAGTTGAAAACCTGCATCATTTCTTCAGCAACCTTGGACTAGACTATTGAAAATTTCGTACATAAAAATAGCCATTGTACCTGCCAAGTGGTCCCTTCTCGTAACTTGTTTGGAGAGCGGATTGCGACGTACTTAGCAACTGGTGAGGATGAGCGCTGTTGCGATGACCTACGTGTATTTGGCAAGAGTGTTTTTCAGCTCGTTGGAGAGGAGGAGAGGAGCGAGGGAGCAGGGGAGGGGACGAGGAGGAAGGAAGCAGTGAGAGTGGACCAAGGTGTGAGGATAGGAGGCAGGAGACACTGGAAAGGCACTGGACAAGTCAAGTCTGAGAACTGCAAAAAAACAAAAATTGTCAAGATTTTTCTCCCAGATTGCGAGGTGAGTACATGGTTGATTTTGAATTCTTCTTGGCAGGAATTGCAACTTTGGAAGGATATTTCACAGGTTAATGAATAGTGGAAAAAGTGCTGTGTATCGTCAGTTGTCATCCCAGGCTTACTCAGTCCACTCCAGGCTGCATAATATTATTGTCTTGTACGTTCTTGTACAACTGTAAATGTTTATTTTATGTTCAGGATGTGCACAGAAAGGAATATTAGATGTGGAATCAATCAAAGTCAAAAGGTATTACAAGTGGCGGGACCTTGGATACGTGGTATTTCAAGTTTGGCAAACTCTCACCTTGTATTTTCAGATTTGTGAGATAAAAATGAATTTGTGAAGTGCTGTGTGCAACACTAATGAAGGACATCTATGCCAGGAATTCAATGCTATTACAGTACAGGCATATTTCAACTAGCTGTGTTTGGAAACTGTAAGCAATGTCAGTGCAGTTATACAAATGTAAAAATGATCATTGTAAACAAGAAGTAAACTGGCTATGATCCAGGATTAAACCAGGACAAGGCAGCTAGGTAGACCTACAGTCAGAGACAGTAATAATTACATTTCTCTGTGTAATTAATCGATTATTTATCAAGTCTTGTTAATGGAGAGGTCTACGGGTAATCCTATGACATTATAAGTGTATGGTTAGGGGCAGAATTCAGACTTTTGAGGAAGAAATTTAGCTTTGAAATCAATTTTAATTTTGTTTTAGAAAATGAAATAAAATCAAATTGAAAATCGAGATAAATCAATATGAGGGAAAATTCATATACATATATATTTTTTACAACATCAACTGGGTCTCAGACTAGCAAAAATGATATACTTTCCATTTGATTATTTGTACAAAAAAGTTGAAAATGCGTTCTTTCAATGGCCAGCATCAAAGCAAGGAGGCAAATCTGCACTGTTAAATTGAAACGTCACTCGAAAAGCTGAAATTTTCCTCTCTACTTCAAGCTGCTAGTATTTGGAGATGAAAGTGTTGCTAGTGTCTGGAATCTGTAAGCGGCTTTATTTAGCATCCCACATCCTCTCTCCTCCATCTCCATCGGCATCTCTTTGCTGTCCTATAGTAATGATCCAAAGAACGACCAACAAAGCGGCTATGATGTTTTGTTTTTTTCCAATGCAGCAGAGTCTAGACCTCATTCCTTTGCAGTATTGGTGTCGGTATTGACACTGGGAAATGGAAAACCCGAATATGAGATCGGGGAAAACCAGGGCTCTGCTATTAATTGGGCCACAGAAAGCAGGAATTAAGAGACAAAATGGAAAATGTTTTTTAAACTACCAAAGTTGAACTAGAGCTACTTCTTCTTGATTAAAACACGGCTAATATATAATAATAATAATAATAAATGCATAAACCTATCAAACACCAAACCAAAAAAGTTGAAAAACCAGAACAGTATCAAGACAAAACCAAATATTCATTTAGGACTTTAATAAACAAAGAAAGCAAATAGAAATGGTAAAGTGAATTATTTTTTCAAATCATACCATGCCGCTACTTAATCTCAGTGAATCTTACTAAACTGTACCAGCTATCAGTCAATCAATCAAATGTTTATTTTTTATTTTACCAGTAGAATACCAGTGTATGGATGAAAATAATAGCAAGGACGGTAAACAGACCCGAAAGCAAAGCTAACCAAGTGAAAGTAGCGTGCGCATTAACCCTGCTGTCAAACACTGCAGACTACGCAATGAATTCTAGCAAACTTTAGCTTCCAATTTAAATCCTCAAAGACGTTACATAAATCTTGTGGTATCTGATCCTTTGCAAACGTCAGTGTCCTATCCTGAACGTGAGGGCTGACAGTTTGATGCCAGTTCTTAGTAGTCCATTTGATTATGATCTCCATTAGCTCTATTCCATTAGATCACAGCTACTTCTTCCTGGAGTCAGCATGCTGCCATTGTGTCCTTGGGCAAGACACTTCAACCGCCTTGCTTATGTACGAGTGTGTCAAGTGATTGATCGATTGCCGGTGGTCGGGGGTGCTGTTGGAGTAGATCGGCAGCCATGTCTCTGTTAGCATCAGTCATGTCGGGAATAAATACATCTCTTCAGTTAAAAGGTGCACTGCGCAACTTTTCTAGTGGAGTGTCTGTCGCCTACTTGTTTCCATGGCGATGTTATTGCTTTGCCTGGAATGTGACATTATGATGTGAAATTAAACACATCTATCTAGCATTTATTCATTACGGGTGTTTCTGTTCTATTCAAAAATACAGTAATTCTCTCTGTGAATAAGGTTGCCTCTCCACAGATCTGACCTGTAATATACTTTTAGCTTATAGCCGTCTCCGTTGAGATAGATAGGTTTACCGTGATTTTACCGTGGAACATTCTAGACAAAGCAATAACATCTCCACAAAGACAAGTAGGTAATGGACTCTAAATCAGAAAAGTTGCACAATGGACCTTTAAAAGTTGCACTGTGTAACCTTTTGGTCGGGGGGTCCATCACCTGTTGGTTTCTATGGATATGTCATTTCTCTGCCTGGAACGTTCCACAGTGTGACATTAAACAGATCTACCTTATATTTATTAAATTATAGGTGATTTTATAGCTAAAAAATACCTAGAAAAACCTGTGAGCAGTGTTTTCTCTCCACAGATCTGACCTGTAACCTGGTCTGGTTTATCTCCATGAAGATAGAAAGGTTTAATACCATACTGTGGAACATTCCAGACAAAGCAATAACATCTCCATGGAGAAAAGCATTTGACGGACCCTCCACCAGACAAGTTTTGCAATGCACCTTTGAATTACAATCGTATATTTTCATATTTTCTGTATCCTTGACCTCATTCCATTGCTGTTTTGACGCTTGCGTCCGTGGTCTAATTCAGAATGTGTAATGACGCCGGAACATCGAAAACACACAAGCGCGGGTGATTGGGCCGATTCGTCTCCGTTAGCCAAGCATCTCTGTGTTTGTCAATCCAGTTAGTTGAATCAGTGAAGGCCTAATGCTATTTGCCTCTGTCTTATTATGATTGAGACTTGATAGGTGCCCATTAGAGGCTGTGGTTAAACTTAGAGCTGCAGGCCAAGAGGATGGATGTGTCTACTAATGTGTACTGATGAGACGGCCAAGTCGACTGCAACCTGTTTCTCATATGATTGAAAGCACGTTTGTCAAATAGAAGTTATACAAATCTCTTGGAGGTTTTGTGAAATGAGCCTTTGCAAACATCAGTGCCATATCCTGAACGGAGGGTTGACAATCTGATGCCAGTTCTTAGTAGTCCATTTGATTATGATCTCCATTAGCTGTATTCAATTAGATCCCAGCTATTTCTTCCTGGAGTCAGAAGAATACTGCCATTGTGTCCTTGGGCAAGACACTTCAACCGCCTTGCCTATGTACGAGTGTGTCAAGTGAGTGAGTGAAGTCAGAATTAGCATTAGCAGTATCAGGAATATTTCTAAACCAACTAAAATGACTCAAAACACACTCTACTCACGTGACAACTTTGCTCAGTCTCTTGGCTTGTAATATGAGGTGGATGAAGTGTCTTGCTCAAAAACACAACACCGGTGGATGGAAGTATTGCAACATGGTCATCCACAAATTGAATAATGAAATATTTGGGAAAGAATGCCTTGCAAAATCATTCAAAAACATTGCTAACGGATCTTAGAAGTTGAGCGTTCAATACTTGGGCCACTGTTGTAGAATTAATTGAAGTAGCCTGAAAAATGAAGAGGCATATGGCTGGAGTTTTAATGCAGTAGAGGTTTATGGGTCCAGGTCTGATGACATAGGCCTAGATTACAAGAATTGAGCTGGCAGTGAAAACAGAAGTAGAGTTTCTCTAAAGAGCCACGTTTTGAGTTTTACCCCGTCCATAACTGAATTGGCAACTCTATGCTCTTTAGTTCCTTAATGGACATAACAAACACTATGCAGGCCCACTCACTGGGTAATTACTGCATGCTCACCAAAATGTCCAAAGAAAGTATTCTGGGTTAGGGCATGGCAATACAGGCTTAAATAGTGAAAATAATATTGTAATAATTATATAGTTGATGATATACCTATAGTTGCTTAAAGGTGCATTGTATAACTTTTCAGGTGGAGGGTCTGTCAAATGCTTTTCTCCATGGAGATGTTATTGCTTTGTCTGGAATCCAAAGGAGAAGTTCAATTTGTCAACTGGACAAAGTTTGTTTGGTTGAAAACGTTTCGCCGCTCATCCGAGAGGCTTCTTGGATTCTACCTGGACGACTGAGGGACTTTTCACTTTGTCTGGAATGTTCCACAGTATGGTCTTAAACCTTTCTATCTTCATGGAGACCAGACTGGACCAAGTTATAGGGCAGATATGTGGAGAGGCGACCCCGCTCACAGTCAGAATGCCTGTTTTTCTAAGTATTTTTGAGCTATAAAATACATAGAAAAACAGCTCTTGACATAAAAAACATCATTGGTTGAGCGGTCAGCTCCACTGACCCACAGGTTGGTGGTATGATTCCAGCTCCCACAGATGAATGCTGCCGTTCTGTCCTTGGGCAAGACACTTAACCCACCTCACCCCCAGTGTCTGTGTACACTGGTGTGTGAATGGGTGAGTGGTTCCTTGTTGTAAAGCGTTTTGGGTGCCTTGAAGGTGGAAAAGCGCTATATAAAATTGTGACCATCTATATAAAGATGTGACCATAAACCCATTTGTAATTGCAAAAATGTAACAGAGATGTTTAATGTCATACTATGGAACATTCCAAGCAGAGCAAAACATATCCATAGAAACAAGCAGGTGACGGACCCCAAACCAA
Organism: Paratrypauchen microcephalus; assembly: GCA_036785185.1. Classification (NCBI taxonomy): domain Eukaryota; kingdom Metazoa; phylum Chordata; class Actinopteri; order Gobiiformes; family Gobiidae; genus Paratrypauchen; species Paratrypauchen microcephalus. The sequence continues at coordinate 16,818,208 of JAVJIX010000003.1, read as the reverse complement.
TAGTGACCTGTATGTACAACTAGACTTGCGTGATTTATCGATTAAATCAGTTAATTCGAATTTACAGTTCAGGACGATGTTTTTTTATGAAAATCAAATTTTTTTTTGTTATTTTTTACATGCAAGCGGAACTAATGTGCTGCCACGTTTTACACGGGTAAGTTAGCGGGGCGTACCCAAACATTGTACGAGCTAGCACGGCTAGCGAGTGAGGGAAAGCCGGAGCTTGTACCAAACAAAGGTGTCGCTACATCTGTTATATGGAACTGGTTCGGTTTTCTTGCGTCGGACTTAGAACAAACGAGTGCTCGCTGTAAGGTCTGTTCAAAAGCTGTTGCAGCACGACAAATGTATCCTAGCGCCTGCAGCAGAATGGAAGAAGTGCAGGTCCCCACAGCGCGAGCACATATTGTAAAAGTCATGGTGCCCATATATACTGTGGAAAAGCCCAGATTCATTAACATGGTGAACGTTTTGGACCCGAAGTATGTGCTACCAAGCCGCGAATATTTTTCTGAAGTTGTCACAGCTGTATAGACTGCACAAGCTAACATACATGAACACAGACAGTGGCTCCCTCTTTTCTGCATCACTCAAGGAAAAACTAAAACTAAAACACAACACTACCCACTCCAGTCCATCTTTCCCACAATCAGGGAATAATTTAGCTCCATAAAATGCTTCTTTATAAAAGAAAGATATTTATATTGTGATATATATATTTTTTAAAACAATAACATCTTAATTGATGCAAGGTGTAATGTATTTGTTTTATAAAAGAACGTTGCATTGTTTTGAGCCATTTGTCATCTATTATTTGTTTTTGAGTAGGGCAGAGAAAAATCGATTAAAATCGGAAATCAGATTTTTTTTTTTTAAATCTGAGATTTTATTTTTAGGCCCAGCTCTATGTACAACCTGGTTATGGCCATTTAAATTCTGCATCCATTCCTTGCCTTATCTTTTTCATTATTAGCCCAAAAATATTAATGCCACTGACGCAAACTGACATGGATCTAGAGACATCCTTTGGACACATTTGAGTGGAAGGATCGTTTTAGGTGAGGCCAAGATTATCAATAGACGCAGCATCAAAGAACAAGTGAATGGTGCCCTTTGTGCAATCGCCGTGGCAACTGCACAATCAACCCCCAACAATGCACAGGAAGAGAGAGGAGGCCTGACAAAATGAGCACCCCCGAGGTTACAACGTGTTTGACAGTTCTGTCTTTATTCTAAATGTCAAGTGAGGTTTATCAAGGCGATCGATAAAACGAAATCCCCAAGGTCTCACACGTGAAATACTGCCATAATACAAGCTGCCACACTACAAGCATGTCTGACTTTAACCACGTGAAAGTGAAAATCCCATACAGTGATACTAAATTCTAAAGGTTATTGTGTAAAAAAAGCTGCTAGCCCTGCGTTCATGTTACGGCTGCGAGACTGAAATCACAATATGAATAGATGCAATTAGCAAATCACAAAGGCTGCAGTTTTTGAAGTGTGATAATTACCTCAAAAAACAACAAAATATCCTGCCTTATTCTGCATTAAAAAACTGCTAACCCTGTAGTTTAGATTGGTACTAGCTCTGAAATGTGATTCTTGTATTTGTTTTCAGTTCAGCTCATATTTCCGCCTGTTTGTCAATAGTCCTGGATTAAAATGTGATCTCTAAACATAAATTGCGAATCTATTCACATTCACAATGCTTGTCAGAAAAATCACAGTTCGATGTTTTTCCTAAATCGTGCAGCCCTAGTTGAGGTCATTCTTAATTGAAATGTTTATGCTCCATTTGTTAAAATGAATGAATTATGAACTATGACTATACTTGGAAATTCAATCCCAAAGAACTAACTAAATTATAATTAGAGTTTCTTTTCCAAAATTGTTCAGTAAAACTGTAATCCCTGGACCTTAATGCAGTCAATAGTAGTCAAGTTGTAGCTTTGCTGTGAAAAGCCTTGTAAAATACATGTAACTTTTTTTTTTAAATATTTAAACTTTTTACTACCTGTTGATTCTCCAAGATCTGGGTTAAAAGTGAACACTGCATTCATGAATAGAATGCATAATGTATAAAAATGTGTCGATATGAGTGATGTTGATTGAAGGAGAAGAAGGACAGACTGGTACTCCGACCCTGGGCAGCTGTGGCGATGTGGAAGGAGCTTACACCAGTGACTGAGACTGTGAAGCGAATGAATAATGCACAAATGGTTTTGAGACCAATTTGCAGGTGTTCCAACATTTTTTTTTAACAGGCCAGACATAAAACCTGAAGATGACCACACAGCCTCTACCACCTGCCCTCCCCAAAGTAACCATAGCACTGGATGCATTTTACACACAGCCATGTTAAAAGCCCTGCTATTTGTACAGGCAGGTGCTAGGACATAATAATCACCTAAGAGAAATCTATCTGGCCTTCCACTCAATTCAAACAGCTCTGTGTACGTAATTACCTCATCAGGCTGTGATTTGTCTAAACAAACTGAGAACACTGTGGCCTCCATGGACCAATGGCAAATAGTCACTATTACCTCACTAATGTGAAAAGACAAATGTGTATTCCTGCTACTGAATTTCTCCAGCTAAGCTGTTCTAATGAAAACATGTTGAATAGACAGTACTGTATAATTAATGTTCAAGGACGGCCAATAAGCCAGGAGTGTAATCAGCCATTTTAATGACAAATTAACAGTACATTTTCTATGAGATTTAACAAAATAAGAAGTGCAGTAATTAACATGGTGATTCAGACCAGCACCCCATGAGCATACTACCCACAGATCCAACGGTTAAATGACTCAAATGTGCATGTCAACTATTGAGCAAATAAACTGTGCTCCAATGGTATTAATGGTATCATAAAAACATTCCAAATGACGGAGTGTAATCAGCCAATATCTTATCCTATGGACAAGATATTGACTCAATTCTAGTGTTGTCAATATATTAAAATTTCAAACTAAATTTTGATACTAAGGATAGAGGTTACTCAACACCACAATGATAGTAAAACTCCTCTTTTTTTAGCCAATAGATTGATTTGTGTGCAGCTTCTTTAAAATTACCACATGCTCTTATAATAGTTGTGTTATATAAAGACCATTTAAAAAACATTTGAAAGGTCCAGTGTTGTCTTCCGTATGTGAATTTTGTCAATACTTGTTAAGTGAGTCCTTAGTTTCTGTATTGATCAGTATCTGGGTAGTGATTTTTGACCACCCTACTCGATAAGTAAAATTCTGTGCTGTTAAAATGTTGCCGCAGTCCTCATTTTGCAAGATTGTGGCTCTGAATTGATTATCAGTCTTTGTCTGTTATCCACAAGGACCCAAAAATGAACAAGAACATGATATGAAAAACAGTTGAAAAGATATTTCACAGATTAAAAACTCTTTAAAAAATTTTATTGGAAAAAGTAGACTCCTTGAACCACCCCCAACTTTACAACATTCAAAAGTAATTTAAAAAGAGTGGCAATGACTTCATGTTATCTGCAGTACATACAACAGCGCTTAAGTACGTGCACTACATTCAATACTTTAAGGTATATGCAGTAGAAACAGAAGTACATTTAATACATACAGAACCTCAAACGTGTAATACTTCAACATGTCATGGTACGTGCAACTGATACTTTGCATAGCATCACACTGAGTGTTCTACATGTATCTCTGTTGGTGTAATGGTCAACAGTTACCATGGTTACACAAGGTGCACATTAGCAAAAATTGTTTCAATATAATCTGCAAACTCAAGAAAAATACAAAATGGATTTAAATAACACATTTTCAGGAGCATGTGATCAATAGAAGCAGTTTGTTCCTATTTAGGAGTAGTTTAGTCCTGGTTTAGTCCTAGTTTAGTCCTTGATTTTCAACAGAAAAGGTCAGTGAAAATCTGCAAGTTAGCCCATGACAGTAATTTTATGTGAGAGACTGACTGTTTAAGTGCACAAATCATCTAACGGTTGTAGTTCTAACTAAGTCAGTATTTCTGGCTAGACAGTGTTAAAATAAAACTCTAACTTGCGTAACAAAGCAGTGCCTACAGTTAGCTTCACACAGACCCTTGGAATGTTGATGAAATCAGCTGCAAAGTGTCAATATATCAGCTTATTTTTAGGACAATGCACTGTGGCACTTTAACTTTCTCATCTCAACAAATCTACTCCTGAGTCTGCGGTGATGCATTGCTCCTGTCCTGCTCCTGTCCTGCCCCTCTCCTGCTCCTGTCCTGCCCCTATCCTGCCCCTATCCTGCCCCTATCCTGCCCCTATCCTGCCCCTGTCCTGCCCCTGTCCTGCCCCTGTCCTGCCCCTGTCCTGCCCCTGTCCTGCTCTTGTCCTGCTCCCGTCTGCTCCTGCCCCTATCCTGCCCCTATCCTGCCCCTGTCCTGCTCTTGTCCTGCTCCTGTCCTGCTCCCGTCTGCTCCTGCCCCTGTCCTGCCCCTATCCTGCCCCAATCCTGCTCCTGTCCTGCCCCTGTACTGCTCCTGTACTGCTCCTGTACTGGACCTGTCCTGCTCCTGTCCTGCTCCTGTCCTGCTCCTGTCCTGCTCCTGTCCTGCTCCTGTCCTGCTTCTGTCCTGCCCCTGTCCTGGACCTGTCCTGGACCTGTCCTGCTCCTGTCCTGCTCCTGTCCTGCTCCTGTCCTGCTCCTGTCCTGCTCCTGTCCTGCCCCTGTCCTGCTCCTGTCCCTGTCCTGCTCCTGTCTCTGTACTGTATTTAGCCTGCTGTAGTTTGTGCCATTTGTAATTCTAATGTGAAGTTACTGTCTGTGGTCCCGATGTTTGCGATGCTGTTGCTGTATTTTATGTTAAGAGTGGCTATTAACGTTACCATCAGCCTGTTCAGACGCAATATGGAAATTAACCAGGCATATTTACATAGAATACAATAAGCTCATTATCATGCACTGTCCATTTTCAAAATAAATACATCATATAAATAAATAAATAAAAGTAGCCAACACTTCAACTTTTGGAGGTTTTAGTGGGTGTCTGAGTGAGTTTTTCCGCTGCCAAATGCCGGATTTCATGGTTACAGTAATTGGCCATAAAAATGGACTTTAGAAAGCAGTGCCTCCCACGTACAATTAAGCATCCTCTAGAGAATGGGCACGCTGCTGTACGCCGTGACTAATCTGACAATGTGGGCACAACACGGAGAGGGGGAGCCGTGGCGCAGACAGTCCCGAGAACGCACCTCTGGCATTTACTCCAGCACCCGCTAATGTACCAGCGAAACATCAAAACATCGAGCCATTCACACCGGGAGGGAGGGAGGGAGGGAGGAGGAAGGAGGGAGGGTCGAAATGGTCGCCACTTCTCTGAGAATAAACAGATGCGTGCATTTCAGCGCAATCAGACGGGTCAAATGTGTTCAGTGTGACAAAGGTACATTTTCGGAGGTTTAAGAATGAGGGAATGTTTTAAAAGGTCCTATATTATGCAAAATTGATATTATGAGCTTCAAGTCATGTTATAATGTTGTGTTCTCAAAAATATACTTGGAGTTTCAAAATTTGGGGCACTTTCAATACATAATGAAACAAACTAAAGCCCAATTATGACTTTAAAGTAGGAGAAACCATGTTTTCTTAAGTAGCTATTCTTCAATTAAAACATTTTACATGAGAAACTATAATATTTTAATATTTCATAAGTGGTTAGATTGGATATTTTGATGTTATTGGATACAGTAAATCTTTGTCATTTATCCCCATAATTGCCATAAAAACAAAATACTCATCCGTTTTTTTATGGGTGTAGTATTTTTCCAGATCCTCTCAGTATTATTGTTTATTGTCTATATTTCTTCAGTGGTATATCATACTTCAAAATTTGTTATCGTGACAGGCCTGGTGGTAATTAAAATACATTAATTTTTAAAAAAGATATAATTTTTACATTTTATTCCATAAAGATTAGCAATCCCAGGGTTAAAATTACCCAAATGAAGGTGTATGAGGGTTGGTGTTGTTGGTGTGTTAAACATGTGTGAATGAAACAAAACATATCTCTAGATGTGTTTGTGATGAGGAAACTTTATAATAAATCAGAAAAAAGCATAATACACACCCTTTAATGTATAATAATGGTAATCAGTATCGCTACAATGCAAGCAGGCAAGCTATCCGTCAGTGTCATTATGCAAATAGTTGGCCAACCATTATATAATGTGTATTTCACTAATAGCCATTTCAAGCGGCTGCATTCACATGGTATTCAAGCTTGACCCACAGAGCACTTCTTTGACACCAGAGACAACTGCACAACCAGCTCACAGACGGATTGCGTACATATAACTGAGCACGCCGGGGTCCACGTGAGCGAGTTTAGTACAAACCTAAAGCCAACAGTGGGCTAAAGGCTAAGATAGCAGTGGTTTGCGTGAAAAGTCCCTCAGTCGTCCAGGTAGAATCCATGATAACAGGAGAAGTTCAATTTGTCAACTGGACAAAGTTTGTTTGGTTGAAAACGTTTCGCCGCTCATCCGAGAGGCTTCGTCAGCTCTAATAAGAATACTGGTAAGACACTTGCTTATATCTTGCTGTAGGGAGGAGCTACCTAGCTAACTACTTTCCGGAACTATCTCATTGGTTTCCGTCTTTTGTTTCTCTGGCGTCTCGCTAACGATCTCTATTCATCCCTACACGCCTGTTTTTCACACCTCTGGCCCTGACCTGGCTAGCCCTATTGTTTCCCTGTTTGTTTGATCTGGGTTTAAGAATGGAATTGTAGATGGGATGCAAATTATGTCTGACTCCACCATTTCTGTTCAGAGAAGGATTCTCTTTTTTTGACAAAAATAGCCTGTGTATTAGTAGTAATAGTAGTATTATTAGTAATAGTAGATCCTAATATCAAATTCACCCGTGAAGATGCCAAGGATAACACATTGGCGTTCTTAGATTGTGCAGTAACGTTAGGAGGAGACCGGGGACTCCAAGTAGAAGTCTTCAGGAAGCCCACACACACAGACCAATACCTCCTTTTTGATTCACACCACCCACTGCAGCACAAACTGGGTGTTATTCGGACATTACAACACAGGGCCCAAGTGGTTCCCACAAGCACAGAGGGTAAGGAAAAAGAAGAACAACATGTGCAGGAAGCCCTCTCTGTTTGTGGTTATCCCAAATGGGCTGTTAACAAAACCAAGAGAGACAAGGGCAAGAAACAAGATAATAGAGAATCCGAACCCAGGAGGAAAGGGGTAGCGATTCCGTACCTGGCCGGCGTGTCGGAAAAACTACAGAGGATTTTCAGACAATATGAAATCCCAGTTTATTTCAAACCCACAAACACTTTAAGACAAAAACTCGTCCACCCAAAGGACAAAACACCGAGCCACAAACAAAGCAATGTGGTCTACTCCATTCAGTGTAGTGAAGACTGCAGTGAGCGCTACACTGGGGAAACCAAACAGCCACTTCACAAGAGGATGTACCAACAGACGGGCGTGCCAGAGTGGACCGTCTTCTGCCGTATATCTTCACCTAGAAGCCACGGGTCATTCATTTGAGGACAGTGAGGTTCAGATCTTAGCCAGGGAAAAGAATTGGTTTGAGAGGGGAGTTAAAGAGGCTATTTTTGTCAAAAAAGAGAATCCTTCTCTGAACAGAAATGGTGGAGTCAGACATAATTTGCATCCCATCTACAATTCCATTCTTAAACCCAGATCAAACAAACAGGGAAACAATAGGGCTAGCCAGGTCAGGGCCAGAGGTGTGAAAAACAGGCGTGTAGGGATGAATAGAGATCGTTAGCGAGACGCCAGAGAAACAAAAGACGGAAACCAATGAGATAGTTCCGGAAAGTAGTTAGCTAGGTAGCTCCTCCCTACAGCAAGATATAAGCAAGTGTCTTACCAGTATTCTTATTAGAGCTGACGAAGCCTCTCGGATGAGCGGCGAAACGTTTTCAACCAAACAAACTTTGTCCAGTTGACAAATTGAACTTCTCCTGTTATCATAGCAGTGGTTTGTGTCAGATTTTGGCAATTTTGCACTTGTAGAGTATATCGTTTTGGTAATTAGATTCTTACTTACAAAGTAAAAATAGCAATCTGATAATGTTTTGCGAGGATAGGGGTAGTCGAGGTGATTCAGCCCGGGTTCAGTCCAAATTCAGTCCGGGCTTGACCCCAGTCCCTGTGAGCCTTGTCATGCTGCACTCGCGCCTAATCTTGTGGTGGACTGGTTTAGGACTGGGATTAGTTCGGCTTTAGTGCGGGTTCAGTCCTGGGTTAGTCCTGGTTTAGTCCTCGTTTAGTCTTTGTTTAGGCCTGGTTTAGTGCGGGTTTAGTCTGGGTTTAGTCCTGGTTTAGTCGTGGGTAATTCCGGATTTAGTCCTGGTTTAATCCTGGTTTAGTCCTGGTTTATTCCAGGTTGAGTCCTGGTTTATTCCAGGTTGAGTCCTGGTTTATTCCAGGTTGAGTCCTGGTTTAATCCCGGTTTAGTCCTGGGTTATTCCAGGTTTAGTCCTGGTTTAATCCTGGTTTAGTCCTGGTTTATTCCAGGATGAGTCCAGGTTGAGTCCTGGTTTAGTCCTGGGTTATTCCAGGTTTAGTCCTAGTTGAGTCCTGGTTTAGTCCTGGGTTATTCCAGGTTTAGTTCTGGTTTAGTCCTGGGTTATTCCAGGTTTAGTCTTGGTTTAGTCCTGTGTTATTCCTGGTTTAGTCCTGGTTTAATCCTGGGTTATTCCAGGTTTAGTTCTGGTTTAGTGCGGGTTCAGTCCTGGGTTAGTCCTGGTTTAGTCGTGGGTAATTCCGGATTTAGTCCTGGTTTAATCCTGGTTTAGTCCTGGTTTAGTCCTGGTTTAATCCTGGTTTAGTCCTGGTTTAGTCCTGGTTTATTCCAGGTTGAGTCCTGGTTTAGTCCTGGGTTATTCCAGGTTTAGTCCTAGTTGAGTCCTGGTTTAGTCCTGGGTTATTCCAGGTTTAGTTCTGGTTTAGTCCTGGGTTATTCCTGGTTTAGTCCTGGGTTAGTTCTGGTTTAGTCCTGGGTTGTTCCTGGTTTAGTCCTGGGTTGTTCCAGGCTTAATCCTGGTTGAGTCCTGGTTTAGTCTTGAGTTAGTCCTGATTTTGGGGGGTATTTTTGCTTTTTACTTTGCTAAATTATTTCCATGCCACTACAAAAAGGAGCATGTCCATCTTAAGTGGGAGGAGGTCTTTGACTCCAGGACTTTTCCTTTTCCTTCAAACAAGCACAGAGACAGAAAGGGTCACTTGTTAAAAATAAAAGAGTGCAAAAATATATTACACATTTAATAGTATTTTGAATTATCAGGTTGAAAATTTAAAAAAAAAAATTAAAAAAAATCACAGACTGAATGTTATTTTGTATTTAAAAAAAATAGTATGTCTCACTTAGAGAAGGTGGGGTTTAGTGTCTCCAAGCTGCATTTATTTAGACCCAAAGGCAAACAAATATCACAGCAGCTTTGCCAATAGCAAAAGTTATGAAAAGCGTATACAAATCAACCAAAATTATACAAAGTTTGCTACTATTCAAATGTGCACAGAAGGGAGGAGAGACACTGCGCATAAGAGGCTCCCAGTGTGTGTCCAACATGCACTTCATTGATGAACACAGCTTCTCATTAGCTTCCGCTTCCTGACGCTGGAAAATTCACGCACGTCACTGTTGCTAATTGAGGAAAGGCTTAAAATAAAATAATTTAAAACTCTCCCGGCTCATTTGCGTGGGCTTGGAGGATGCTAAATGTAGAACGTGATCGGTATCTGCCCCACTGGAGCTAAACAACACGTCAGATAAAATAATAAGTCGTGAAAAGTAAAACTAAAACTGAAGTGAAAAATCATGCCGTGTGATGGATCCAAACCATTTTATCGTGCTAGCCTTGGAGAATTATTGTAGTCCCTCAACACAAAACATTTTATAATTAGAACCAAACTTCAAACTAGACTCAGGGGGGACTAATTGGCAGTGTGGAGTTAAACTGATTTGACTTCCCCGAGAGAAAACACAGGCGTGAACGGTTATTTAGATTTTAATTGAAGAGTAAGGCAAAAGTTAGCAGAAGCCGATAAGAAATGTATGTTAAAAAGTCAGTATTAGGCTATATTAAGTTACCTCATCAAAAATACCTTGTAGATTGTATTATTTCATTCATTCATTGTTTGGATTGCAACTGCGTTTATTCTGTACTACCCTTCGAGATCCTAAAGTGGTGGGAGACACCTTGTGACATCATTAGGGGATAATCCAGGAAGTGATCTACATGTTTTTAAAGGTCCTATACTGTGCAATTGACTCTTGTGAGCTTTAACCCTAGAACACTTTCACTATAAAAAGACCATCACTTTTGCCGGGTAATTTTTAGCCAATATAATAAACCCAACAAAAAGTACTTGTCATAAAAAATAGATCAAAATATGACAACACGTGATAAATTAGAGTGGTTTTCTTTTATTTTCAACTGTGGTATGTGTAACAAAATGAAAAAAAAAAAAAAAAAACATAGGAAGACCCTAAAAACATGCTCCAAAATTACTGAAAAATTTGAAATTTGAGAACAAAAAATTCCTAAAAATAAATTAATAAATAAATTAATAAATAAATAAATAAAGATTCTGGAAACTTGGTCTTTGGTCCACCCATTCGTGGGACATGTGAGACTTCCCTGGTGAAGCTCAGACTCCTCGACACACGAACAGTTGCAGGAGAGAGGAACAAAAAATTGTATTTTTTCAGTGGCTAAAAATGACCAGTTGAGTAAAATATTGTTTTCACAGAATTCCCTTTGAAGAATTCCCTTTGAAATCACTACTTTGTGATATTTATTCATAACCACTGCACTAAATAAGGATAGATACACATTCCAGGACCACTCTTACTTACCTATTCCTTACATCCTCTTACATTAAATTCATTACATTCTTACATTCCTCTTTCACTATTGCCGGGTGAAAATCAGCCGAAAGCCTGTAGGAAAAAGTGGGCTTTGGGGTAGGGAAACGCCTACACCTTCAAAGATGTCAAAAACAATGGTGAAGCTCCCGGGTGACCCATGACAAATGAAACATATTGAAAATCATGTAAATACTTTTGCTCGAGTGAAAATCACCCGGCGATAGCGCTCTAGGGATAAGACATGTTACGATGTTGTTGCTTCATCAAAAACTTAACTAAAGTTCTCTTTTGTTACATTCACACATGCTTGAGTAATCCTGCTTTATCAGTCTGTCCACATCTCCAAAGCTCAAAATGCTCTGTTCCACCTTGTGATGTCATGCAGCGGGAGTTTTCAAGTTATAGCTACCTTTTACCTTTAAATAAGAAGCAATTCCAGGTCTGAAATAATCCAGATCATTCTAGTGAAGGTGTATGGAGTTTAAAAACATAGTGGGGCACTTCCTGTATTACCACATGACATCACAAGGTGGAACAGAGTGTTTTCTGGTTGAGAGAAGAGTCTGTATGCGTTAATGTGCATAAAACGACACACAACCCCAGTTATGCCTTTGATGACGACACAACATTCTAACATAGATTAGAAAATGGCTCAATATTGGTCCTTTAAAAAGACCCCAGCTGATGACTGACAATTTGAAATGACTAAATTATTATTATTATATTAAATGCACATTCCTTCTTGCACGTTTTATGAATTACAATCCTTTTTTTCACATTACTGCTGACAACGGAATTAAAGCTATGCAAATATGAAGTCTAAAGAGAACAGTGTTGGGCCTATGATCTTCGTAACAGACGATAGACTTGACTCGAGTGTGAAAAATCTGTCCTCACAGCTTTAAATGACATTGTGGACACCAAATGTTTGTCACATCCCTCTGGTCAGTGAGACTTGGCCCTGGATTTCTTTAAATGTGTCACTCAATCAACTTGAAAACTATAATTGAGAATACTGCAGTTAATCCAAAGTTTCAACAACTAATTTAAAAGCAAAATGGTTGCATGGTCAGAGCGTGTCCAAAATCAAATTTACTGTGATCTTTTCTGGAGAAGAGTCCATGACCATTTTGTCTGCATGGCAATATTGCTTTTCCTGGAATGTCCCACTGTATGGCATTAAACTTATCTCTGTGAATGTGAATACAGTGAACCCTCGTTTATCGCGGGGGTTAGGTTCCAGAAATAGCCCGCAATAAGTGAAATCCGCGAAGTAGGACAATTTTATATTTTACAATTATTCTACATGTTTTAAGGCTGAAAACGCTTCACCAGACACATTATACACCTTTCTGAGACTGGTATTAACATTTTCTCACATTTTTCTCTTGTTTAAACACTCAAACTTTTGTAGATTTTCATTAAAATATATTAATAGTGGGGCGGGGGCACGTGACACGCGGACACGTGCGCGCGGACACGTGCGCGCGGACACGTGCGTTTGTTTTGGTACCACATATCCATGCCATGTGCGAAAGTCGAGTGGAAAGCGACCTGGATATCATTTTGGGCAAGACTCAAGCCACTGCTAACAGTGCCGAACCGCTAACAGACGCCTCTGAGCACCACAAGACCAGGTAAGACTAACCTGCGCTCACAAGAGTTGGTTGCATTTCACCCCGGCTCCAAAATCAGACCGCTATCAATGCGTCGCCAATACTCCACAGCTCTCTAGGACGGGGTCGGGTTCATCCTCTCGTCCTCTCACGGGGAAGAGCCACTGTCTCCTCTGTGCGCGCGAGTGTCCTCTCCCCGCTGCGGCTCCCCCGGACGCCGCAGCGGGCCCGTCCATGTTGATTCTTGGAAGAGTCCATGTTGATTCTTGGCTCTTCCATGGTCCGGCTCGCACTCTCTTCCATGGCTCGTGCAAGTAAACAAAGGCCACACCCCCTGTCACCCAGGCGCTCTCGTGAAGGAAATCTGAGACTCTGTCCCTACCATCCCTGGTCTAGACCTGGTTTAGTCCTGGTTTAGACCTGCTTTAGTCCTGGTTTAGACCTGCTTTAGACCTGGTTTAGTCCTGGTCTAGTCTCTTAGCTAATCAGGGCGCAGGACAGAATGTTACACTGTAAAAAAAAAGTTACACTATAAAAAAAATTGAAAAAAAAAAAAAAAAAAAAATTGGGAAAAAAAATCCGCGAAACAGCGAGGCCGCGAAGAGTGAACCGCGATACAGCGAGGGTTCACTGTATACAGCTCTGGAAAAAAAATAAGAGACCACTGCATTTTTTTCTGAAATCAGCATCTCTACATGTATTACAGCCATTCCATTCCAGCGTCTGTTGAATTCCAACACAAACACAAAGCTGAGCTACTTCAGTTCTTGCACCAGGAGTGGAATAAAGTCACCCAAGAACAATGTGAAAGATTTGTGGAGAGCATGCCAAGACGCATGAAAGCTGTGATTAAAAATAAGGGTTATTGCACCAAATATTGATTTCTGAACTCTTCTTAAGTGTAAACATTAGTATTATGTTGTTTTAAAATGAATTTGATCTTGTTTCTTTGCATTGTTTGAGGTCTGAAAACATGTATCTTTTTTGTTATTTTGACCATTTGTCATTTTCTGCAAATAAATTATCTAAACGATCATATTTTTATTTGGAATTTGGGGGAAATGTTGTCAGTAGTTTATAGACTCAAACAAAAATGTTCCTTTTGCCCAAACACATACCTATAAGTAGTAAAATCAGAAAAACTGATCATTTTGCAGTGGTCTCTTATTTTTTCCAGAGCTGTAGGTGATGCCAATAGGCCAAGTTACAGGTCAGATCTATAGAAAGGCAACCATGTTCAAAATAATAATGCGTGAATTTCCAATACATTTTGATTAAAAACGCCACTAATTGAATACATAAAAGATGGATAACTTTAATGCCAAACTGTGGAAAAATCCAAGCACAACATAACGTCTCTAGAAAAGTTAAAAACATGAAACAGAAATAGAAGATTTGCAGAACGGTTGCAGTGATCCAAAGTTATTCCTCACTAACCTTATGCATGCAGACCATCCTAATTATTCACAGTGACGAGTTTTATAAGCGGGATTCACGAGCAGAGTTTTGCCGTCACCGCAATCCCAACAACAACCTGCATGCATGCCAACCATGCACTTACTGATTTTCTGACAAGTAAATGCATTGTAATTAAATGATGGATTTTGTGTCAGATAAAACTGGTGTAACAACCGCTTTGCAATGTTTTGTGCAGCTCAGAGCCTTGAACATGCCTCCACTGTCCTTGTATGCATGGACACTAGGGCGGCAAGATTAATCGCAACGGAATCGAAATCGCAATTTGAATGGACACAATTAGCAAATCAGAGACTGCAATTTTTGGCGTTCCATAATTTCCTCCACAAACAACAAAATATCCCGTCTTATGTGATTCTGGTATATTGATTAGTCAACCAAAAAGGGGGCAAGACAAAAGCTCTCAAAACTACTACGTACCTCTGTGTATCTGACCAAACTGCATGGGACAGGAGTTCAAGCAAAAAAAAAATGTATCCAAAAAGAAAAGTACTAGGGAACTATTTTTTTTTAATATAAAGAGAGACAATCAGAGTAAGAAATATTTTTAAAAAATCCCAAATGTTCAGATAACTCGCATCTCTCTGCTGTTTCCTCATATAAATCCTTAAAATCAAAATAAATTAGTCAATGAATACAAATTTTGGTCAACCATCGACCGATTAATCAACAAAACCACTAAAGACTACAAACTTCCTCAGTGCAGTCTCTTTGTCAATACTTCTGGACGCGTTTAAATATGAACTTTGAACAGAATCTTATTATTAAAACATAAATTCCAAATCTAAAAGCAAAAAAACCCAACACAATTTGATATTTTTTCCCAAATCATTCAGCCCTACTGGACACAAAAACACCTGAATGCATTACTCCGAGCGAGAGTACCTGCTGACTGGAGTAGCTCACTGTAGTCCGCCCCTCTCTGTGTGGGCATGTCCTTGTCCACTTCCTGTGTCTCCGAGTCTTCATATCTGCTCCAGTTGGACTCCAGCTTCCTCTTGGAGAACGACTGGGTCACGTGATCATCGCCGCCAAAGTCCCCGTCATCCTGATCCTAGAGAAAACACAAACAATTTAATCAGCAGTTAGAAAATGACAGAAAAACTATATCATGGTGTTGGAAACTTTAGTCACTCTCACCATGAACGCTTGTATTGATCACCTGCTACTGAAACTGTGTTGTTTTAATCCATTTTGTGTTTTTTTTCTTGAGTTTTTGGTAGTTATTGATAACACTGGTCTACAAGCAAAATGCTTCCGGAACAAAAGTAGTGAAATTTTTCTTGGTTTAGGTCACTAATAAAGAAAAAGTAAGTCAGAAGTGCTGATTGGCTGTAGTTTCCAAGATATAGTATTGGGTCAAAATAGGAAATTTATGCAAAATAAGGCAAAAACGGTAGTTTATGAGAAGGTACAGTGTGTCTACAAGCAACCAGTTCTATCTGAAAGCCTGTCTGCACATTCACATACATTCATTTTAATATGCCTAGAATTTTAACAGCAAATATTTTTTGATTTCACATAAGAGAGATGCCTTGAAATTGTGTGCACCTGATGTCTTAAGATATTTCTTGTTTATTTCTTGACAGATAAAGAAGTACAAGTTAAATATTTTCAAAATATATTATTTTTAAGCAAAAATGCCTAAATCTATTGTATAAACAGATGCGATTTTGATGTAAAACAATATCATTAAATATCTTGAATACATTAGCTAACCAGCACAGTTATCAAGTGATTTTCAGTTCATATTATCAATATAAATGAGATTTAGCCACTTTTATCTTGGAAGCAGATCGAGTCCAAAAATTTGTAGACCAGTGTAATGTGTGCACTGTGTCACCATGGTAACTAATGAACTTTCCACCATAGACATACAGGCAAAACACCCACCAGCGTTATGTCACTGAAAAGTATCAATTACCCAGAATTATGGATTGACAGTATTCTTATGAGAACTTGGAAAAGGAATGACTTTGAAGTGGAAACCATTAATGTTTACAATATTTATTACAAAACATAATAGGGCTGGATCACATCGCATTTTGGGGTGATAAGAAATTGTACAATAGTGATCAATAGTCATTTTCATTAGCTGGGCAGTTAATCAAATTTTAATCAAGACTGAGATTGAGACAGGTCTTAGGGCTGAATGATTTCGGTAAAATTTAATAGTTAAATCGTTTAATTCTGTTCAAAGTGCACATTTTGTCCAGAAGTATTAACATTTGAGAGAAGTGACAGTGAAATCCACCTGTTAAACTAATACAAGAATCATATCCAAGTCAAAACATCTGTTGAAGAGCTTTAAAAACAACCCTAACAACCAACAAACAAACAGAAAAATGTGACAAATTATACATTACCCGACCCTAATATTGAAAAGAGAACAGTTTTGTTAAGGTTTATTCACAGTTCCTTGCAGTTTTGGTGTTAAACTTCTTCCAGACTCTGCTTCAGACAGTAACTTTTCATACAACTTTTGGCTCTGTGAATGGAAACAGACAAAACGAGGGAGGTGTTTATCAGCTCCTTTCATCAGATGTGCCGTTTCTAGTTGTGAATAAGAACCAGACATTTTCAGAGCAGAACTATAGTGATTTTCTTCACCCCAGACATGCGGTGGACTAAGGGCAGCTACTTATTCAATTCAATTCTCTGCTGTGACAGTGGATATTTCCTACAATGCTTTCTCCAGACAATAACAAGTAACTATAGGGTTGCATTTAACAAAATTCTAGCAGTGTAAAACTAGTCTTCCAGTCACATCAGTGAGGATTAATAAAAAATAAAATAAAAACTACACACACACATATAAAAAAAGGACAGTTTTGGAGGGTGATGATTGTTAATAGGGCAGAATAATTAATGGAAATTTTAATGTAATTGCTGGAAAGTAGCAGTTATTCAGATATGTTTTCTTCAAAAGTATTGAAAATCAGATGGTAATCGATACTAAAACTATTATCGAAAGTAGATACTAACCGTAGATAATAGTAGATAACAGTAGTAGATAACAGTATATAATAACCGGCTGGTTAGCTCAACAACCGGCTGGTTAGCTCAACTGGCAAGTCACTGACTTTCCCTCCGGGGGTTGTGGGTTCAAATCCCCCCCCCCGGGCAATGAGCTAACCAGTGTGGGTCCTTGGGCAAGACCCTTCACGGTACTGCCCCCCGGGCGCCGAAAAAGATGGCTGCTCACTGCTCCTGAAAAAGGATGGGTCAAATGCAGAAGTCAAATTTCTCCCGTGTGTCACTGTGTGTCATTGTGTGTGAGACCAATAAAGGCTTAATCTAATCTATTTATTTGAGCAGGTATCGATACTAAAAAAGGCACATTCACAGGACAGAAATGTACAGAAGCCAACAGAAACCATGTTCGTAAAGATTATTTTCCACCTTCATAACGAGAAAATTAACTTGAGATCTCAAGAAAACGACACAATTAATTTGTGATCTCGAGAAAACAAAGAGTTATTCCGTGATCTCGAGAAAACACTGTATCTCCGTCGGTAAAGACGAAGCCGGGCCAGTCTTCTGCGGAGGTGCCGCGGACTAATCTTGAAATGATCCCGAATTAAAAGACGTAATACAGTCTCCCCCTGTGTCAACCCCTGATCAAAATATTGCCTTATCAGCTGATCGATGATTATTATTCCAGGCATTCTAATGACCAAAAACGTGTCTATTCAGAATGAGAAATAGCCCCAAAGTCAGCCTGTCACAACGTGGCGATAGACGTTTCAGTCGTTTTCTCGAGATCACGGAATAACTGTGTTGTTTTCTCGAGATCTCAAATTAATTATCTCGTTATCTCGGGATAACAAGGAAGAAAAAGTATTGCTTATGAATATGGCCTCTGTCGACTTCCGTAGAAATGAACCTTTCTTGAATAGTTTTAGAATGATCTTGAGGAAGTATAAGAGCACATAGACTACTGTAGTATACGAACATGGAGTACTATGGAAAAATATCTGGACGACTGAGGGATTACACAGGTATAAGACAATATGGGAATATAAAAGAAAGTACTATTATTTAATATTGAAAATCACATTCTATTGCCTGAAGAAAAAGCGTTTCTTGTTATTATTGTGGTATCAGAGTCAGTATTGAATATCAAGTCTATTCCTGAGTTACAAATGTTAGCACCATGTCAACATTACTAGCCCTATAGTTAATTTCTATGCAAATATTTTCTTAAGGCATTCCTAATGTTAGTTTAGCATCAAACCTGTCAAAGAATCAAATACACTTTGCCCCTAAGACTTGAATGCAATTTCAACATAAGATGCCACTGCGGTCATACAGCTCTGGAAAAAAAATAAGATCACTCCAAAATTATCAGTTTTTCTGATTTTACTACTTATAGCAGGCATGGGCAAACTATGGCCCGGGGGCCATATGCGGCCCGTTAAGCTTCTTAATCCGGCCCGCCGAACTTATAAGAAATTATATCAATAAATCTTGTTAATGTTTTAATGTTTTAATTTCCCTGCAATTCTGGCGTTTTCCAATAGCTGGAGCACTAAATACATTGACCTTTGTTGAGGTGCGGCGTTTTGCTCCACGTTTGTGCTTTACTCTTTGACCCCTCAGCCCTCCTGTAAAGATGAGCGGAGCTAGGAAAAGAAAAGTGGACAGAGAACGTCGAGTGTTTAATAAGGAGTGGACAAGTAAATATTTTTTCACCGAATACTTATCAACTGCTGTATGCCTGATATGCCAAGAGACTGTAGCAGTTTTTAAAGAATATATCAGCCGTCACTTTGCCACAAAACATGCTAACAAGTAGTCAACGAAAGAATGAAAGAACCTGAAGATAACAGAACTTTCAGTGCTTTAAAATGGTAACTGTTAGTAATAAAAAAAAAGCTGTATTTTACTAATAAAATTCCCTGTTTTAAGTCATTTCAATAAATAGCTAAATACCGTGGAACTTGAAAGATGGACATTTTGTTGTAATGCTTTTTTTTTTTTTTTTTATTGAAATAAAGCACATGTTTTCTACATATCCCATGTTATTTTTAGTGTTTTTACCAAAACACTAAATCCACCTGCTCCTGGTCCGGCCCTTCTGTTAAATTTTAGAACTCTTTGTGGCCCATGAGTCAAAAAGTTTGCCCACCCCTGACTTATAGGTATGTGTTTGGGCAAAAGTAACATTTTTGTGTGAGTCTATAAACTACTGACAACATTCCCCCAAATTCCAAATAAAAATATTATCGTTTAGAGCATTTATTTGCAGAAAATGACAAATGGTCAAAATAACAAAAAAGATACAGGTTTTCAGACCTCAAACAACGCAAAGAAACAAGATCAAATGCATTTTAAAACAACACAATACTAATATTTACACTTAAGAAGAGTTCAGAAATCAATATTTGGTGCAGTAACCCTTATTTTTAATCACAGCTTTCATGCGTCTTGGCATGCTCTCCACAAGTCTTTCACATTGTTCTTGGGTGACTTTATTCCACTCCTGGTGCAAGAACTGAAGTAATAATAATAATAATAATAATTCATAGCATTTATATAGCGCCTTTCATGACATCCAAAGCGCTTTACAGTTCATTGTTTATTCACTCCACACTTGGTGGTAGCCCAGCTTTGTGTTTGTGTTGGAATTCAACAGATGCTGGAATGGAATGGCTGTAATACATGTAGAGATGCTGATTTCAGAAAAAAATGCAGTGGTCTCTTATTTTTTTTTACAGAACTGTATACTGAGGATAATGGGTTCGACACTTGCGCTAGTCACTTCTCACTTCGATTACTGTAACTCTCACCTGCCAGCCTGTCATCTGTGGGGTCAGAGCCTTAAATCGCTGTGATATTTTAACTTGTAGGTGACCTTGATTCTTTTGAAAGGCACCCATTAAATAAAATTACACTTCTGTGGGGTATTAACTGCTCAAATATAGCATATTTATATCTACATTTTACCTTGTATTGATTTGAAAATGCGAGATTCGCCAAAAACAACACCCCACCCCCTTTGCTCCTGCTAATCCAACTACTACACATCAGGTTTGTGAAGTTGTAGTGTATTTTTTGTGTCACGCTCTTGTATATTGAGTGATCTAGGTCTGTGGGCTGAGTATTGGATATCTTACAGCTAAGCATAAGGAGGGTTCGAATAGGGCCCAGGAGAGATTGTTGGATTACTCAAACACGCATGGATGGCATATTCAGGCATGTTTTTGATGAGGAAACAACATTTAATTTATAACATGAGAACGTAATCCTATATATTAATGCTGAAATCATGGTTAGATGTTCCTATTGTGCTCTATTATACAAAAATAAGTAAATCTCTTGAACTAGGGTCACTTTGGTGCGACAGTCTTGTAAGATGTTATTCTGTTTAAATACCGTTATATATAAGAAGTTCAATGATTCATGAATTAAGAATAAACTACATACGCAACACTTCCACTTTTGACTTTGACGTATGCACAAAGTCATGTCCAAAACGCTGCCGTCGAACACACTGGCGTTCAAGTAGGGATGACTCAGAGCTCTCCCGGGTCTCCTCTTTACCGCATAGCCCCCTCTGGAACTTTCACAATCACACCATTCAAAACAGTGGTCATTAACACATAGCACTAATTCACTAGCGGTCTCCATGCAGAACAAGTGGGTCAAGGTCCAGTCCTGTGTGGAGCCTGGACCAGTGCAGTTCAAACTAATGAGCCACTCTCTCTGAGTCACTCTGGTCTTCGTAAATAACGTCACAGAGCTTTAGCTGCCATGCTCTGCTGTCATGGAGACGTGTCACCAGTGGGAAGTAACACTGGTCTACACATTTTTGGACTCGATCTGCTTCCGAGATAAAAGTGGCTAAATCTCATTTATATTGATAAGATGGACTGAAAATCAATTGATAACTGTGCTGGTTAGCTAATGTATTCAAGATATGTAATGATATAATAATAGTTATACACATTATATATATTGATATATGTTAAAACTCTAGACCAGGCATGGGCAAACTATGGCCCGGGGGCCATATGCGGCCCGTTAAGCTTCTTAATCCGGCCCGCCGAAGTTGAAGAAATTATATCAATAAATCTTGTTAATGTTTTAATGTTTTAATTTCCCTGCAATTCTGGCGTTTTCCAATAGCTGGAGCACTAAATACATTGACCTTTGTTGAGGTGCGGCGTTTTGCTCCACGTTTGTGCTTTACTCTTTGACCCCTCAGCCCTCCTGTAAAGATGAGCGGAGCTAGGAAAAGAAAAGTAGACAGAGAATGTCGAGTGTTTAATAAGGAGTGGACAAGTAAATATTTTTTCACCGAATACTTATCAGCTGCTGTATGCCTGATATGCCAAGAGACTGTAGCAGTTTTAAAGAATATAATATCAGCTGTCACTTTGCCACAAAACATGCTAACAAGCAGTCAACGAAAGAATGAAAGAACCTGAAGATAACAGAACTTTCAGTGCTTTAAAATAGTAACTGTTAGTAATAAAAAAGCTGTATTTTATTAATAAAATTCCCTGTGTTTTAAGTCATTTCAATAAATAGCTAAATACCGTGGAACTTGAAAGATGGACATTTTGTTGTAATGCTTTTTTTTTTTTATGTATTGAAATAAAGCACATGTTTTCTACATATCCCATGTTATTTTTAGTGTTTTTACCAAAACACTAAATCCACCTGCTCCTGGTCCGGCCCTTCTGTTAAATTTTAGAACTCTTTGTGGCCCACGAGTCAAAAAGTCTGCCCACCCCTATGCTAGACATATTAAAATGAATGTATGTGAATGTGCAGACAGGCTTTCAGATAGAACTGGTTGCTTGTAGACACACTGTACCTTCTGATAAACTACCGTTTTTGCCTTATTTTGCATAAGTTTCCTATTTTGACCCAATACTATATCTTGGAAACTACAGCCAATCAGCACTTCTGACTTACTTTTTCTTTATTAGTGACCTAAACCAAGAAAAATTTCACTCTTTTGTTCCGGAAGCATTTTGCTTGTAGACCAGTGTAATCAGTTATTTTATTTTTGTTCATCAATTTTTATATTTATTTAAATTTACCCAAGTAGTATTTTGAGTAGATAAGTAGTTTGCTACAGAGGGTTGAATGATTAATTGAAATGTAATCAAAATTTCTATATATTGTATATTTGTATTACTATATTTCTATTTTTTTTATTTTTACTTGAACATATACATTTATATAACTCTGCCTTAGTCCGTTATTTTTGTTACTTATTTTGAATTTATGATTAACATATATACTTTTGCTCTTTGTTATTATATTATATTGAGATGTGTGATCTACTGTGTCCAAATAATTTCCCTTATGTATCATTTGAATGCTTGGAATTAGCACTGTCATGATACTAAAATTCTAACTTTGTTTTTGAATTTGATACTAGGGGATATGGACAAAATGTAGGGCGGCATGATTATTCACAGTTGAATTGAAATCGCAATTTTTGAATTAGGAAATTGCAAAGACTCACTCATGCAAGTGAAGTGCAATTATTTCCTACACAAACGACAAAATCTTATTCTTCAAAATCTCTTATTCTGGAAAAAAAAACAACCTGCTAACCCTGTAGTTTAGATCTGTATAAACATGTTCTCAAGTGTGATTTTGTGTTTGTCCGTTCGTATTTCAGCCATCCATACACATTTAAAATGTGACATTCCTATTACTTAAATATTTACTTCTTTTTATTTATTACAATTTTTGTTTAACTATATTATACATTTAGAAGAGTTTTGAGGGATAATTCTATTTCATGTTTTTTGAGTCAGTGGCATAAATTAGTTTTAATATTGTCTCTATTTTCTTCAGCAATACATGATACTTCAGAATTTGTTATAATGTCAGGCTTAATCAGACCATCCAGTAATATTTTAGAGTATAAAAATTTGTGCTGTCAGGCAATTAAAAAAATTTATCTAATTAATTACAGGATTTCTAATTAATTAATCAAATTAATCACATTTTGAGAGTGTGAGAGAGAGATTGTGAGTGAGCAAGCGATCGAGCGAGTAAACGAACCCACTTTGCGATTGAGTTCTTCAGTTTTCAAGTGGTCACTTTGCTCAATCGTTTCCCAAATTCTGCGAGCGTGGTTTGGTGGTTTGGTGAAGTGCGTGCTATCACCAGTAATGATAGAACTTGTCCGGACGTGTTTATCGTTCAAATGATCCGTCAGGCTGGAGCAGCTTCGGTGATCAGAAAATTCTTTTTTACAAAAGCTCCAAATCACCACATTCTTGTTGATCGCCCCATCTTCGTTTTTTTAATTAATAAAATTGCCGTTCAAAGGCCCGAGCAGTGATTTGCTCGCCGCACACCAAATTTAAAATGTGCGCGCATTGAATTGCCGCTCATAATCAATTGCGTTAATTTTTATAACGCATTAATTTGCAGTGTAATTAATTAATCTAATTAATGGTAAAAGGAGAAATTCAATTTGTCAACTGGACAAAGTTTATTTGGTCAAAAACGTTTCGGAGTTCATCCAAGCTACTTCATCAGTTCTGAAACGTCTTCGACCAAATAAACTTTGTCCAGATGACAAATTGAATTTCTCCTTTTACCATGGATTCTACCTGGACGACTGAGGGATTCTTCACAATTCTTAATCTAATTAACCCGTTAAACTGACAGTCCTAATAAAAATATGTGGTTCACTCAAGGCTAGTGTTGACTGATTAACTAAATAGTGTCCATTTGTAACTGCATTATTGTCTTCCTCTATGCCTGATCTTGAGCTCCTTCTACTTACGCAGCTGCCCTGGGGTAAACTGATGGAAGTGTGGCTGCCAGACGGAACCATGAGCCTCTCCAACCACCACCAATCACTCACAGACAAGGATGACTTGAACTTTTTATTGATGTCATTTTAATTTTAGTCATTTTAACTACGACTCAAGTTCATTTTTGAGCTCTTACCACCTGTGGTCACTACTGCTTGCATCTGTAAACTTTTCGAGTCAACGTGAAAAAATGTAAGCTAAATTGCTGCTTTGGCCCTTTTCAACCCTCATAACATCATAAACAGCACAGATAGACAGCAGCAGGTGAATTGTTTGATTGCAATCAGAGAGCCTCCATCTTCCAACAGAGATCCTTCAATGATTGCAATCACAGTGTCTCTATTGTTCTCCATGTAACGTTGCAGTTTCCATGGCACAAATGTGAGCAGTCGGAGCATCCCAGAGGAGGTCAGTGGAGGCCTGTCATAAACCACGAATACAGCTGCTCTGGGTGTAGTTAAGAAGTGGCAGGGTGGAGAAGCTGGACGATTAGGATTAGGGCGGTCAGAGGAAGTCAGTTATGATGTTGAATTTAATCCTTTTTTTAAAAATAAAGTACATAAGAAAACAGAATTGTGCGCAAAATATAATACAGGGTGTCCATAAAGTCCATTTACAATTTAAAACAATTATTGAAAAGGCAGTTGATGAGATATCTTAACCAGATTTGTTTTATTTTAATCAGTGTTTATTAAAGTTTTTATTCACATTAAAATTTTCAAATAATTGGTCCATTTTTCTTCCACAAGGCAACAATATCTGCAGATGTTTACCTCGACCTTCTGACCGAATATGTGGCACTACAACTGATTGACTTACAACCAACCATCGTTTTCCAGCAAGATGGTGCACCACCACATTGGGGACTGCATGTTCGTCACTTCCCCGATCGAACATTTCCAGACTGATGGATTGGTAGGGATGGGCCAATTCCATGGCCACCGCGTTCACCTGATATCACTCCTTTGGACTTCTTTTTATGGGGTTATGTAAAGGATATCGTGTATCAAAGAAAGGTACGGGACATTGCTGACTTGAAGCAAAGGATTTGTGAAGCCATTGCCACTGTTAATGAGACTATCCTACAATTGAGTACCGTCGTGATGTGCTTCGTGCAACTAATGGTGCCCATATAGAGGTCTATTAAATGAAGTGAAAAAAACTTTAATAAACAAATA
This sequence comes from Paratrypauchen microcephalus, assembly GCA_036785185.1. Taxonomy (NCBI): domain Eukaryota; kingdom Metazoa; phylum Chordata; class Actinopteri; order Gobiiformes; family Gobiidae; genus Paratrypauchen; species Paratrypauchen microcephalus. Next base: position 16,793,246 of record JAVJIX010000003.1, on the reverse strand, counting down.
AAATAAAATAAATCTAGTTAATATATCTCAACAACTGCCTTTGTAATAAATTGTTTAAATTGTAAAGAGACTTTATGGACATCCTGTATATTCCATACATTCAAATTATAGTACACTACTCATTCACACATTAACACATTTTCAGTTACTAAAGATGATTTAGTGCAACAGGTGGGGCCTATCAATGCAAAAATGTGTCTTTAGTAAGATAAGATAAGATAAGATCAACTCTATTGTCCCTAAGGGGAAATTTGTCTTGGGTTCACTGCCCGCAGCTTAAAAACACAGTTACACTCACACATACAGTACAGACAGACAAACAGAAAACAGTCGCAGCTCATTGCCAGATACATTTGTCCATCGTTGACGCCCATTGTCCATTTGCGCACTGCACAACCTTACAGTGTTACATTTATTGCACCAGCTCTATTGCACAAATAATTATTGCACAGATAATTATTGCACAAGCCCTATTACACAAACTGTTATTGCATAATAGTTATCGCACCATTTAATATAAAGTAACTAATTGCACCTTTTTTGTGCAAATTTGTTCAAGAGTGCAACAGAAGAGGGCACAAATGAGAGTTTATATCTGTTACTCTTAAAGTTATGTGCTCGATAGCGTCTCTCTGATGGGAGCATTTCATATTCCCCATGCAACAGGTGAGAGGGGTTCCTGACAATCCGTCTGGCCTGAGCGAGCACAGAGTCTTGAAAAATGTCCCGCAGAGAAGGAAACTCTTTCCTGCCAATCACCTTCATGGCCTTATTCACCAGTTTTTCAAGTTTGGTTTTGCATTGGACAGTTAAGGAACCAAACCAGGCAACCATACTGTAGCGTATGAGGCTCTCCAAAACAGCATTATAAAAACAAGTCATGATTTTTGTGCTCACACCAAACAGCCTCAGTCTCTTTAAAAAGTGGAGCCTCTGGGACAGCTTGGAACAAAAAAGTCAACATGTACATCCCATTTAAACAGACTGTCAAAGAAACAAATGCATGGTAAAGCATCAAAGGACTGACATTTATCACAAGCCGAGGAGACATCGGGGAAGATATGAAGTTTCACTTTTGAGTAGTAAAGCCTATGTATAATTTTAAATTGTATGAGGCAGTGTCTTGCATTATTGGAGCATAAATGTATAGACTTGAGACAATCTTCCCAGACATTAACAGGGATCTGGATACCCATGTCTTTCTCCCAACTGTCTTTGTGGAAGATGGGGAGGAAATTGTTAATAATTTGTTATATATCCTTCTGGGACCTGAAGAAAAAAACTGTATCTAAATGATTATTATTATTTTAATTTTCTATTTGGAGGTAAATGAACACCTTAGCATTTACATTTTGTTCATTTTATTTTTATTCATAATGTTGTAACATGTCCTCTGTAATGGATGTCGGGGCCATTTTGGTGTTAAATCCACGTGAAGTTAACAACTTAACAAAACAATTTTTTTTTATGACCAACATCTCTGTCAAGCTTCTACAGTCGCCTCAAAGAGTTCTTAGACTCCCTTTTAATTTCTTATTTATTTTTTATATATTATGTATTATTTATTTTTTTAGTTGAGTATTAATTTACATATTTATTTATTTTTGTTTTTTATGTATAATTTATATATTTATTTTTTACATTTTTAGATTTTTTTATTTTATTTTATTTTTTTTAAATCATAGTGCAGCCACAAACTAGTCTCAAAACAATTAAAAGATAGACTGTTAACTCTATGTCCACTATAAAGGACACAAATTAATGTGCAGGGTCTAAGAAGGATATACAAGGGATACATTTGTTTTCATTTGGAGAAGTATTTGAGCAATCATCAATTGGAGACTTTTGCTCTGTTTCAAAGGATGTGATCTGTAAATATCTAAAAAAAAAAAAAAAAGAAAAAAAAAAAAAAAAGTTATTGCCGAGTAATTCTTCCTTATTCTTCCTTTGTAATTGTGCAAAAGATGCAAATGTGTTGATCCAGTTTAAGAAATGAGAATGAACCGTGTTGTTTTGAGCGGGATAAACACGCTGCTCCCCGGGGTGTTTTCATGTGTCTCACCCGGCGACTGAAGTCCGCTGCCGGGCCGCCTCCGCCTCCTCTTCCCCGGCCGCGGTAGTGGTCTCTCTTGCCCCGGCTGCGGTGGTACCCGGCTCGGCCACGGCCCCGGTACTCTCCGCTGTGACTGTCGCCGTCCTGTCCGCCTCGGCCGCCTCTTTTCCCGCTGCCTCCTCTGCCGCGGCTCGGTCTAACCTCCATCACTACCGGACACTTTAGCGCGGTGCACCAAAACAACGATGCCCATGTCCGGCTTTCAAATCGGCTCCATGGTACAATGCAGTGTTATGGTTCCGGATCAACACTTTCTTGAACACATTGTTATTTAAATTAAAATTACAAAACCAAAATCAATAGTCAATTAATACACCAAATATTTTGTCTGTATAGTTTAGACACAGGCATGGGTCAAGGAAGAAAACAAGCTAAATGTATACTACAATATTTTCCCATACTATTTCAGTTACTGTTTTATTATTATTACTTTATTTTATTATTACTTATTTAATTTTTTTGTCTGCATGCACTTTCTTGTTCAAACTTTCTCTTGCACTAAACTGCCTGGAGCTATTGTGGCAAGTGAATTTCTCTCCTATAGAGATCAATAAAGTCTTATCTAATAATTGCACTTATTTTTTATATTTATTTTTTTGAACACATTTGTTTTGGAGTTAACCTGAGGTGATCTATAGGCCTGTAGTGTTTCACTGAGATGAAGAGCAGCATAATTTACACCACTGTATCTCTACACCCAGTGGCGTTGGACTGGGGGGTAAAGGGTACCATTTACCCCGGGCCCAGTGCCTTCACTGTAGACTGTAATGTGCATTTTTCATTAGACAAGACATGATGGTTTAGTCCTGGTTTAGACCTGGTTAAATCTTGTGGTAGTCCTGGTTTCATCTTGTGGTAGCCTTAAGTTAGGCCGTGTTAAAGGGATAGTGCGGTTTTTTTTTATGTGAATCTGTATGGCTTCCCCTTCAACAGTGTGATGAGATTAACACTGACTTACCCATGACCGCGTGATCTGGTCCCGGTTCACCTCCGGTAACGTAATAAAGCTTGTTTTTCTTCTCAAAACAAAACATTTGTCCAAAAACTGATATATTTGTGTCCCAAACAGTTGTCCGCTAAAAATCCAGCAGCATATTTCGCATTTGCATATATCGTCTCGATTCGTATCACTGCGTGCATATTAGCTGTATTAGCCTGTTAACTCTTAGCAGAAGTGTACGGCAGATGCGGTACGGCGACATCCCCCGTAAATGGATGTTTACAAGTGAACAGGCTAATAGACCTGACGTGGGCGCATTGATACAAATCTAGAGAAAATATGTGAATGCAAAATACGCTGCTGAATTTTTAGCGGACAACTGTTTGGGACGCAAATATATCACTTTTCGGACAAATGTTGTTTTGAGAAGAAAAACAAGCTTTATTAAATGTCCCCGCGAACTTACCGGAACTACGTTTACAAGCTACGTTACCGGAGGAGAACCGGGACCAGATCATGCGGTCATGGGTAAGTCAGTGTTAATCTCACGACACTGTTAAAGGGGAAGCCATACAGATTAACATAACATAAAAAAAACGCACTATCCTTTTAAGGCTTGTGTTATTCCTGATTTGTACCCAGTGCTCAGAATTTCGTCCTACACCCATTTACACCTGCTAAATTCACTCCTGTTTTTCTTTATAGGTGCTGTTCTCTTCCCACATGGATCCCCAGAGAAGCATCTTCCGTGACCTGTCCAACTACACCAGTGACTTTGAACCCAGCAGAGTGGATACTGACTTGTCCAACAGCTCTTTTGGCAACTCTTCCCACGTCCACAATGCTCCCCACAGCCTATGGGAGGCCATCGCTATCGCCACTGTATCTGCCATTGTTAGCTTAATAACTATCGTAGGCAACGTCCTGGTCTTAGTGTCGTTTAAAGTCAACAGCCAGCTTAAGACAGTCAATAATTACTATTTGCTCAGCTTAGCTTGCGCTGACCTCATCATAGGAGTGTTGTCGATGAACTTGTACACTACATACATCTTAATGGGATACTGGTCGTTGGGAAACCTAGCGTGCGATCTCTGGCTGGCGGTGGATTATGTTGCCAGTAACGCTTCGGTTATGAACTTATTAGTCATCAGTTTTGACAGGTACTTTTCCATTACGAGGCCGCTGACATACAGGGCAAAACGGACTCCGAAAAGAGCAGCCATTATGATAGGAATGGCGTGGATCGTGTCATTTGTTCTCTGGGCTCCTCCGATTCTTTGCTGGCAGTATTTCGTTGGTGAGCGCACCGTGCAGCACGACCAGTGCCAAATCCAGTTTTTGACAGAACCGGTGATCACTTTCGGCACTGCCATCGCTGCTTTCTACATCCCAGTTTCGGTTATGACCATCCTGTATTGCCGTATATACAAGGAAACTCAAAAAAGGACTAAAGACTTGGCAGAGTTGCAGGGACTAACCAGCGGATGCGTCCAGGAAGGCGCCAAACCTCAAAAGACACTGATTCACTCCTGTTTCCATTTTACACGAGAGAAAGCAGATCGCAACCAAGCATCCTGGTCTTCTTCCAACCAAAGCAATGCCACCAAAACCACCACGCGCTCCGAAGAGGCATGGACCAAATCTGAGCAGGTGACCACATCCTTCAACAGCTACACGTCTTCCTCGGAGGACGAACATCACGTCTCTTTGGATACGCCCCAAGGCTCCTTCAAAGATCAAAACCGGGGCAGCAAGAACGGACAGGTGGCGGACTACGGGGGCGATGAGCAGTACTTCTCCTCGCCTTCCAAGCAAAACTGCAAAAAGGGCATCGCGTACAAGTTCAAACTGGGTTCTAGAGGCAAAGACTCTAGTCCTGAACCATCTCCAAGCAAAACCGAGACAGAGCAAGCGGTCAAAAACAACCCGTCTCCTTCCTCCTCCACCACTTCCAAACCGATAGACCCCAACATGAAGAATCAAATCACCAAGAGGAAGCGAATGGTGCTCGTGAAGGAGAAAAAAGCAGCCCAGACCTTGAGCGCGATCTTGCTAGCTTTCATATTGACATGGACGCCCTACAACATAATGGTACTCATCTCCACCTTCTGCGCTGAGTGTATCCCCACCTGGTTGTGGCACTTGGGCTACTGGCTGTGTTACGTGAACAGCACCATCAACCCCATGTGTTACGCCCTGTGCAACAAGACCTTCCAGAAGACCTTCAAGATGCTGCTGCTGTGCCAGTGGAGGAGGAGGAGGTGCGAGGAGAAGCTCTACTGGGGAGGGCAGAATGCACATGCCAACAACAAAGTCACTTGAAGAACTGGTCGAATGATGAGGGTTTAATGGCGTACTGTGTAAGCATGTTATTTGCATTGTAATTTAATTGGACATGAGGCTGTGTCAGGGAAGGATGAGAGTGATGGAATATATTTATAGAGTGTACTTTTTAAACAGCGATTACAGTAACTGATATCCAAGCGGCAGGCAATTTTTCTTTCAATGTCAACTCTAATGTTAATGTTGATGAGGTTAGCCTAGACTTATAAACCTATGTCCCTGCTTTTTCATTACTAGCCATACGAATGGGTCTTAGTCGGTTTTTGCCTCCTGCCGCCATCATGTTCTAAATGCTAATGTAAACAAAACACCAAAGGAAACATGCATTAACTGCCTTTTTAGGAAATTAATAATCATCTTTGAAAAGAAAATTGGTTTGATAGAACCAATTAGGCCTGTCAGGTTAAAAAATCTGAAGTAGTTTGTTGAACTAAATACAGCTCTGGAAAAAAAATAAAGAGACCACTGCATTTTGTTTTTTTTCTGAAATCAGCATCTCTACATGTATTACTGTCATTCCATTCCAGCGTCTGTTGAATTCCAACACAAACACAAAGCTGAGCTACTTCAGTTCTTGCACCAGGAGTGGAATAAAGTCACCCAAGAACAATGTGAAAGACTTGTGGAGAGCATGCCAAGACGCATGAAAGCTGTGATTAAAAATAAGTGTTACTGCACCAAATATTGATTTCTGAACTCTTCTTAAGTGTAAACATTAGTATTATGTTGTTTTAAAATGAATTTGATCTTGTTTCTTTGCATTGTTTGAGGTCTGAAAACATGTATATTTTTGTTATTTTGACCATTTGTCATTTTCTGCAAATAAATGCTCTAAACAATGATATTTTTATTTGGAATTTGGGGGAAATGTCAGTAGTTTATAGACTCAAACAAAAATGTTCCTTTTGCCCACATACCTATAAGTAGTAAAATCAGAAAAACTCATAATTTTGCATTGGTCTCTTATTTTTTTCCAGAGCTGTATAGACAATAAACGATAATAGAGAATTAACCCCCCAAAACATATTCTAAATGTATATTGTGAAAATAAATGAGCTACAATAAATAAATAACAGATTACAACTCTTACTCTAGTAGTTATTTAGTATCTATAATGAGTTGTAAAAGTTATCTATTCAACCCTTTACACCTCAAATCTTATCATAGTATGAAACAAAAACCATAATTTTTCCACTAGTACAAAGAAAAAGTACCCAGAATTAATGCTAACCCCCTAAAATTACTGTTCTATCCATCATGTGTTGAACAATATGTCGATATTGTAATTATGGTGACAGACCTAGAACCAATTTATCACCGATATCCATGTGTAATCTGCACTGACTGCCCTGTGTGACGCTAATTGGCAAAAACATTAGGCTATACTGTAGAAAAGGCGGTCACTTTTGGCATCGCTGCAGTTCCAACGACAAATCTCTCTCCAAGTACTTCCATTCTGTTCAACAAAAGAGGTGTTTTGTAACCAAAGACATGCTCGAAACATTTTTAAAAACTATGAGAACAGCAACATTATCGGCCTCTAACAGGGAAAACTACAGTGCTAGATTTACAAACGATGTTTTTATATATGTTGATATTTCACATAACTGACAAGGTTCCTCTTTCACTGTGCATTGTTAAACAGTTTTTAAAGTTGGACCAAACACTTAAACTCCTCCTACAACCACATTTCAAACAGAGCTGCTAAACCGGACAGTACCCGGAGGACTTAAGAAGACAGTGAGAATCAGGGGTTTGTAATCAGAAACCTGGTGTAAATCAGGGCAGTTTGGTGTGCAGGGAAGGCAGTGCACAGTTGTTGATCTGAAATCTGCAAATGTACCTAGTTTGCACTAAAACTGCCAAAAAAAAAGTTATAACTGAGTGTTTATTTCCACTTTAAATAGTTAAATTACAGCTGTTTGTCAGTTTGAAAAGGGCAGAAAAAAATGAGCCACTTCTCTTTCCCTGTTTTGTTATAAGCAATCATTTTCTAAGACAATAAAAAAGGTATGATTAGAGAAAAGAAGTGAATAGTTTGATAGAAACTCTTTTGTTATTTGAACAGCACTTATATTGCAGTACATTCCTAGCCTGGTGAGCCTAACTGGAGCCAGGCTGAAGTTCAAACTACTGCGTGTTTCTGCTTAAATAATCTGTACATAAAGAGAAGAGTGTAGGTCTTTATATTTCCTTCCTGGATTTGACACTTTGACAAATCTTTAATATAAATTTAAATGTTACGCAATGGTTTTTGTTTCTGAATTTTGCTGAATTTTGTTTTCAAGGGCTTGCAATGGTTTTCTGTGCATATGAGCTTCTTATGTTTTACATGACATAACTTTGAGATTACTCAGTATATCCAATGTGCTTAAGACAAAAAAAAAAATCTTTGTAAAATACACATATCTTCCTCTGGGGGGCGTTAATGCTATTGTAAATGAAGCGCTGTCTCTTTGGTGTGTGGTGTTATGTTGATGCTTAAACTCTGTGCCTTTGGTGAGCTCAGAGTGAATGAAAATGTGCAGTTTGTCCATTAGTGAAAGTTATTTGTACAATTTGTTACTTGTATGAAATTTGTCAGATCCAAGCCAAAAAATACACTGTAAGTTTATTTTTAAAACCAAAGATGTGTCTGTGCCTGCTTTGTGTGTGGTGTTTAGAATGGGATAAACGAGAAGCTAACTTAGTTACGTGTAGATTTCTAAAATATTTCAGCCTTTTAAAACAAAGAACTACTCAAATTTAAAAACACACAGTATGCAATTGTCATATGGCCTAATAATTTGATAATTTTGGTCAAGCTACTACTATGTTCCTATTCATTTTGATATTGCACAAACAGGAGGTGACTGGAGTATAAATAATTTTGATAATTCTTTCCTAAAATTACATTAAAAGTGAATGTTTAAACGTGAAATTATTCAATAAACCTAAATACCTAACTTGTCCCCAGATACAAAGTAAACATGTTCAAATCAAATATACTGTAGCTTAATAGTGTCAAGAAAAAAACAGCATTAGAAATGTTAATTACAAGATCACTGGACATGATTAACAAGTTGTTTATGTTATAATTTATCTAATCAGGAAGTGGAATGAGCCTCACATGACTCGCCAGCTCTAAAGCTAAAATCCACCTCGAATTTTTATCCTCACTTACTAAACCCAGGACTTGAAGCCAATAATTAATCAAACTTGTCTGTACTCTAAATGTAGTTTTAAGAGCTGCCAACTCAGTTTCACTTGTGATTGCAGTACTTTAAAAAAAAATAAATAAAAAAAAAAACAGTAACAGCACAAGCCACGTACAGTTCTTCCAAGGACTATTACACTGGTCTACACATTTTTGGACTCGATCTGCTTACAAGATAAGTGGCTAAATCTCATTTATATTGATAAGATGAACTGAAAATCAATTGATAACTGTGCTGGTTAGCTAATGTATTCAAGATATTTAATGATTTTTTTTTTACATCAAAATCGAATCTGTTTATACAATAGATTTAGGCATTTTTGCTTAAAAATAATATTTATATTTTGAAAATATTTAACTTGCACTTCTTTATCCATCAAGAAATAAACAAGAAAATATCTTAAGACATCAGGTGCACACAATTTTGAGGCATCTCTCTTATGTGAAATCCAAAAATATTTGATGTTAAAACTCTAGGCATATTAAAATGAATGTATTGGAATGTGCAGACAGGCTTTCAGATAGAACTGGTTGCTTGTAGACACACTGTACCTTCTGATAAACTACCGTTTTTGCCTTATTTTGCATAAATTTCCTATTTTGACCCAATACTATATCTTGGAAACTACAGCCAATCAGCACTTCTGACTTAGTTTTTCTTTTTTAGTGACCTAAACCAAGAAACATTTCACTACTTTTGTTCCGGAAGCATTTTGCTTGTAGACCAGTGTTATTAATTAAACTTGTCTGTACTCTAAATCCATGTTTAGGAGCTGGCAACTCAGATTCAGTTGTGATTGCAGTACTTTTTTAAAACCGTAACAGCACAGGCTACATACAGTTCCTTCAAGGACTATTATTTTAATTATACATTAAAAAAAAAAGAACGGCATAATATTGTATCTGCACTTGGTAAGCAGTTTTATAACCCCTTGGCCAGGTAAATCCTACTCCTGGATCTCTAAAACGACAAACATTTACTTCAAATACGTGGTTGTGAAAATAAAAACACATTTTGTATAACATCACAATTTATTAATCTGTTTTTTTAAATAAGATCTCAGAAGTCTTAAAATTTCAATGCATCTTCATTCACAGTCGCTTTACAGTTTTTCAAAGACAAAAAAACCTATGTATATGTATATGTATATATGCTCTGTATCGGGAAGTAGCAGCAGAAAAATTAAGTTAGAAAAGAAACATTGAGCGGTGTCACAGACGGAGGAACTGTAAATTAAGATTAGCATTTGTTAAGAATATCAGTGCAGAACAAAAAAAAATCCAATTGTACCTTATAGGTCAAATGTGCTCAATATCTTAATAAAGAAACTGTACAGTAGACCCCAAACGGGAATATAATGACACTTAAAAATCTTTCTTCCGCAGCATGTCCAGTAGGGGGTAGTACTACCTCCGTTTAACAGCTGGTCGAGTGCCCTTGCTGCTTCCTCCTGCTTTACTTGAGCCCTTGGAGCCAGAGAAGAGTTTGGTCATGAGCTCGGAGACGTCTGGCAGTTCAGGGTTGGGGTTCAGCATGTTCATTGACTGTTCCATTTCCTGCACAGCATCAAGAATAGGTTTAATATTAGTTCTATGATCTTGGAAATAGGGCTGTAGTCGACTAAAGACTGCTGATGGAATGGTCACCTAAAAAGGCGACGTCGCAAAGGCTCTCCAGGTATCTCCATGTATCTGACCCAAACTACACTCATAAGACAACATCCGCAGGGGAATTCATGCAAAAATGACAGGAAAAAAGTACTAGGAAACAATTATTAAAGTATATAAAGACAGATTCCATTTGTGAATCATGAATTTAATCTGCCTTTTTACATATAAATACCAAAGAATACCACATCTTCAGCCAACTCACCAAGAGTGCTGGGAAGAATACTTTGAATACTTATATTCTCACAAATTCAGTGCAGTTACTCCAAATTAGTATTCAGAATGCGTATACTCGGTACATGTACTTCCAAAACTGTTGTTGTCCCATATAAAATCTTATCCTCTAAATAAAGTCAAATAATATAAATTTTGTTCGACTATGACACCAGCAACCAAATACTCGACAAAACGACTAAAAGACTACTAACTATTGGAAAGTATAGTCACTATTAGTGTAGTAATATTGGCCAAAAACAAAAAGTTACGAGGATAATAAGAACTGAATAGTATAGTAATGACTCAGTAGTTATTTATTACTAGGTCTGTACAATTTTAGAAATCTAATTGATCTTACAAGTATCAGGTTTTGCTCAGAGTGCACATTTCAGACATGTTCAGCAGCATTAACATTTGAGAAAAGACCCTAATCCTATGCATTTCAGAACAGGTCTCTAACTAAACTAACTAAAGAGTAAGCAGTTTTTTCAATACAAATACAGGATATTTTATTGTTTACAGTGGAAATTCTATAAGTTTTTGCGCCTACTCAAATTGTGACGTTTTGTGTGCCACCAGGATGTTGTAAAGGATGTGACAATGACCAAACAAACCACTGATACATGAAGTGGTAATAAAATCATCACAAACATGAAACTGTTAGTATATGAACAATGTGGTGACTAATGCCATGTGACTGAATCTATCATAAACAAGTGTTACGTGCTTGGCCTTTACCAGGATACAGAAAATATGAAGCACTCTGGCCTGTATTCATTGTGCAATATAACTTTGAAATGTAATTGATAGGACTAAATAAAAAAAAAAATATATATAAAAAGTCCTCACCTTTCTCATTTCTGGATCGTTGGTGTTGACAACTTTGGGCAGAAGGACAATGATCAGCAGAGGGAGGACCATCATCATCACCTGTGAAAATAACAAACGGAAAATGTAAGAAGCGTTTTGGCACATTTGCAGTTAGTGTTGTTATAAATGACCTCTAGTCTCCAAGTATTTTGATATGGAATTAGATATGCACTTTTTATGCCCAGAACTTGATAAGGTCCCAGCATTATTAGCACCAAACTTGACTTCAAATCATAGTAAGACTTTGTTTATTATTCCAAAACCCACTGTGCTTTTGAGTTTGAATTTACTCAGCTGGGTAGAACTTTGTAGATACACATTGCTATATTTTCCAAACTGCCAGTAGAGTGAAAAATGTACGCTTGTTAAAAGAAAACAGTGCTTTTGTCTGCTCTGTAGTAATAATCTATGAAACCGTTGGACATTTTAAATTGCAATATTTATCTAAAACGACCAGCTTCTGCGTTACAAAACTGCTGTGCCTAATGGGTGCTGATGTCGCCATAATCATCACCACAACAAAGAGCTGCTCAGCTGTCGGCATTTCATTTGCACCTAAATGACTACACAGCACTGTTGAACCATACGCTTATCAGGGATCAAGAAAATACATTTGGAGAATGAAGTAAGTATGGCGATATGTACCGGGAAGGTGAAAACAGAATTTGTTTGGATTTGACGTCTTAAACACAAGCAAGAGTATAAAGATTTCGCAGATATGCATGAATCGTATTAAATACAACTTCGAGAGGCTAAATGAGAAGGGGAAACGACTATAATATGGTTACCAGCTCTAAAAAGTCAATTTTGCAGAATAGGTCTGCTTTTTAAACAGATCATGATAGTAAATGCAGCTTGTCACCATTGGGTTCATGAGGAAGTCAGTCCAGCCCCAGGTCTCCCTCTTCATGAAGTAGCTGTGAGGGCCAGACGCTCGGATCTGCAGAGGATACGGCTGCCGGATGACTTCAGACGTCTTGATGTAGTTCACCAGACGAGCTCTGGGGAAATGTAAAACAATCACCATAGTATCTTCGTGTTGTTTAATTAAACATGGATGTAGGCCTGTCATGATCAGTACTTATCGTTGAATATATGTAAGCTAGAACATCATTTCTGAAGTAACATATGATTTGAGCTGCTGGTGGTGGAATAAATAACTTCTTAAATAATAACTTATTAAACATTAAACAATTCATTTTGCCATTTATTTATAACTAAACTGAACTAAATAATTAACTATTATATGTTTACAAAAAGTTTAAAATGGATAATCCCGCTTTAGTTCAGAGTTCATAGTTCATAGTTTGCTTTATTGTCGAAAAACCATATGTACATGACACATAGTGAATCGAAATTTCGTTTCCCCCTGGTCAAGCAGAGACAGTTGATAGAGGGCGACCAGGGGAGGAACTTGGAGATGACAGAAGGAAAGAGATGCAGTACAACAATATTCACAAACTTGTTACGACAAAACAATTGGACAGGTAAAACACACAACGTTTTTTTCTTTGGTGACAAACGGGAGGGTGGGGAAGGGGAGCAGTCAGTGTTATCATGTCAGTGGTATAGTGTTTAAGTCTAAGTCTAGTTTACATATTACTGTTTATTGGGATAGGGTTTTATGTAGTAATACTGTACATCACCCTTGAACATTTGTTACTGTGACAGGCCTACATGGAGGTCAAATAAACAATGTGACCGTTACCTCATTTTGCCCTTGGATGTGATGTCCACACGCACTGGCTCAAACCTGAAGGAGGGGGAGATGATTTCCACAACGTAAGAGCCAGGAGGGATGTCGTTCACTGCAAAGCTTCCATCAGTTCTGGAAAAGAAGAAGGAATTTGTTAGTGAACAGCAATTTCTGCGTTATATTTACAATACATGTTCTTAATACATATACACAAATTAATTTGTTAATTTAGTACATGTCAAAGCAAAAGCATTTGAGTTTTTGTAGGGTCAAACATTAGGAACTCTCTCCCAAAATTCATCAGGAACTCGGACTCACTGCATCACTTCAAATCACGACTAAAAACTCACCTGTTCAAGCTGGCACTCCCCCATGATTCCCGTTTCCTACAGAGTTACTTCCTATTTTGTTTATTATCTTTGAGTGTCCAAAAAAGTGCTATACAAGTCTGATCTATGAGGGAAAAACTGATGAGGTATAGAAGTGGGCAGAAAATATTGAAACACTATTAATATTTTTGTACGTTGTTAATGTATAGATATGGAAAATGTTAAAATAAAAATATAATGCAAATTGTTTATTGTAAAAACAATTGCAATTTACTATAAACTATTGTGAGGGGCCAACAGCATTCAACAACATTGCTAGACATAGGAGCCAAGTTTAATTACAATGAATGAATGGCCAAAATATAGTTGCACTTTAAAGGGATATGCCACCCCCAGGTCAAATTTGGGCATCTCCCCACAGTCCAGAGACTAAAATAAGTGGTGGAAAGCGTTTTCCTGCTCACCCAGCCATTGTCCGAGTCTGTCGCCACTGACCGCCGCGGTATCTGGTGCTCCTCCGCCTTAGACTGGAGTCCAGAGAAAGATTTCGGCCAAAAGGAATTAATTTGCTCGATGCGTTTCCCAATTACTTTCTGTGTAGTGCGCATTCATATCGAGTGCAAATAAATGTGCAAATCAACACGGAGAGCTTGCCTTGGTCATTTTGGGTGGGAACTATTTTCCAGTGCGGAAGAATACAGCCGAATCACGCAGCACGCTGCCAGGGGAATCCCAGTTACTCACCGGGAAGGGAGTTCCCCTGTTTCACAACGTGGTGCGTGATTCGGCTGTATTCTTCCGCACTGGAAAATAGTTCCCACCCAAAATGACCAAGGCAAGCTCTCCGTGTTGATTTGCACATTTATTTGCACTCGATATGAATGCGCACTACACAGAAAGTAATTGGGAAACGCATCGAGCAAATTAATTCCTTTTGGCCGAAATCTTTCTCTGGCGACGTTAGACTCCAGTCTAAGGCGGAGGAGCTGCAGATACCGCGGCGGTCAGTGGCGACAGACTCGGGCAATGGCTGGGTGAGCAGGAAAACGCTTTCCACCACTTATTTTAGTCTCTGGACTGTGGGGAGATGCCCAAATTTGACCTGGGGGTGGCATATCCCTTTAACTCCTGTCTTGGCTTCACAGTTTTAAGAATTAGATTACCTTATGCTTTGTAAATGTGACACAGTGTTTATTATAACAATCAAGTGCAGTTTGGGAGTGTTTGACTTGAGGGAATAGCAACAATAACCGTTGTGATCTCTGGAGGACACAGTTATGGAAACAATATCACCACAAAACAAGATGTCACCGGGCCACCGGAGACCAGGAACAAACTCTACATCAAATACACAGTTTAAACACAAGGCTGCTGATTAATTATCTTGTTAATTAATCTGGACAGTGCTACCATCTTTTTAGAGCAGCTGTTCTCTGCAGGAGCTAACGGGAAAGCGGCTACTGTAAGTGGCTACAAGCTAATGCTAGCAAAGCTAACACGGCTAACAGGGGGTCACAATATTAGCTACCAGCGGTAAATTACCTCATAAACCCGACATATTCTTCTCCTTCCACCAACACCCGAGCGAAGGACACCCAGTCTTGAGGTTTGATCCCCGGGACGATGGCTCTTCCCTCGATCTTGAAGCGATCTCCGTTAGCCTGTGCGGACACACCTGCGCTAGGCCCCGTGTCCAAGTCTGTAAAAGCCCACGCCGCGATGAACGCACAGTGCACTAAAACACATAACAGCGGTATTCTTTCTCTAAACTGCATGTCTGCTTTCTCGTCAAACTATAAAACAACTCCAAACACGTCTAAGTCAACATGGATTTGGGGTCTGGGCGAAGACACGGCGGAGGACAGACAGCAGGGCAGGCGCATCAGCTGAGTCTGCACGCCGTGACGTCACGAGACAAAAAAAAACATTTATTTAAACGAGAATATCAAAGATCAATGTCAGTTTTATTGTCAGTTCTGCCATATGTGTTCAACATACAGTGAATCGAAATTTCGTTTCTCTCTGGCTAGGTAATGCAAAAAGACAGCGTACAAAATACAATATAAAGACAAAAAAAAACCCTATCTAAGACAAAAATCTAAAATCTAAAAGCAGTGCAACAGAATAAATAAATACCTATTTACAGATGTGCAGATGTGAATGTGCAATGGAAGATACAGCAGTAATGTGCAATAGAATGTGCATTGAAAGTAAAGATAAAAAATAAATGTGTAACAGTAGGGGGTGAGAGGTGAGAGTTCAGCTTCCTGACAGCCTGGTGGATGACAGTAAGTACTTTGAGATATTAATCAGTGAATATTCATTATAATGATGTGTGTGATCACATTATAATTATAGTTTATACACATGTGACTTCTTTTAATTGCAGTATTAGTAACAGTAAAATTATCATCACGAAAAGAGCTGACAACTCAGATAGATAAATAAATAAAAATAAAATCCATCCATCTATCCATCCATTTTCTTCTACTTATACAGGGCCAGGTTGCTTGGGCAACAGTCTAAGCAGGGACTCCCAGACTTTCTTCACCCCGGACACTTCCTCCAGCTCCACCGGGGGGACCCCAAGGCGTTCCCAGGCCAGCCGAGAGACATAGTCCCTCCAGCAAGTCCTGGGTCTTCCCCGGGGCCTCCCCCGTGGGACATGCCCCGAACACCCCCCGAGGGAGGCGTCCAGGAAGCGTCCGGAACAGATTCCCGAGCCACTTTAGCTGCTCTTCTCAATGTGGAGGAGCAGCTCTACTTCAAGCTCCTCCCGTGTGACTGAGCTCCTCACTCTATCTCTAAGGGAGCGCCCAGCCACTCTGCGGAGGAAACTCATTTCGGCCGCTTATATGTCTGCGATCTTGTCCTTTGGGTCATTACCCAGAGCTCATGACCATAGGCGAGGGGAAGAACGTAGCTTGAGTAGTAAATTGAGAGCTTTGCCTTTCAGCTCAGCTTCCTCCTCACCACAATGGTCCGGTACAGCGACCGCATCACTGCCGATGCTACACCGATCCGCCTGTTAATCTCATGCTCCATCCTCCCCTCACTTGTGAACAAGACCCCAAGATACTTGAACTTAAGTGGAGATAAATAAATACATAAATTAATTAATTAATAAAAAAAAATAAAAAAATTCCACATTATGGTGTTAATCTTACCTATCTCCATGGAGACGAGCAGATGATTATGCCACTATGCCAAGTTACAGGTCACATCTATGGAGAGCTGACTGACTCCAGCTCATAGTAATAATGCACAGTGTCAATGTATTTTTTCCAGGAATAAAAACACTTGCAAGAGAGACACGAGTTATGTGGAACACAGCAAACAATGCACGATTCAAGTGCACTATTCTATTTTGTGTATTTAAAGGTCCCATGGCATGAAATTTTCACTTTCTGAGGTTTTTGAACGTTAATGTGAGCTCCCCTACCCTGTTTAGGCCCCCCTAAAAGTTGCGAAATGTCTAAACTGAGCATTTGCGGTCCTTTTCTGCATTACACAAAACCAGTGTTGAAACGGGCGAGTTCGGACAAGGCACCTTTTTGACGTCAGATCGGCAAATGCAGCTCCAGCCCCTCCCTCTGTCTCCGCTCAGCGTCCCTGTATATCCCGCCCATAGAGTTTGGACTGTGAATGCGCTACAATGCGAAATGCGTTTTTTTATTTGCCTGGAGGCACGTCCGAGTGTTTCTAGGCTCGCAAGTCCCTTACCCGACCCTCTGGACCTCTGAAATACCAGTGGTTTAATTTTATTTTCTGTGTAAATATGCTTTTTTTCATTGCAAAGTCTCCCATCTGTACACGGAAGAGAGGAGACAGAGCGGAGCCGAGCTGCGCCGAGCTGCAGGGGAAACCCGCCCCCCGCTCCTTAGCCAATCTCTCTGTCCTTCTCATTTGCAGTGAAGCAGCAACACCCACAATAAAGCATTTTAGACACATATCTAGCCTCATGAAGACTGTCAGAGTCATATCTCATGCAGTGAGTGTTGATTTTGAAGAAGGATTCGGAGCTGGTTGCAACGCGCTCCGTTATTTTCCAACTTTTTTTCTGCTCTTACCTGCTTGTTCGTTTGCACACTTTGAAGATTGTGTGTATAAGGATGAGTGCTTCAGAGACGCGGTGTTTCTGCTCCGTTGTTATCTTATCTTATCTTACAGTATTAGGGAACCATTAAGGAGCCATATAAAAGCATCAAGAAGTACCATGTCATGGGACCTTTAAGTTGACAGTAACTATGACTGACCTGCAGTGTCCAGGCAAATATTGTGTTAGTCCATAGATAACAGGCCTGAACCTGATTGTCTAGTGTAGAACTTGAATACATGGCAGCTATCCGTCATGCTACAGTCCACTCTATTGTTTACTTTGCACGCTGAAAGGGACTCAAAAACCATCCATCCCATGACAACAATGGAGGAAACTAGTGCATTGTAGATCTTTGGTTTACCCCCATTTGTTCAAACCTCTTTTTAGTTACAGGTGCAATGGCTGTGAATTCAAAGGGTGGAGACTGAAAGTGAACGTACAGAATATGGGTACAGTAGTATCATGATGGTGAAATGCATTGTAACTCAGGGGTAAAATGTCTCTTTGATGGATTGGCCACCTATTCAACATCAACTAAAGTTTGCATGTGTTGTAAGTAATCTTTTGTGCACAGTTCAATTAGATCTACTGGGTCATTCCAGAATTGGAGGACATTTTACGTCCCACCCATCAAATATTAAATAATCCACATACAAAATACTAAAACATACCGTTTCTGAGTGAATTTACTTGTCCTGAGACCAAATCTAAATAAACTAAGAGAAAAGAATGCTTGAAAATACCAAATAAGTCTGGGGTACCCCCTAAAATGCCATTTTCCTCTTGTCCCACCCCTCTAATGGCCAAATTGAATCTCAAATAAAACAGTTAAAATTGAATAGAAATTTGTTTTTTCTATAATTTGTTTCATTGCCATCTCTTGTAACTGTGGGAACATTTGTTTTAATAGACATAATATTTCAAATAATAATTATTCATGGAAGATGTGTCCCACAACACGCACGCAATCCTGTTACCAGAACATTTTTAGTCTGTTAGAAGAAGAAAGCAGTGAACCACATGATCCCCTGGACTTGACATCATCAAACAGTTTTCCAAAAGAATAGGTAGAGCAAAGGTTTATCTTCTCTTCCATCTTTCATATTTTTATAACATCGTTAGCCTTGATTGAATGTCTCACTCTACCTCATGCAACCCTGTTATGCAAATGATCAGAATAAGACAATTATTTTTTTTCCTTTACGTATTTGCATAAATAAGTTTTTCCTCTTGATTAGTAATAACTGCTAGCTAAACAGCTAGCTTCTATTCATGAGATAAAGCTAACATTAGCGCGATTTTGCAACCCTGTTACCTGCAACCCCGTTACTGCGATTAGAGTAAATAAATAAACCATATAAATCATATAATAAAAATTTTACCATTGACCGTCAGCTGAGCTAATCAAGCATTTAATAGTTTATTACCTATTATTGATGAATATGTAGCAGAAAATCAGAAACGTGAAGGTTTATTTTCCAAGAATTTTAAAGCCAAAATGTCCTAGCCTGGGAATTCCCAGGCCGCTTCCGTTCGTTTTGAACTGGAAGGCGGCCTGGAAACTCGTCCAAGCGAGAGTCCCAGATTTAGGGCCCCAATCAGAGAGCGGGGGAGGGGTGGCAAGACGGTGACGCGTACTACATGACAAACGGAAGCTTGTAGTTTGAACTGACAACTGACATGATTGGCTATGGACTTACGTATACGCCCAATGATAGACATTCATAACGCCCAATAAACGGCCGTTGGCAATCGCTAACCACACCTCCGCTACGGGATTTTTCGAAGCGAGTTTCCAGACCCATATCTCACTTGTGATATGGTCAGGTGTTAACCAGACTAAAAATGTCCTCCAATTCTGGAATGACCCTACTACAGCAGTGGGTAATACTCTTATATTTTCTTGACTAACTTTTAAAATAAACTGCACTGTTCTAGCGCCATAGTTTTACTCCTACTTGAGGAATATCTTTAATTGAAGAAACAGTACTTGTAGTACTTGAGTTATGGGTCCTCTTCCCGCTACCTACAAGAAAAAAAAGCTTTATGTTGACAATATGAAATGATTGTTTTTTTTACACCATGAGAAGCTATTCACATTTAGTTGATTGTACATACGTACTTTTTATCTTAATTTTGATGCATGCTCATATCTTCCAACTGTTTCTGAAACTTGCATTGTGACACTGCAATTTCCCCATTTTGGGACAAATAAAGGATTATCTTATTTTTGTGTCTATCCCTTGAAAATACCAGATTTTACACATCGTTTTATCCTTCAAATTGCATCAACTACAAATTACAATTTTCATCCCGAGAGTTAGGTTTTAATTTACCCTTCTTCAGTAGTTTCCCCAAAGTCTTTTTACTTTTAATTTCTTGGACCACTGTTTTGCACTTCTTATTTTTTTCCAAGTAATGTTCCTCTTACTACTCCTCTACTCATCTCTGGTCTACTAAAAATGTATCATATTTTAACTTTTTGGATATTGATCTCTAAATTTGACAATACCTAATTAATACACACAAATCACTTTTTTTATATTTGGAATTTTAAATTTATTAAAAGATTAAAAGAATCACTTGTTTTTACATCTCATACATACAGGCAATTGTCATATGCACAGGCAAAATAATAAGGAAAAGCTCTAATAACTTAAGACTGTTTTAAGTTCCTGATTGCAAAACGTTTGAGCACTAGTCCCACCACATGTGCGTTGGTCTTTCCGTGGCAAGAGTGGTGCGATTGAATAAAGGCACTTCATAGAGCGATACACCCGGTCTCCTTCACTAGACGGTCCACTTCAATGTGAAGCAGTAGACTTTTTGCTTGATTTTAAAGCAGGCGGGCGCTCGAGGCCCTGTGTCAAGTGTCTCCAACTCCCTCTGAAGGAAGGGAGTGGTCGCAAAAGTCAGGTTTAGAGTCGAAATGATCCAGTCCACTCGTCTGGGTGGTGTTATCAACCCCAAACACAGCCGTGATCTGGTAGTAGTGGTCACATCCTCAGAAGTGCACCGAGCCTGTCAGGGCAGCTGGGTGAGATAAGCCCCGATAGCCTGCAAGATAAAACGGGGGCTTAGAGAGGAAGGAGTGACAAGTGAAAAGACTCAAAGTGGCTAATTACAAAGTCCAAATATAGACTGCTAACCTTACCATAGCACTAACTTGAAACTAACAATTTGCAATGTAAAATAATTAGCCAAACTGCAGGTAAAGCAAGTAAAGTAGTAGCTGTGTGTATGTAAATTAGCAGTTGCCTGACGAACTTAGAACTACTCCATAGTTTAAAATTAAAATTTAGTGGCAAATGAAATCTGCATGGGACTAAAAACACATCCAAAACCTCTTCTTGCCATAAAGAAACCACAAATCCTTCCATTTCTCTGGAAATGCTTAAAGGGCCCGTATTACGCCATTTTCTGGTTTATGTTATATGTTTATATAATATTGTTTAATCACAAACTGGAGTTGTGTTTTGTTCCACTCATGTTTAACACACAAAAAGTCATGTGGTGATACAGAAAGTGCTCTCCTGTGTTTTCAAACTCAATACACCTCAACTATATTTTAAAAAGTTAAAAACTACCACTTAAATACATTACAAAAGGTGGAACTGAGCATTTAGAGCTTTGGAGATGTTGACGGACTAATAATGCAGGATTACTCAAACAAGTATGTAGTGAAGTATGTTTTTTAAACTTTTGTGCTTTCCGTTAACAGACTCTGGTGACCACCCATAATGAAATTTTTATTGCAGTTATTGTAGTATTGTCATAAACATAAATAACAAGTTTTCATCTGTTTTTTTAATCAGTAGAGGCAATAAGTGACATTTGTACTCCAAAAACTATTAAATAAAGTGATATGGCCCCATAGTCTCAGTATATTCGTTTTTCCAACGTGCAATATTGTTTTTCAATACTCTCCTAGTTACTGTTTCTTACTATTACTTATTTTATCAGACTGTATAACTCCACCCTATGGTCCTAACGTGCAATATCGTTTTTCAATACTCTCCTTGTTACGGTTTTATTATTATTATTACTTATTCTATTATTACTACTCTGACAAGTATATTTCTCCTGCGTGAGATCAATAAAGTCTTATCTTAAACCTGTAGGAAATACAGTAACCCACTACCCCAGTGCTTCTCCAACTGACTTCTTTCCAGCTTCTTAAAAAACAGCACAATAAAGAAGTAAAGAAGTCCTCTTAACCTTGGCCAGATCTCCTGTAGACCCTGGGACCGCACATAATCTGGACCCCTCTTTCCACAAGTCTTTTAGCCGCTGCTTCATGACTTCAACATTTCTACAAGACACAAAATGATTCATTATTGTGTCAGTCGAACAGTTCTAAGTCGGTTCTTGGACATGTTTCCTCACCTGTCTTCTGTACAACTGTCCTGCAGTCTTTTGTCCTTCTTGGAGAGTTCAGGCCACCATTTCCTGACAATGGCCTGGACCCAAAGCAAACCCACCGATATGTGCCTTAAACAGAACACACGCGATTATAAACTCGCATATTAATACTCCCCTTGGTGAGTGATGCTAACTGTAGGCACTGCTCTGTCAGAAGTTCAATTAGACTTTAAACTGATTTTTATTTTAACATAATCAGACCTGAAAGAGGTGACCTAGTTGGAGCTGATTCAGTCACAAGATATCTAACAAACACATAAATAGGACCATGAATATTTGCATTCATCACAGATGAACTGAAAATCAATTGATAACTGTGCTGGTTAGCTAACGTATTCAAGATATTTAATTATATTGTTTTACATCAAAATCACATCTGTTTACACAATAGATTTAGGCATTTTTGCTTAAAAACAATATTTATATTTGGAAAATATTTAACTTGCACTTCTTTATCCGTCAAGAAATAAAGAAGAAATATCTTAAGACATCAGGTGCACACAATTTCGAGGCATCTCTCATGTGAAATCAAAAAATATTTGATGTTAAAACTCTAGACATATTAAAATGAATGTACTGGAATGTGCAGACAGACTTTCAGATAGAACTGGTTGCTTGTAGACACACTGTACCTTCTGATAAACTACTGTTTTTACCTTATTTTGCATAAATTTCCTATTTTGACCCAATACTATATCTTGGAAACTATAGCCAATCAGCACTTCTGACTTAATTTTTCTTTATTGGTGACCTAAACCAAGAAAAATGTCACAACTTTTGTTCTGGACACATTTTGCTTGTAGACTAGTGAAATTTGTTTAAATCCATCTTGTGTTGTTTATGAGTTTTGAGACAACTGTACAACTGTTATGACAGCGTTTGCCAATGTGTATATGAAACTATTGAACATTTCACCATAGACATACATGTTGAACACCCCCAGCATGACATCACTTCAAAATAAACATATTCTTACTACTATGCTGTTGTGCAAGCACATCTTTAGACATTCGATTAACTGTACTAAATGAGATTATCATCGCAGTGTGGACAAAGAAAAATGTCCATTGGCTTTCACTGTCTTGTACATGTGACACTTACTCTTCATATTTACTGGTGAGAATCAGTTTCACTTGGGGCATGAGATCAACGCAGCAGCCCAGTGAGAAACATGGTGCTTCAGTTTGAAGGCTGGAAACACAAAAAAACAGCAACTATGAGACAATTATGGCTAACAGAGTATGAGGAAGCAGGGAGAATGATCACACGGTATCCGCTTAATGAGAAACCTTACGCTCATGCAGGTCTGATCATGGTAGGAAGTTTGTTGGAAACTTTGCTAGGTTAAACTTGTAATTTCCTCACAATTTGAAAGGACCAATTGGCAAATCAAAAAGACTGCAATTTTAGTTTAGATCTGTACAAACATGTTCTGAAATGGATTCTTGTACGAGTTTGTCAGTTCATGTTTTTGTCAATTTATATGTGAACTTTGAACATGAGCCTATAATGAAAACATAATGCAAAAATAATCAAAATGCTTGCCAGAGAAGTTGTAATTACATATTTTTCCCAAACTGTTCTGCCCTAGACCAAAGTGTCACTTTACTCACTTATTTGTTAAGACAGGTAAGCAGTCAAGCAGCACTCCTGTGTCCTGGATTCTGTGAAATAACATTACATGAAACACATCATCAATGAAACCATTCTACTTATTATCATCGTCACTGGGTTTTACATACAGTATGTCTTTACCTGATTAGATAGGCCACCAATTCAGAGGCGTTTCTTCGCCAAAGGCTAAGTGCTACTTTGAGCCGAAGACTTCTTCCAAATAAAACTTGACTCATTGCTTCGTGGTCCTTTGACAGCTGCAGACGAGGGAAAACATTTGTCAATATTTGAACACTTATCATATACAGTCAGTGAATGTGAAAGCTAAATGAACTGATAAAATTAAACATGTTCTATGTAGCTTTCCTAGTGGAGGGTCTGCTATCTCCTTGTCTCCATGGAGATAAGATTGCCTGAAATGTTCCACAGCAAAGGCATTAAACAAATCTAAATCTATCAATAACAGGTACTTTTACTGATAAAAAAAAAATACAAATAATTCAACTGTAAGCAGAGCACTACCTCAATACAGAAGATCTGACCTAAAACTTGGCCAAAAAGCATCTCCTGCTTGTGTCCATGAAGATAGACAAGTTTTAATGCCATACTCAGGAACATTCTAGACCAGGCAATACTATTTAGACTTAGATTTTATTGATCCACAAGGGAAATTACTTGACGATGGAGACAAGCTGGTGACTTCACACTAGAAAAGTAACACAGAACACCTTTAACACTGGTCTACAAGCAAAATGCTTCCAGAACAAAAGTAATGAATTTTTTCTTGGTTTAGGTCACTAATAAAGAAAAAGTCAGAAGCGCTGGTTGGCTATAGTTTCCAAGATATAGTATTAGGTCAAAATAGGAAATTTATGCAAAATAATGGAAAAACAGTAATTTATCAGAAGGTACAGTGTGTCTACAAGCAACCAGTTCTATCTGAAAGTCTGTCTGCACATTCAATACATTCATTTTAATATGTCTACAGTTTTAACATCAAATATTTTTTGATTTCACATAAGAGAGATGCCTCGAAATTGTGTGCACCTGATGTCTTAAGATATTTCTTGTTTATTTCTTGATGGATAAAGAAGTGCAAGTTAAATATTTTCAAAAATATAAATATTTTTAAGCAAAAATGCCTAAATCTATTGTATAGATGCGATTTTGATGAAAAACAATATCATTAAATATCTTGAATAGATAAGGTAAGGCTTTATTGATCTCACACAGGAGAAAATCACTATATATACATATTCACATTAGCTAACCAGCAGTTATCAGTTGATTTTCAATTCATCTTATCAATATAAATGAGCCACTTTTATTTAGCCACTTTTATCTCGGAATTACTACTGTTGCACATTTATTTTTGTCTTTCAATGCACATTCTATTGCACATTACCATTTCACTGCTCTTATCTTCCATTGCACAATGTTTGTCTTAGTTTTTGTTTTGTCTTTTTGCACTACTTGGCCGGAGAGAAACAAAATCTCAATTCACTGTATGTTGAACACATATAGCAGAATTGACAATAAAGCTGACTTTGGTCTTTGATCTTTGGACGCAGATCGAGTCCAGAAATTTGTAAACCAGTGTAATCAAAACAAAAGGCATTCCAATGAGAAGAGAACACAATTTTAATCCTGCATCTACATTAACGGTAACTTCTCTGAGATGACACACACCTCATTTAAGTCTGTGTACTTGGAGCTGGCACCGGCCATCTTGGAGCCGTCTGCAGTGTTCACAGGAGGCCCGCGGATGTCATTGTAATAGTTGCTCCGTGCGTCGTCGGAGCAGGTCAGCTCATTCTCTTTGTTGGCCATGCCGGGGTCACGGCCACAGCCCACATGGGATGCTTTGCGGTGCAGCTTGACGCCCACCACCTCCAATGGACAGCCCTTCCTCTTGCTGGGAGACAACTTCTTTGCTTTGCCTGGACAGGGTAGGCTGTGCACATGAAATCTGTCAAAACAAGGCCAAAATGGGAAAAGAATATTATCAGTACAAGCAGCTGAAATTGTCAGAGAGAAACAAACCCAAACGCACCAATGAGGACTCACCCGTTCTTATCTAAATCTTCTTCATGTCTATTATTCACCTAAAACAAAAGGGATAGGGGGTTGAGGGCACTACTGGGTACAACACTGCACATTCACACCATAAAAAACTACAGATACACCATTGAAAATACAGTATTTTATTTTTTTAATTTTATAGTTCTCCATTTACAGCCGGTCCATGAACAAAGCTACTTTCTTCCCCTCTTCAACTGGTCAACGTTAAGGCTCTGAGTGAGTGAGAACAGATGGAATTAACTAATTATACTGTAGTATGAACTCTCAGAACACAAGACTTTTTTTGTTTGTTTGTTTTTAGCTTATTAAAGGAATTATTCAGATGTGAACATGAATCATAATGAAATGAAGGATGCGCAAAGCCATTTATATTGATGTAATAATATAATTTAATGGTTGTCGGTGGTCCAGAAAGTCTCAAAATGTTTGAACTTTTATTTAAGCAAAGTTGTTCTGTTGTTACTTGAGATAAATAAAAGCTACATAACACATTCGGATCAGTTTCGTGTTATTGTTCACTTAAGGAAATAGTAATTTGAGTCTCTGTACTGATATAGGTTAATATCAGGTATCAGCAGATACTTAAAACCATAATATCAGAGTCTGTATCGGAACTGAACAAGTTGGATCAGTGCATACATTAAGTACATTGAAATCGAGAGAAAATCATGGTATTTTTTTGGCACCACCCCTAACAGAAAAGTCTCAAGAGTTACGAGTGTTCATACCTGCTTCATGTTCTTGTGAGCAGAGGGCTGTAGGCAGGGTCGCAGAAAGCCATTGGGTTTGTTGCAGTTGATCCTGAAGATGTTTTGTTGGCAGACATGCTTACCAGCTGCCATAATATGAGACACTGTAGGGGGAAAAAAATCAAATCATCTTTAATTAGGGCTGAAGTACCACAATTTCCTCCACAAACAACTAAATATCCTGTCTTAATCTGCACTAACTAACCCCGCAGATAAGAACTGTTCTAAAATATGATTCTTACATTAATTTTAAAAGCAACATAAGTTTTGTCTTTTTGTCAGTATATGTGTATGTAAACTTTGAACAGAATACAATCACAATTTGATATTTTTCCCATATCGTTCAGAGGTATTCATTAAGGGGACACAATACAGGCGGTTTTTTAGTTTTTGGTCTATTTGGTCTCTTAACAGACACACTTTGTGGAGGCACTGAAAAAAGTTTATTATTTCACTTACACATATACTAAAGCCATAGTTCTCCTGAGACATTGTAACTACAAAGGCTGTTTTCTCAAAATGCATTTTTGTCTCATTGAGAGAAGAATAACCCCTTAAAAATGCACCTACGTACACCAAACTTTATAGCGATGTACTCAAGACTTAGATGTATCACAAACAGATGGACTGGTTAATTTCTAAGTTTTAACCAAAAAAGAAATAGGTAAAATTTGAATATTTAAGCATTTTGTTAACTCAGTAGTTAAGTAAGATATTCCAAATCCTTTCATTATACTTTTAACTATCTAATATGACAACAAAAATAGCAAGAGATTTACACCTGGCTTTGTCAATTTTTAGACTCAATTATCCCCAATTGTCAATTTTGCTTGCACAGAAATGCCTTAATTTGATATGAAAACATTAAATGAATACATTAAATGTTTTTATTAATGCAAATAAACTATATAAGAAGTTTGTAGCTAAAAATCACTAAATAAAGTAAGACTTTTTTCCCTATTCACCTGCAGAACCTCGCTGCACTAAACCCAGGCTAAATAAAACCTGCAAGTCTGTAAACTGCATTCACGTGAAGATCCATATGTTGAAGAGAAAAAGATGAGAGAATAAGATGATTTCAGCTATAAAATCTCCCATAAAACTAAAATAAACCCGCGTTAGCTTCTGATGAGGCGTTGGCTGCTCTAACACAAACATTTACATTAGCAGCAGGTCCACCTGTGTCAAAACAAGTCACAAAAAGAGTACTGAAGAGACACTGTAATAACGCCTAGACTGTTTTGCATTTAACAAATTAGTCCGAGAGCTAAAGGTATCTCACAGTAATTAGCTGTGACTGTTAGCATGTTAGCATAAGCATGAAAAACAACAGGGAAAGTAGCTGGGCCGCTAGCTGCAGGCATGCTAACGGGAGCTAACCCGTTAGCATGTTTGTTAGCACCTTTGAACATATTTTGTCACACCAAAAACGATCCGCACACTGTTAAGTCAATCTAAACTATTAAAACGACTACTAACCGATTCATCTTGTAAAGGAAACTTAAAGATCTCCAGGTGTGGTATTCCGAAAAAGTGAAAAAACTCGTTGAACTTGTCCACTTCAGCTTGTCAGTTTCGCTTGGTTTGGTTTGGGAGTTTTTACCATTCAAATGAACACTCCGCCGGGTATAAGGATTGTGGGATTGAATTTGGCAAAGACACGGAGAAGGAGCGACGCCTGGAGGACACATGGACACGGGGTGGACAAAAACCAGGGCCAAGGTAAGTTTTCCAGGAATAAAACGGCGCCATCTCGTGGGCACCAGTGGATAATGCAAAAAATATATACAGCTCTGGAAAAGAATAAGAGTCCACTGCAAAATGATCAGTTTTTCTGATTTTACTACTTATAGGTCTGTGTTTTGGCAAAAGGAACATTTTTGTTTGAGTCTATAAACTACTGACAACATTTCCCCCAAATTCCAAATAAAAATATTATCGTTTAAAGCATTTATTTGCAGAAAATGACATATGGTCAAAATAACAAAACAAAACAAAACAAAAGATACATGTTTTCAGACCTCAAACAATACAAAGAAATAAGATCAAAAGTTTCATTTTAAAACAACATAATACTAATATTTACGCTTAAAGGGACAGTGTGTAAGATTTTTACCTGTTAATTACTGAAATTGAAGATACCCATTCAAAAATACATTGTTTTCCAAGCCTTTTCACTTCCATCATGAAATCAAAGTATTCTTTTGGACTTAGATATAGTCACATAAAAGGGGGATCTTCCCCATGCAGAGGCAGCCATTTTGAATACGAGAGCCGCAGAAGGACATTTGGGCTCCGCCTTCACCTTCGGCAAGGCTCGTGGTTTTGGGTAAACAACACAAGCATGCTGCCGGATCAGACGTCGTAATGGATCTAAATTGTTTTACTGGATTTTATTTGCTGGATCCTTACGGACAAATTGAGAGCAAGTTTATGGTGAAATACAGAGTTTGACCTGTGCAAAGCATTCTAAGGTAAGCTAACCTCGTTTTGTGCTTTTCCGTATAAAAGCCCCATGTGCTCGGGGAGTGATTGTTTTGCAGGGAAATGAATTGGATAGTCAAAAAGAGGAGACTGTAAGGTTTCATTTGATGTGTAGAGTGTCATGGTACATGATCGGGAATGTGTATTTTCATGAGAAAAAAAAACAAAACGGGACCGCGTTTTATTTATACAGTAGCGGCGCACGGCTCGTGCGCGTGCCCGGGTGACCCTCGAGGTCTGCCGTAGATAAAACAGAAAGTGCAATAGCACCATCCACCTATGCGCCACGAATCCTACACTTAAGAAGAGTTCAGAAATCAATATTTGGTGCAATAACCCTTATTTTTAATCACAGCTTTCATGCGTCTTGGCATGCTCTCCACAAGTCTTTCACATTGTTCATAGTCATAGTCATAGTTTGCTTTATTGTCGAAAACAATCATGTACATGTACATAGAGTTAATTCGAAATTTCGTTTCCCCACTAACCAGACAGGACAGTGATAGAGTGGCTAGCGGAGGGGCCGCTGAGCATGCGCGCGCCACCGACTGGGAGATGCAGAGTAGAATAGATGCAATACATACAATCAGTGACAATTTAACAACATGTAATGACAGAAAAACAATTGGAGATATAACATACGGTGATCTTTTTCGTTGGTAACAGAAGGAAGGGTGTGGGGGATCAGATTGGAAATCAATGAAATTGATTGAACCGAGAGCAGAGATCAGACCTTAACTAAAGACATTTTCTACTCATTCATTTCTAGTGTCAGTGTCAGTGAGTGGGTGCCATGTTTATGTAGAGTCCAGATAACAAACCACATTCTGTGGCCTTGGAAGTGTTCATGCAGGGAGGCGAAGTCAAAACACAGATAACTATTGGAGCCACAGATTTTCACAGGAGAGACATAATTATCCAGAGGGATTAATTAATTTAGCATTGATGAAATACATTTTTAGAGACCCAGGTAAACAATTTAGATTGAGCTTGGGTTTTGCCAGACCCCCATCTTCATATCGCCATGAAGATTCATGAGAGATCTCATTAGTTCCACTTGGCGCACAGACTGCGCTGCGTTGGCTTTACACAGTTCTGTAAGCATGCCCATGATGATATCCAAACGTCGAGATGTTTCCTTTGGTTGAAATCCTTCCAAAAGGTCCTCAACCTGACCCACTTTCTGATGTAATCCTTTCACGAGATCTCCCACGGCTTCACAATGGCTCGAAATTGCTGCAGACAGCTTGGGGGACTCTTTGCTTGCTGCCAGCTTACACATTTTGTGATAGATCATGGACAATCCCAGGCCAATTAACAGATGTCCAGCTATCAGAAATCCGAATACGTAAATATCCTCCACATCCTCCAGGTACATTGGTGCCAAACATACGACTTGCCACGCACGATACGAGTCCCTTGCATATCCAGCAGCAAAAGTACCATCCGGACACACCGCTTCTCCCGGAGCAGCACTCCTTCATGAAAAAAGAGTAACAATCGTCCTGAGGGTCCAGCTGATCACATCCATATTTAGGAATTTGGAAATTTGGAAAATCTGCTCCAAAAAGCGAGAAAATGACGAAAACAAGAGAGGCACGCAGACAACAGGAGCAATAGATAAGAGAGGAAAGAGAGACGTCTGCTCGCTCTGACGGTTCTTGGGTGACTTTGTTCCACTCCTGGTGCAAGAACTGAAGTAGCTCAGCTTTGTGTTTGTGTTGGAATTCAACAGACGCTGGAATGGAATGGCTGTAATACATGTAGAGATGCTGATTTCAGAAAAAAAAAATGCAGTGGTCTCTTATTTTTTTTTCCAGAGCTGTATATATATATATATATATATATATATATATATATATATATATATATATATATATATATATATATATATATATATATAGATAGATATATATATTTTTTTTACAATGTGATGAGTTTTCTGTATTGATAGGCTATAATTTGCCATGAAATAACCAAAAACTAGGCCTAAATAGGGATAACCTTATACTCTGTCAATCAGTATATTATTACACTGCTGTTCTTGTGTCCTGTATATAGCTGTGATTTTATATTTTATTTTATTACTTATTTTTCTATTTTATTTTGACTTGTATTTATTTTTATAATTATGTCTCATTTGACACCGGTCTCTTGTATCTTTTTTTTGCTATACCATCCATCCATCCATCCATCCATCCATTTTCTTCCGCTTATCCGGGGCCGGGTCCCCAGACACTTCCTCCAGCTCCTCTGGGGGGACCCCAAGGCGTTCCCAGGCCAGCCGAGAGACATAGTCCCTCCAGTGTGTCCTGGGTCTTCCCCAGGGCCTCCTCCCGGTGGGACATGCCCGGAACACCTCCCTTTTGCTATACCATCTATTTTTGTTACTCTTTATTATATTATATTGTGATGAGTGAGCTACTGTATCCAAATAATTTCCCTTGTGGATCAATAAAGTTTGTCAAAGTATAAGTGTAAGTCTAAATGCAAATTATTTTATAAGACTAGACCCCATAAGACCATAACTCAATATTAAAATTTTATTTTAGAAAATTGGACAATATTACAGTTGAAATGTCTTGTCCAAAACCACGTAAACAGCACTACACAAAAGCAACATTGCACCTAGGACATTAAGGTTTGGGTATGCTCCACCAGGGTAAATTCCCATTGAGTATGACCTTTTGAAATACTGTACCAGTACTTCTACTGCAATTGTATACATATACAGAGTACTCACTTGTACTTTATGATCCCTCTCATAGTGTTTTTTTTTTTTTTTGGTAATCATAAACATTCACATGAAATAGCAGCTGACCATAGACACAAAGAAGTGAATAGTGAAAACAGACAAAGAATTCTGACTATGCAGTGTTCAGCAGGTTATTATGTACTGGTGCATGTTTGTGTACTACTACTGTACATGTGATCCTGTGTACAACATACTGTCCATTCCACAGACAACATGCACATGCTTTTTGTTAAAGGACATTAGAGGCGACCAAACAACCGTGGAGCTGTCTACAATTTGAGTTCTAACGCAGAGGACAGGGGACTATAAAACACCACGGGACATTTAGAGATTTATATCACGGTTTATTGTTTTGAAAATGCTATATTCACCCTTTTGTAACAGATAATACTCCCTACAACTGTACAACAACTTAATCTTACCTAATGGATAACCTTGTGCTCTGTCAATCAGTATATTATTACACTGCTGTTCTTGTCTCCTGTATATAGCTGTGATTTTATATTTTATTTTATATTTTATTTCTTATTTTTCTATTTTATTTTGACTTGTACATATGCATTTATTTTTATAATTATGTCTCATTTGACACTGGTCTCTTGCTATCTTTTTTGCTATATCTATTTTTGTTACTCTCTTTTATTATATTATTTTGTGACGAGTGAGCTACTGCGTCTAAATAATTTCCCTAGTGGATCAATAAAGTTTGTCTAAGTCTAAGCACAACTGGCGTACATTTCACTAATGAAACTACTGCACATCACATCAGGTTTGTGAAGCTGTAATGTAATGTTTTGTATCCAGCTTTTGCATGTTGTCTGCTGAGCTTTGGAGAGAATCATACGGTTTATCATAAGCAGTGTTTGAATAGGTAGAGATCGCTATATTGGATTTATAATCAGGCATTAGATGTATGTATTAGGGGTGTAAAGATTAACCGATTTGGATCGGTTTTCGGTCTGTGACCTCTGCGATCTGAGTGTACCGATCAGCGGAGCCCGGATCGGTCCAAATTCACTACGAAAGGTCCGATGCACCGGATTTACAGCCAAGAATCGGTTTGCCAGCTCCTGAGCGGGCTCTCTCATGGCGCAGCAGCCGCTCTGTGTGTGTCTGTGTTCTTTAGCGAACGGTGGGTGGTTCACTTACCTGGGGTTGAAGCTTATCGGCCGGTTAACTGCCAATCATGCGAGCGGCGCGGGCTGTATGCGGAATCAAGCACAAAATGCACTGTGTATAGCCGTGTCCCAATTCGCATTGTGCGGAGGGCGGGTTTCCCGCCGCCTCGTCTCGTCAGGAGCTCTACTCTATGGGTAAGCTAAGCTAAGTTTCCTTTTATTGAGCTGTTGTTTAAGTTAAATTGGTGCGCTACCGCTATTTATGGACATGGTTCCTATGCGTGGTTAACTTTTGTGCCAGTGTTGTGTCGCGGTGATAAAACTTTCACTGTCGGTCTGATGTTTCACTGTCAGCTTGATAGTTTCCATGGCAGCTATAGACCATAACAACTGTATGATACTAGCGTTTTTATTGTCACGGTTAGTGGATTGGGTGATTTATTTAGACAACATTCATGTATTGGCAATGTTTATTTGATTTGGGCTAAAAGTGACTTGGCTAATTTACTTTTGTGTGGAAAATACAATGTATAATCAGAATTGGTGCATTTCTGTATTTAGATACTTATGATTTGTGTGTATAGAAATGTACTTCACACATACACAGATGATTTTTGTCTCAAAGGAGACTGAGGTAATGTTATGAGATGGAGAGAAAGTATTATTCAGTGTTAAGAGCTTTCTCTGATTTTCTTTTTTTTTGTTAAGAAAAGTTAATTACAGGCATAAAAAGACATGTTGGATTTAACATGCTAGTGTTTTCTATAACTGCCTAGTAATATCTATCTTCTTGTCAGTGATATGTTGCACTTTTATACAGTTACTGAAACTGTGACTGAAGCACTAATTCTGATTCATTCAGATTTTTGCCTTTAATAGGCAACTTGCTTGTTTTATAATGACTTTTTTATTTTTGATATCTACCTTATCTACCTTTGTACTGAATCGAAATTAACCGAACCGGATCGGATCGAATCGTATCGAATCGAATCGTACCGGATCGTTTACTAATTTTATGAATCGTCCCTGAATCGAATCGTAGCCTGTGAATCGAGATTCGAATCGAACCGTTTTGTGAGTGAAAGATTCACACCCCTAGTATGTATGGATTAGATGCACGTGGCTTATCAACACCTACAGCTGCAACACTAAAAGATAATCCCGCTGTGATGTTTTGATGTTATGATCAAATGTTATATAGTATATATAATATAGTAAGTGTGTGTATATGTATTTTTTTGTGTTATATTGTATATGTATTGTGTGCTCTTTGCTTTTTTACATCATGGCCAGGGGACGACAGATGAAAACTCTCCTTCAGGCTAATTCTGGCTTTTTTAACCACGTGTACTCATGTGTTTTATGAAATTGCACTGTGCCCTTTTAAATAAACTAAACCTAAACCTAAGCTCTGGATAATTAAGACATCCCCTCTTCTGAGATCTGACTGTAGCCTGTATAAAGAAGACGTTTACTGAGGGAGTGTGATGTCACCCATAGCGTTCAACTCCAGTCAAATGAAGCCTCCATGTCTAGCAGTTATAGAAGTATGTAATCTGAATAGACAGTTTGAGTAATACTGCATCCCAGTGTGAAAGTATTTTAAGTATTCACACCTATGAATGGACAATATTGCAAAATACATTAAAATACAGGTATTCTATATCTGTCTGTAACCACCCCATGTGTCCAGTCAGTTTACATTTACATATATTCTCCAATAGAACCCTGCCGTAATTGGATTGATTGATTAGATTTTCCAATTTTATTTTCTTAATCTGTGATAGATATTGGATTCAGCAGCATTGCATAAACATTTTGGTAAAGAAATGTAGAATTAATTTGCAAAAAACAGATAAGTACCATTTTAAAAAGTCAGTGCAGATTACTCTTTGTGTAGAAATGTTTTCAAAAGTATTTTTTACTGCTTTCACAATATTATTCCATTCCTAAATGATAAAACAATTAAGATAACAAAAAAAAAAAACACACAAATTTCATAAACATGACCTAACCGTGTGCTCAGATATGAGGTAGCAACATTCAAATCCAATACTGTATCACTTTTATCAATAGTAATGCTGATTTAGTCTTGGTTCCAAAACATTGGACATGATGGACATGAGTCATTTGTTTTGGTGGTTTCACTGCTGAAATCCAGTTAGTTTAAACCTAAAAGGACCAAAGATCTGAAAAGGACTCTCAGACAACCCTGTTATTCTTCTGCCATCTAGTGAAACCATTATGCAATTGCACTTTCTTTAATTTATTTATTTTTTAAATTAAGTTTTAAGTTTAATAAGTTTACGAATTGACCACGTTTACGATAAAGGATATACATATATATATATCTCTGCTGATGGTGATATTTCATAAAACCTGTGTTACATATCATGAAATTCCCAATTTTTTCTCAATAATTTCCTTTAGTTCAGTCTTCTTAATCTGCAAAAGAGAAGAGTAAAACCAACAAATCAAAACATAATGTGTGAGCATGTCCATAATCCAACCTTTCCAGAAGCTGTCAACGGAAACCCGTCCACAAACATCACATACTGTGGAATCTTAAAGTACGAGATCTGTAAAACAAAAGTGAGTGTAGATGCTGCTCTCCTTCATAAAGTTGTTGACATTTTTCTGACCTGTCCTTTGCAGAAAGATTGGATCTCCTGTGGAGTGCAGCTCTGTCCATCCTTCAGGGTGATACAGGCACACACCTGCTCGCCCAGCCTCTCGTCTCTCACTCCAAACACCTAAGCATCACCAAAACTTTTTATTATCAACAATTTCATTTTTGAAAGTACTGAGTGTATACACATGACTTTCTACCATCTAAAGGTGTGATTACTTACCTGCACCTCTTTGACCTTTGGATGTGTGAATAAAAACTGCTCGATTTCAGCTGGGTAGATGTTTTCACCTCCTCTGATGATCAAATCTTTTATGCGTCCTTTGATAACACAATATCCCTTGCTGTTCAAACTGGCTATGTCTCTTATAAACAGGACAGAAAGAGGAATTAATATGAGTTCATATTAATGAAGAAACAAAGTCAATATGGTCACAATATTTGGACTGTGTGGAAAACGATAGGTGGATCTGGTGATGAGACTTATTATGTGTAGTATTGTAGAGTGAAGTATCTCCAAAATGATACACTGCTCTGGAAAAAAATAAGAGACCATTGCATTTTTTTTCCTGAAATCAGCATCTCTACATGTATTACAGCCATTCCATTCCAGCGTCTGTTGAATTCCAACACAAACACAAAGCTGAGCTACTTCAGTTCTTGTACCAGGAGTGGAATAAAGTCACCCAAGAACAATGTGAAAGATTTGTGGAGAGCATGCCAAGACGCATGAAAGCTGTGATTAAAAATAAGGGTTATTGCACCAAATATTGATTTCTGAACTCTTCTTAAGTGTAAACATTAGTCTTATGTTGTTTTAAAATGAATTTGATCTTGTTTCTTTGCATTGCTTGAGGTCTGAAAACATTTATTTTTTTTGACCATTTGTCATTTTCTGCAAATAAATGCTCTAAACGATAATATTTTTATTTGGATTTGGAGAAAATGTTGTCAGTAGTTTATAGACTCAAACAAAAATGTTCCTTTTGCCCAAACACATACCTATAAGTAGTAAAATCAGAAAAAAACAATCATTTTGCAGTGGTCTCTTATTTTTTTTCCAGAGCTGTAGGTAACTTTGTGCTTACCCCGTCCTGTACCATCGGTCTTTACCAATGGCCTCTCTAGTTTTGGCTTCATCTGCCCAGTATTCGAGCATCACACAGCTTCCTCTGATCAGGAGCTCTCCTGAAGCACCCAGAGGAACTGTGACCCCAGTGACAGGGTCCACCACTTTAGCCTAACACCACAGAACAACACAAGTCACTGTTTAAAACAGGGGTGTCCAAACTATGGCCCAGGGGTCAAATCCGGCCCTCTAGCCAATTTTGTGTTGGCTCCCAGAGATCCTGCTGAATTGGCCCAATTGTTCATAAAATCATTGAGCAGAACTTTTTACTTCAAATTCCGGTATCTCGATCACTGCAACCTTAATACCAACCTGGACTAAACCTGGACTAAACCTGGACTGAACCTAGACTAAACCTGGACTAAACCTGGACTAAACCTAGACCAAACCTGGACAAAACCTGGATTAAACCTAGACTGAACCTGGACTAAACCTGGACTAAACCTGGACTAAACCTGGACTAAACCTAGACTGAACCTGGACTAAATCAGGACAAATATGAGACTAAATCTGGACTAAACCTAGACTGAACCTGGACTAAACCTGGACTAAATCAGGACTAAACCGGGACTAAAATTTGCATTCTAGGACTTTTAAAGGTATTGTGGCTCTGTTAAACTCATATAAAATGTATTTATCTGAAAGTGTCACTGTCTCCAGCTCTGCGGCCTCCACATGAATATGTTTGTATATGTGGCCCTGGGTGGAAAAAGTTTGGACACTCCTGGTTTAAAAGCTCAGATAAAATATAATTTCATTCATATTCATACTTCTGTGTGGGGCATTATGCAGCCTGTAGTATTGCACTGGAGGTCCTCACTATCCCGTGGGAATCCTAAGAAGGTGAGAGGACTAGTCTCAGTGGTTCCATAACCGATCTGTGAACAAAGTGAGTTTACTGTAATCCCCGGGGCACCAGACACATCACATGACTATTACCATAATTTCTTTCACGTTCATCTCTGTTTTGAGTCTTCTCACAATCTCAGGAGGACATGGGGCTCCTCCAATCAGACCTGTCATAAATAAAATATTAAAAATAAAATAACAAGGAAAACATATTGTAATTTTAAGCCACATGCAAAACCCTGTACACAGACTTTGCCTAAATATACTGTCAGAATATCCCTACCACAATGTTGTTGCAGCACACATAAAAAACAAAACAAACAATAAAAAAAACAAAAAAAAACAACAACAACAAAAGAAAAAAAACCCCAAAATGACAAAATAACAAAAAAACAAAACAACAATAACAAAAAAACAACAAAAAAACAAAACACCAAAAAAACAACACAACAAAAGAAAAAAAACAAAACAACAAAAAACAAAACAGCAAAACAAAAACACGAAACAACAAAAAACCCAAAACAAAAAAACAACACAACAAAACAACAAAAACAACAAAAAACAAAACAACAAAACAACAAAAAACAAAACAACAAAACAACAAAAAACAAAACAACAAAGAATAACACAACAAAACAACAAAAAACAACAAAAACAACACAGCAAAACAAATAACAACAACAAACTACAAAAAACTAAACAAAAAACTAAACAACAAAAACAAAAAACAACAAACAAACAAACGGTGGTACATTTATTACTAATACTTAGTAGGTCATTGGGATTTACTCAATACTTTGTACCTTTTAAATGTAAATTCCACCTCCTTCATTTGTAAAGCTGATCATTTATATTTCAGATTCATTGATCAATACATGTATTTACTATTATTTCAAGAGGCTCCTTACCTCCTTCAATAGAAGACAGGTCAAATGTGTGGAGATCTGTTTGGTTTAGCATGTCTACGTACATCGTGGGAGTCCCATAGACGATGTTGCACCTGAAAACAAAACTGTTGGGTATAAGACATTTCAGCGAGTATCAATACTTTTGACTTTACCTTTCACTCTGAATGGCCTTGAGGTTGTCCCTACTGTTGTAGCCCTTGGAAGGAAAGATCAGTGTGACTCCATGTACCGCCATGGACATGGATCCAGCCACGGAGCCAAAGCAATGGCTCAGGGGGACAGGAGCACACACTCGCACTTCGGGCTGGGCCATGGAAAAGGAGAATCAGTGTTGTGTTGAGTACATAATTTTGCCTAATTTATTACAAACTGCTTAAACTTTTTTTTTTTTTTTTTTTTTTTTTAAATCAAACCAGTGCTCATAAATGTATACATGAGAATATAAGTATTTCATACAAGGGTGACTCTCCAACTACAGTCAAATTTGTTCATGATATTTTTCAGAAAATCCAGCACATATTTTTAGAAATATTTTGATTTGTTCTACTTCATCACAATGTGCAGAAAAATTAACTGATAGTGGTTGTAATGAAATTACATAAATATTAAATAAATAATAATAAACAATAACAATAAATAAAGTGATGGAAATGACTGTTGTGGAAATGACAATATTTAGCATTTCTTTTAAAATCTTATGACATATTAGCATGCTAACTCTGTTTTAGAGTTAGCATAAAATATACTCAAAATACACAATATAAAATGGTATTTTTCTCATTATTTGTACATTCAAAGGAAATATGAGGTGTTTGGAAATGACGACCAATAAACCTACTCTTGGTTTTACAAAACTTGACCTTGATTTTGTTCTTGTTTCCCTTCCTTCCATGGAGCTAACGCTGCTATGCTAATATGAGCTCCTGTCACATCACAACTGATGTGGTTCAACGAGACAAAGGTTTAAAAAAAAGTGAAAAGTTACATTTTGTGGTGGATGGTGGAAATGACAGGTGTTCTTTTTATGAAAAATAAATAAAAATACTAATATATCTTTCAGGCACATGATATTTTTCATTAAAATAAGGAATTTCTGTGCCATTTGTCAATGAAGTTAGTGTTGAATCAAATTTAATTTCAGTCTCATGAGGGACTGAGAGTCCAAAACCTGACCAAGGGACAAAGGACATATCGCAAAAACACTCAATATAAAACCATATTTTATATAAGAAAAACAGTAATTTATATATCATAATTTTTTTTGTAAGTTTGTCTTTGTGTCTTAGTAAGTGCAGCATGAATAAAAAAATTACAAATGTGTTTTTGTTTTTCTTATTTCTGCCTGGGACACAAATTCTTTGATAGTTGGAGAATCACCCACAAATGACTTACCCTCCACCCAAAGCCCATTCTGAGGCCTGCGAAATACACGTTATTAACAATATTATGGTGCGACAGGCAGGCTCCTTTTGGATTACCACTTGTTCCCTATAAAACAAAATAACAAATGATACATTATCCAAAAACATATTACTTAAAAAGAGTTTCATTTTAACAGATGATCTCACACATACACACAAACACACACTATAGATTTTTATATTTGGGAATATAATTGTGAACAACTGTATTTCAGAAAACATATAATTATTTTTAGGCCATTCTACAAGTTGTCTTTTTATTTTGAGGTACACTGGTGGAGGTTACCGAAGTAAACTGGATATTAATGGGGTCGTCGCACGTGAACTCGCTCTGCAGATCCATCAGCTCTCGTTGGTGCTGACTCTCGCCTGCTTCCATCACGTCCTGGAAGTACAACATTCCCGGCTGCGCACTGTCCATCAGGATCACCATACGCAGGTTTGGAAGTCTACAGGACGAGGATGGAGACCACACTGTAAATAAATTATTTTACTGTACTTTATAAGGGCTGTTTTACCTGGAGCTTTGGATGTGGGTTTTTGGTGATGTGCCGATCTCTGAGCAGAGGCTTCTGAGGATTTCGCTAAACTTTTGGGTTTTGAAACTAGAGGGGCAAATGACTGCTTTACATTGAACCTACAAATAAAATAAATAAAGGTCAAACCCAAAACAACAAACAAACAAACAAACAAACAAACAACAAAGAAGCAGTGGTACATTTATTAGCAATACTTAGGCTGCGTCCCATTACTCTGTCTTACCCCTTCCTACCCCCTTTATCTACGTCTTTGTCTTGCCCCTCGATACCGAGCTGAGAGGGCTCGGGGTACGAATGTTCCCCTAAGAAATGGGACACCACTCGATTACCCTTTGCGTCATCATCCCTTGCCTCTACCTGGCTGCTACGTCTACAGAGGCGACAACAATTGACGCAAACGTAAACAAATGTCAAGGATTATCGGGTACCTCAGCTCGACAAAAAAGTAGCTTGTTTATAAATGAAAGGTCGATGAAAACGATAACGTCGGCTAAACAGACATCACTACAATTAAAACCGCAACAGTTCAAAGTAACGTAGAACTTAAGCGTCATAATTGTAAACCTGCTAAACTGTTAATTGATAATTACAACTGCTGAAAATACATTTATGAGACTCCTTGGCTGGTCGATGTGACACTGCCATCCTGATCCCAAAACCTGCCTGAGCTTGTAGGTGTACCCTTTCCTTTCAAATCTGGTCGAGAGCTTATTTCGTTTCAAGAGGTATGTAGCCCTCATTTGTGACCCTAGACCAGGGGTCGGCAACCTTTACCACTCAAAGAGCCATTTGGACCCGTTTCACACAGTAAAGAAAACACTGGGAGCCACAAAACCCTTTTGAAATTTAAAATGAAATAACTCTGCATATAACGGCTTTTTTGCCTTTGTGCCATAGAATTACATTTTGAAAATGAATGAATTAAAATAAAATACATTTCAATTAAATAAAGTGGTCCCTTGCTATATTGTGGTTCACTTTTCGTGGCCTTGCTGTTTCGTGGATTTTTTTATTCAAATTTTTTTGTGTATCAATACGCATTTCTGCGTCCTGATTGGCTAAGGGACTGTAGACCTTTGCCGATTTGTCAGTCATTCTCCTGCGTGTCTCCCGTACAGAATGCGTTCAGTTTGTCAGATTTATATAAATGTTCCGATCGCAGTGTGACTCTGAAGTGCTGTGTGTTTGCAAGTTGTCTCCCCGACAAAACCCACAACAGCGAAGCGGTGCCAGGACGAAGAGGCTCGGTCATAAGAACTGTGAAATACACACGAAATACACTTTGGTTTCGTTCTGTAATACTGTGCTTTTTTTGTTGACAATCTTTAAACAAGAGAAAAATGTGAGAAAACATTAATTCCAGTCTGAGAAAAGTGTAGAATGTGTGTGGTGAGGCGTTTACAGCCTTAAAACATGGAGAATAATTGTAAAATATAAAGCTGACGACTTCGCGGATTTCGCTTATCGTGGGTTATTTTTAGAACGTAACCCCCGTGATAAACAAGGGACCGCTGTACTGAGCCGCATCAGAGGGATCAAAGAGCCGCATGTGGCTCCAGAGCCGCAGGTTACCAACCCCTGCTCTAGACCTTGATCAAAATTAGAATCGAGACACCCCTTGCCATCACATGA
Organism: Paratrypauchen microcephalus; assembly: GCA_036785185.1. Taxonomy (NCBI): domain Eukaryota; kingdom Metazoa; phylum Chordata; class Actinopteri; order Gobiiformes; family Gobiidae; genus Paratrypauchen; species Paratrypauchen microcephalus. Next base: position 16,751,445 of record JAVJIX010000003.1, on the reverse strand, counting down.
ATGCACAAAACCAAGGGTTAGGGGTAAGATGAAGGGGTAAGACAGAGGAATGGGACCCAGCCTTAGTATAGGTCATTGGGATTTGCTCAATACTTTATACCTTTTTAAGAGTAAATTCCACCTCCTTCATTTGTAAGGCTGGGTTCAGTGAAACCTGCAGCAAGAAATTTGATCATTTTTGTTTCAGATTCATTGATCAATACATGTATTTACTTTAGACCCAAGACGGACCAGTATCATGCCAGCCCTGGCTGTGGCAAACTGTGACAGGATCCATTCATATGAGTTGGGGCCCCACACTCCCACACGATCTCCTGGTTTTAGACCCAGGGCCAGCAGTCCTGCAGCCAGCCTGTCCACCTGCACCAGAATAAAATATAACACCTGTACTGGAGGAGGGCTGGTGCAGTGGCTTAATGAGTGTCCACCAGGGTCACGGTTCATCTCCTGCACAACAGCTGTTATATCATTGTTACATCACCTTGTCTGAGTGCAGTAACTCCAGGCAGTCAATGTTTGATAAAAAGATTAATGAACCTAGGTTACAAGATATATAATCTTCTTTACATTTGTTTTGAATAATCAAAACTTTTATGCACATACAGCTCTGGAAAAAAATAAATAAAAGACAACTTCATTTTTTTCCTGAAATCAGCATCTCTACATGTATTACAGCCATTCCATTCCAGCGTCTGTTGAATTCCAACACAAACACAAAGCTGAGCTACTTCAGTTCTTGCACCAGGAGTGGAATAAAGTCACCCAAGAACAATGTGAAAGACTTGTGGAGAGCATGCCAAGACACATGAAAGCTGTGATTAAAAATAAGGGTTATTGCACCAAATATTGATTTCTGAACTCTTCTTAAGTGTAAACAATAGTATTATGCTGTTTTAAAATGAATTTGATCTTGTTTCTTTGCATTGTTTTGTTTGAGGTCTGAAAATGAAAATGGCCAAAATAACAAAAAAAGATACATATCTTTTTTGTTATTTTGACCATTTATCATTTTCTGCAAATAAATGCTCTATATGATAATATTTTTATTTGGCATTTGGAGGAAATGTTGTCAGTAGTTTATAGACTCAAACAAAAATGTTCCTTTTGCCCAAACATATACCTATAAGTAGTAAAATCAGAAAAAACTGATAATTTTGCAGTGATCTCATTTTTTTTTCCAGAGCTGTATCTCCAACCATATCTCAATCAGTTTCATATTTTTTCTCATTTACCTATGACGCTGAGGTGATAACAATGTGTAAATGCTGTTGTTCTTTTAGATCTTTGCAAAAATACAGTCAAAATGCATAACTAGAGAGGAGCCGGTGTCATAGAGGAACATCATGTAAAGTCCATGTAGTCGTATTCTAAAACTCACATCTTGGTGAAATTGTGCAAAGGTTTTCCTGAGCCCGTCCTCCACACAGACCAGTGCCTCTCGCTCAGGCCAGCGCTGTGTGGCTGAGTCCAGGGCCTGGCTCACAGTGAGAGGCAGCAGAGACACTGAAGAGGTGCCGTGGACATAACTGCTGCGGAGGGTCGGCTGTTGAGGAGGGCTGTCCACGTGCAGGCTCCTGCCGTTCATAAAACCTCAGGATAAACCAGACCTGGGCAAACTGTTCCACAAAGTGCCGGTGTGGCTGCAGGTTTTTGTTCCAACCCACCAAGAGCACACCTTCAACTGTCTGAAGACTGAGATCTTTGATTAAATGAGTCAAGTCTGGTGTGCTGCTGCTTGGTTGGAAAGAAAACCTGCAGACACACCGGCTTTTGTGGAACAGTTTGCCCAGGTCTGGAATAGAACTTCAACATGGAACAGCAGATACTGTAAGACAAACAAACAATACATACCTGGACAAGCTGAGACAACTCTTTCTGGCAGATTTCCATTTGTAATTAATTCGGACTTTTCCCCGCAGAAACATGATGCTCAAAAGGTGGTGAGATACTGTCAGTGCCCAAGCCCTAAGATTAAGTATTGTGCATCTGTAGCTGTCAGGGTTTCACAGTAGAAAAGTGTAATGTTTAACCTTCATTCTGCACAGACTGTTCTACGGTTGCTTGTTCTGAACTGAGATACTATAAGGAGATGAAAATATCCTCAGCTTCTTCTCCCAGGTTGTAAATCAGTGCGTCTACTTGATTTTCATCGGGTTGTGTCTCCAGACCTGACGCAATCCGGAATCTTTCAAAGCATCGTATCGTCTTGGTCCAATCTTCTGCCTTAAATGAAAACTCTTCCGGAGGTTTTAGTTGATACCCTGCTATCTTGAGTGGTTATTATGGTGCAGTGACTAGCTAATTAACTCTAAACTCCCATCGACTTTTGAATTACAAGTTGTCACTCACGGTTAGTTTGAACCATGATCCTCCACACACAGAACCAACTACGAGTTTTTAACTGCAGCAACTTTAAGATACGTTATTGGAGCTGGAATTACCGCGGCTGCTGAACCACTCACTGTTAAAAATAACCATGATGACTGGTTATTTTTAATCGTGATGCAGGGACGTGCACAGGAATTTTGAGGGGCAGTTGCTCTGACCTGAAGAAAGGGAAAACCAACACCCCGACAGGCAAGGCAAGCCTGACTGCAGAGTTGCAGAGCACACCTTTGTATATATCCCCATTTGCCCCTCCCACATTTCATAACATCCACTGGAAACATTATTTACACCATTTCCACTATTAAAAGGCGAATATTTTATGTATCAAAAGTTGTGCACGGACAACAGTGTTAATACAAAATCAATAAGTCACATTTAACACTTCAAATGCATGGAGAATATGAATAATTGCTCATGCAAATAATTTGTGGCTCACATGACCACCGGACCCCGCGAAACTGGAGGATTTAAACTTCCGGTGCGGATGTGTCCGGGTTTACCAGAATGCACCACGGGAAGAGGGAGAAGGCGGCAGTGCGCGGATAAGTAAATGATCGGGTTTAACGCGATTTGGATGGGCAAAACTGGTGCTTCTAAGTGAGAGAAGTTATGGGAATTAGTTTAAGGTTGATAATGAAAAGCGTTCGGCGGAGCAGCAGATAAGAAAACGGACAAGCGCGTCTTCACGTGCTCTCCCCGGGGACAATGTTCTGAGGGACGGGCCTGCGCCGTCACAGCGATTTTTTGTTTTCATTTTCAAATCTAGGCCTAGACCTACATGAAATTCTGTATCCATTGAACGATTTATTATTATTATTACTTTTTTTTCCCACTTGGAAGGGCAACGTCAGTCCAGGAGGGCATAGGGGCAGTTGCCCGGGCAACCTGAGCAACGCCTCTGTGCACGTAACTGACTGATGACTGGACCGAGGTTTTGATTCACTGTGGTCAGTTTGGTCAGAGTTGGGGAGGTCTGCTCTGTTACACTGAGCAAAAATAGTACTTTGGGAGGAGGGTATTTTGTCAGATTGTACAGATAAGTGAAGTTCAGTAGTCTGCACCTGGATCTATGTATTTTCACGTGACTTATATACACATGTATTTCATTTTAACACTTTGCAATAAAACATCTTTTTTTACTTGTTGTTCAATATGAAAGCTGGAACAATATTTGTTTGCTATTTATTGTGGGTACCTTTTCTTTGCACTACTGGAACATTTGTGGTTAGTTTTGGGTTATATCAGTGCTTCTCAAATAGTGGGGCGGTGAGGTGATGCCAGAGGTGATGCCAGGGGGGGCGCGCGTGGGGCGTGAAAATTTTTCTTCTTCCTAGGGGGGGCACCACAGAAAATAATTGAGAAGCACTGGGTTATACGTATGATAAATTTTAAGCTGTAATTAAGGTTGAATGAATAACTATCACTCACTACAGATGTTTATTTATCGCAGTGAGTGTGTTTTAAACATTACATTACATTTAGAAGAGTTTTTGGGTATAATTCTAGTATTTTATGTATTATGTGTATTATGTCAAAGGCACAATAGTGATACTGTAGAGGCTTTTTGTCAAGTGTTTTCAAAGTTGGTAATGGCAACCCAACCCTTATGTAACAGATAATACTCCCTACAACTGTATATAGCTGTGACTGGATATCTTAGTTGATATTGTATTTTATATTGTATTACTTATATTTCTATTTTATACTGATTTGTACATTTATTATTATTATTATTATTATTATTATTATTATTATTATTATTATTATTATTATTACTATTATTATTATTATTATGCAGTAACTTGGTAACTAATGTGTAGTACCAGCTGTAGAGGACTTTTTTGCACAATTTTTTTTTGCACTATTTTATTTAAAAAAAATGTTTGCACTTTTTTTCTGTACTGTGTTGTAAATATCCTACTTAAATGTCTGCACTGAAGTGAGATGCTTTCTACGGAAGTCGACAGAGGCCATATTCATAAGAAATATTTTTTCTTCCTTGATATCCCGAGATAATGAGATAATTAATTCGTGATCTCGAGAAAACAACTGAAACGTCTACCTCCACGTTGTGACAGGCTGACTTCGGGGCTATTTCTCATTCTGAATAGACGCGTTTTTGGTCATTAGAATGTCTGGAATAATAATCGATCTGCTGATAAGGCTACGTCATCGTGTCGTCTCCCGCCTTCGTTGTCTGGCCTACAAGGGGGCGTAGCAGTAGCTAAGTCTACATTTGTCCACTAGAGGGCAGTGTTTCTCTTGTAGCGTCGTGCGTCTGAGGCTGACGCAAAACGGACCTTTCATGGGGCTTTTTATTGTTAAAGAAAACACTTTGGAAGATATACATTCATACTGTATGTTGACTCGCCTCTCCATATATCTAATCTCTAACTTAGACTGGTGATGCTATTGAGGAACAAAAAAGAAAAAAGAAAAAAAAAATCATAAAAATATAAGCTGAAATAAATAAAAATAAAATAATTCCTTAATATAGACAGATGTTAGTAAATAATCTAGTTTTGCTCTATACTACAGGCTGTGTTTTCCTCCAACAAAGATACAAAAAACTAAAAAAATAATAAAAAATAATAATATTAATAATAAAAAAAAAATATATATATATATATACTGAAATAAATAATAAATAAAATAATTCCTTAATACAGAAGAATGTTAGTAAATAGTCTAGTTTTGCTCTATACTGCAGGCTGTGTCAAAAAAAAATTATCATAAATACATATATATATGTATTTATCCCGGGTTGCCCGAGCCTTTCTGTGTGGAGTTTGCATGTTCTCCCCGTGTCTGGGTGGGTTTCCTCCGGGCACTCCGGTTTCGCCCACCAACCCAAAACATGCACCATAGGTACTCCAGCTTAGGTCCTGACCATACCGAAGCAAGAAGATCATAGAGATGGTCCCCGGGCGCCCTAATGTGTGCTGCCCACTGGTCCTAATATATATATATATATATATATATATATATATATATATATATATATATATATATATATATATATATATATACACTGCTCCTAATATATGTATATATATATATAGGATGGGTTAAAATGCAGAGAAGAATTTCTCCAGTGTGAGATCAATAAAGTTCACTTCTTCACTTCTAAATAAATAAAAATAAAATAATTGCCAGTCTTTCGTAGAACAGAACATTGTGTATAGGAGTGCAGTGTTTTTGGTCTGTCTGAGAGTTACATAACCACATGGACAGTACTGCAGTAATGGAAGGCAGATGTGTCCGCAGCTCTGAACAGTAGCAAGCAACCTGCAGGACTGCTTTGAATACAAAACATATGCTTTATTTATCACAAATTTACACTTTTAATAGCCTACATCTGGAAACTGAAATAATAACTGCTGTTTTAACAATGGGACATAAGTAGTAAAAGTGGTAGTAGACAGGCATGTAACGGGGAGGACTTCTGTTATTGTATATGACCAGAGCTAAAACAAACTGATTCATATGGATCTTCTTGCCCAATTAATTTGAGTTTGTTCATATAACGCTCCTTTTCTTTGGCATCAAACCTAGCTCTATACAACTGGTCAACAGTGTCAGAAGTTTTGGATTCCGATGTGGAAGGTAGATTTTTTTCCTGCCGGGTTGCTTTATAAGCTTGTTTACTTTAAGTGAGCAATATCTCCAACATGGCCGCACATCCGGGTCATGGTCGGATTTTTCGAGTCTGTGAAAACACTCATTCGCACATTGTTTCGTCTCTCAAACTGAAAACACTCTGGTCCACCTTGTCCACTGTGTTTTTTAAACTCCACACATCTTCACTAGAATCATTTGGATCATTCCAGACCTGGAATTGCCAAACCCTACTGAACTAAAGGTAAAAGGAGCTGTTAACGTGAAAACTACTGTATTATGTGGGGTATGTTTTTGAGAAGGTAACAACATTATAACGTGTCTAAAATCTCACAATGGAGCTGTAGATAACCAGTCACCAGCTCACAAAGCTCCTTCTTAAAGAGACAGTGTGTAAGATTTTTACCCGTTAATTACCGAAATTGAAGATACACATTCAAAAATACATTGTTTTCCAAGCCTTTTCACTTCCATCATGAAATCAAAGTATTCTTTTGGACTTAGATATAGTCACATAAAAGGGGGATCTTCCCCATGCAGAGGCAGCCATTTTGATTACGAGAGCCGCAGAAGGACATTTGGGCTCCGCCTTCACCTTCGGCAAGGCTCATGGTTTTGGGTAAACAACGACAAGCATGCTGCCGGATCAGACGTCGTAATGGATCTAACACGTGTTTTGGACTAAATTGTTTTACTGGGTTTTATTCGCTGGATCCTTATGGACAGATTGAGACCAAGTTTATGGTGAAATATTGAGTTTGACCTGTCCAGAGCCTTCAAAGGTAAGCTAAGTAACAAACCTTGTCTTGTGCTTTTCCGTATAAAAGCCCCATGTGCTCGGGGAGTGATTGTTGTGCCGGGAAATGAATTGCATAGTCAAAAAGAGGAGACTGTAAGGTTTCATTTGATGTGTAGCAGGGCTCTCAAGTTTTGAGCGGGGTCGTGCGTGAGACTGCGTACCGCTGCGTACCGCTCCAAGGAGCGGGGGGTTTTTTCGTGAGGAGCGGGGTGGGGGGGGGGGGTGGGGGGGTTGAATTGCGTGTGGAAACCAAACCGTTTTGTCTGCAATGAATATGGGGAAACGTGGCCATTGCACGTGTCGGGCTAACTCTACGTATTAATCTTACTTTTTGGGCTCAGTGGGTGAGGAGGGGAGCTGGTGCTGTCTCACATCCCTGAATCTGAACTGTGGCGTGGAGGGAAGCAGGGCGGGGGAGTGGGGAGGAAATGAAGCGCTCTGATTGGCTGAAAGTTCTCTGTTTACATGCAGATCTGTGGATCTGTGTCTCAGCCGCAGAGTCAGTGAAAGTCAATGAAAACTTGAGTGAAACGGACGAAATGTGAGATCCATATGCGTAATTTAGAACAACAAAGCATACAAGCGAACAAGGAGGTCAAAATTGCGTGCCCGCTACGCAAAATGCGTACATGTTGGCAGGTCTGACTGCATCGGCAACATCTCTTTGGCTATGAATCTGGTGATGGCATTGGTTATGTTTTGCCATCGTTGACTTTTTCTTTCATACGGAAAATTCTTTTTGACAAAAGCAAAGGGGGGTGGGGGGCGCTTGAATTGCATGCGGGAGTTTTTTTTCGCTCGAATTGCGTGTGTCACACTCTCAATTTGTGAGACTTGAGAGCCCTGTGTAGATTGTCATGGTACACGATCGGGAATGTGTGCTTTCATGTGAAAAGAAAAAAAAACTGTGAACGGGACCGCGTTTTATTTATACCGTAGTTGTCGGCGAGGGCTCGCACAGCGCTGGGTGCGCGCGGGTACGCGAGTTGTCCGCATTACGGCGAGGTCTGCTGTAGCTAAAACAGGAAGTGCAATAGCTACCATCCACCTATGCGCCACAAATCCTACACACTGTACCTTTAAGCCTCAACTTTGGAACATCTTTCTGCTCGTGCTGCACGCCCTTCATAGTAAAAACAAACAAACAAAAAAAAGCATGACGTTCAGGTGAAAGCTTTTACTGCATTTGACCTCCTCAAAACATTTGTCTGTCTTAAGCAAAATGGATTCTTGTGAGCTATTAGCCATGTTAGGATGTTGTTACTGCCTCAAAAACATACCTAGAGTTGTGTTTTGTTTCATTTACACATGTCTGAGTAATCCTTTATTACACTGGTCTAGAAGCAAAATGCTTCCGGAACAAAAGTAGTGAAATTTGTCTTGGTTTAGGTCACTAATAAAGAAAAAGTAAGTCAGAAGTGCTGATAGGCTATAGTTTCCAAGATATAGTATTGGGTCAAAATAGGACTTTTATGCAAAATAAGACAAAAACGGTAGTTTATCAGAAGGTACAGTGTGTCTACAAGCAACAAGCAACCTATCTGAAAGCCTGTCTGCACATTCCAATACATTCATTTTAATATGTCTAGAGTTTTACCATGAAATATTTTTTGATTTCCCATAAGAGAGATGCCTCAAAATTGTGTGAACGACTCAGATAACGTCTGTTACGTTTGTGGTGAAGTGATGTTTGCATCACAAAAGTGCAACATAACTGCAGTGGTTAAAAAGGCAGACCAAATAAATGCTCTAAACGATAATATTTTTATTTGGAATTTGGGGGAAATGTTGTCAGTAGTTTATAGACTCAAACAAAAATGTTCCTTTTGCCCAAACACATACCTATAAGTAGTAAAATGAGAAAAACTGATAATTTTGCAGTGGTCTCTTATTTTTTTCCAGAGCTGTAGCTGCTCTCTGCTAGATGGCCTGACATGCACTTGGTCTTATCCAAACATGGCTGACGTTGTTGTTGTTATGGCGACCCCTCTCACACCTTCACTCGCCCTCGTGCACATTCCTCATCCTCAGATCAGATAAGCTCTGTTATTATAGACCGACTGCAGGACTATATCAGGTCACCACACTGACCCCAGGTGCTGGCCACTGAGGACTGGTGGAACGTAACAAAATAAAAGTAGTAAAGTGCTGTATTTAAGTATTTTAGGTGTCTGTACTTTATTTAAATGTGCATTGTGTAACTTTTAAATTCATTTCTTCATGAATTTGCTGCCTATCTTCATGGAGACCAAATTACAGGTCAGATCTGTGGAGAGGCAACCCCACTCACACTCAGAATGCCTGTTTTTGTAGGTATTTTTGAGAAATAAAACCACCTGTAATTGAATAAAGATAAATAAGGTAGATCTGTTTAATGTCATACTGTGGAACATTCCAGGAAGAGCAATGACATATAAACAAGAAGGTGACCCCAACCAGAAAAGTTACACAGTGCATCTTTAAGTAAATTGTAAAATGGATTCTTTTTACTTTCACTACTTTCATTTGTGAGGAGGTATCTGTACTTTCTACTCTACTACATTTTTTTAAATTAAAGTTTGAGACCTGCTGTGAAGAGTGATGATTTATTTGTAACACGTTCATAATTTGTGCAAACAAAAATATAACAGCTAGAATAAAACAAAAAAACAAAAACAAAATTCAGCACAAATCTTTATCAAAATCATCATTACATCTGAAGCTTTATTAGATCTAAAACTCTGCACAAAATACACTTAGACTTTTATTGTCACCAAGGATAATTAATTTTCACGTACACAGAGCTTGTTTGACATATACAACAACATATCACAACACAACACAACACAACACAACAAACACAGACACATTACAATCGACATTACAGTTCACTCTGTTGTTCACAAGTGTGATGGCCGAGGGGATCAGGGTTCTGCCAAAGTGGGTCCTCCTGCACCTGAACGCCCTGTACCTCCATCAGGACCCTCATGTACCTCCATCAGGGCCCTCCTGCACCTGAGCGTCCTGTACCTCCGTCCGGGCCCTCCTGCACCTGAACGCCCAGGACCTCCATCCGGGCCCTCCAGCACCTGAACGCCCAGGACCTCCGTCAGGACCCTCCTGTACCTGAGCATCCTGTACCTCCATGAGCGTCCTCCTACACCTGAGCTGTACCTCCGTCAGGGCTCTCCTGCACCTGAGTGTCCTGTAACTCCGTCAGGGCCCTTCTGTACCTGAATGCCCTGTACCTCCGCCCGGGCCCTCCAGCACCTGAACGCCCAGGACCTCCGTCAGGACCCTCCTGTACCTTTGTCCGGGCCCTCCTGCACCTGAACGCCCAGGACCTCCATCCGGGCCCTCCTGCACCTGAACGCCCTGTACCTCCGTCAGGACCCTCCTGCACCTGAACGCCCAGGATTTCCGTCCGGGCCCTCCTGCACCTGAGCGTCCTGTACCTCCGCCAGGACCCTCCTGTACCTCCGTCCAGGCCCTCCTGCACCTGAGCGTCCTGTACCTCCGTCAGGACCCTCCTGCACCTGAACGCCCAGGACCTCCGTCCGGGCCCTCCTGCACCTGAGCGTCCTGTACCTCCGTCCGGGCCCTCCTGCACCTGAGCGTCCTGTACCTCCGTCCGGGCCCTCCTGCACCTGAGCGTCCTGTAACTCCATCCGGGCCCTCCTGCACCTGAGCGTCCTGTACCTCCGTCAGGACCCTCCTGTACCTCCGTCCAGGCCCTCCTGCACCTGAGCGTCCTGTACCTCCGTCAGGACCCTCCTGCACCTGAGCGTCCTGTAACTCCGTCCGGGCCCTCCTGCACCTGAGCGTCCTGTACCTCTGTCCGGGCCCTCCTGCACCTGAGCGTCCTGTAACTCCGTCCGGGCCCTCCTGCACCTGAGCGTCCTGTACCTTCGTCAGGACCCTCCTGTACCTCCGTCCAGGCCCTCCTGCACCTGAGCGTCCTGTAACTCCGTCTGAGCCCTCCTGCACCTGAGCGTCCTGTACCTCCATCCAGGCCCTCCTGCACCTAAGCATCCTGTACCTCCGCCCGGGCCCTCCTGCACCTGAGCGTCCTGTAGAGTGGGGTCCTGTTCTATGGAGAGTGCAATGCGTTCACTGGCCCTGTTGCTAAGATCTACAAGGTTGGGTGTGGGGAGTCCTATGATTCTAGCAGCTGTATGTGTTACCTTTGAGAGTTTAGACCATTTTTTAACAGTGAGAATATTGAAAAAGCAGGTGGAACAATACAACAGGACGGACTTGATGATGGATCGGTACAACAGTAATAACAGATGTGGAGGAACATAGAGTCCTTTGAGTTTTCTGATTACTGACAATTGCTGATGGCTTCCTCTGCAAATGTTCGTGATATCCTGATCAAATGTAAGTGCATTGTCTATTGCAGGGGTGTCAAACATGCAGCCTGGGGGCCAGATCCGGCCCTCCAAGACCTTTAATCTGGCCCGCGGCTGATTTTCAAATTATTTTTGAAATATTTTAATTATATTTAAATTTTCTATTAAAATATTGATAATTTTCAGCACCTCTTTTCTGCGCAGCTTAGCATAGCAGCATCTCCAGCGCCTCTGTGCGTGGCCCCTCCCACCAGAGCAGCACAAATGAAGACTTGCCTCTTTCCAAACACTCTCAAAGGACCGTCGTTTTGACTGTTGACCGTGACACCCTCATCAGCCAAATGTCAAAAATGAGAAAAGTGAGTGCAGGATGAGTGCAGGATTTTCCAAGAAATATGGACTAATTCCTATTTGTTCATGGAGGTGAATAGGAAACCTGTATGGTTGTGTTGAAATTGCATTTTTCTTAAAGTTTCAGGTTATTCATAATATAATATGTTATAAAATAAAGAGTTTTAGAAAGAAAGAGTAATAGATTTACATTTCTCTGCACAGATATTTGGACTTATTGCTATTTTTAGGGTATATATGACATGAGTTTTCTGATCCGGCCCCTTTGGGATCAAAGTAGGTTGGATACGGCCCCCGGACCAAAATGAGTTTGACACCCCTGGTCTATTGTGACCCCGAGATATTTGAAAGTGTCTCTACTGTCTGGCTGCTAATGATGATGGGTGGCTGTGGGGAGGGGGGTTGAAAATAAGTTCCTTTGTTTTGCTGACGCTGAGGTGGAGATGGTTTTCACTGCACCACTTCGTGAATTTCAGGATTGTGTTGTAATAGTCCATAACTGAATTATCATCTGTGAGCAAGGCAAGGATAGCAGTGTCATCTGAGTATATACTTTTATACTTTTTACTCTTTAAGTATGGCAAAGGGAGAAATTAAATTTGTCAGCTGGACAAAAGTTTATTTGGTCGACTACGTTTGTCCTCCAGAACTGAAGAAGCAACTTGGATGAGTTGCAAAACATATTCAACCAAATAAACTTTTGACCAGCTAACATATTTAATTTCTACTTTTGATTCTACATACTCTTTAAGTACATTTTTTTTAACTGGTACTTTTACTATTAGACTTAGACAAACTTTATTGATCCACAAGGGAAATTGTTTGGGTACAGTAGATCACTCATCAAATATAATATATAACTGAAGGTAAAAATAAAAAATAGATGGAATAGCAAATAAAGAGCAATAAAATTATAAAAATAAAAAATAATAATAAATGTATATGTGCAAATCGGAATAAAATAGAAAAATAAGGAATAAAATATAAAATACAATATCAAATAAGATATCCAATCACTGCTATATACAGTTGTAGGGATATTAGTAAGGATTTTCTGCTCCAGTATCTGTATTTTTACTCAAATAACAAAACTTTTTCCACTTGTTAATTTCTCTTATTGTATTGAACTTCACTGTGCCTTTTTCCATAGAAATGTGATTATCAAAAGAAGCAAATACATCTCTTCCCGATGGATGAATCCTTAAACAGTTACAGTGAAATAGCAGGTTTTGGGTGAAGTGTCTTCAGCGAGATTTGGACCACCACTTCTGAGTATAATTGTAATCATGTCATCATAGTTCATTAACATAAATTTCACCTGATTTGTATGAAATCGATTTAAAGGTGCACTAAGTAGACTCTTTTTTTCTGGTGTGAAGTGAATTAATAACTGTAAAACATGAAAAACAATCACAAGTTCACAACTTTCAGAGCCTGACCAGAGTTTTGTCACTATGGTAATGCTAACAACAACAAGCAGCATGCTAATAGCCTTACTTCCTGGTTCACGGAGGATAAAAAGGATTTATAATTAACTGCAGACAGCACCGAGCAGTTTCATTTTGACCCTAATATCAGTTTTTACATTATATCTTTGGAGAAAAATACATTTTACTTAAAGGTGGACTATGCAACTTTTTGGTTGGGGGTCTGTCACCTGCTTGTTTCTATGGAGATGTCATTGTTTTGCCTGGAATATTCCACGGTATTTATTAAATTAAACATTAAACAGCTCTACCTTACATTTATTCAATTAGAGATGGTTTTGTAGGTCAGAAATACTTTTTTTTTTTTCTTTTTTAATATTCTAACTGTGAGCGGGGTCGCCTCTCCACAGATCTGACCTGTAACTTGGTCTGGTTTGGTCTCCATGGTGATAGAAAGGTTTAATACCATACTGTGAAACATTCCAGACATAGCAATAACATCTCAAAAGCATTTGACGAATCCTCCACCAAAAAAGTTACACAATGCACCTTTAACTACAAGACATAGTTGCAGTATTATTCCGTTATACTTTTGCAGATATTATCCAGTCTGTGTGTGTCCAGTCGTGTGAACAGTCATCTTACATTCACTACAAGTCTTATCTAATCTGTCCTATGTCTCCAGTGTCCTCGCAGCTACACCTGCTCCCCTGTGTCCCCCTCTGTCCTTCTTTCTGTACTTCTATCTCAGAGCAGATGATGGAGGAGAGTATCGCGTTACCTCCAGTCCATTAGGTGGCGATAGGTGGCGATACTGCAGTAGTGGTATTGAGCGCTATCGGGACTGGATCAGAAGCAGGGGGATCGGGTTTCCCAGGTCCGTGCTGAAGAATGTGATGTTACTTCACGTTATCGGACAGGAGCAGAGCTGATGACGGGAGTGACCTCTACTGCAGAGTGGAGGTGAGGCCAGTCAACACATGAAGCTAAGGGAGTGGATGTGGTCTGAAGAATATTGCTCATTTTCAGTTACATTATCTGAAAATCAGGAAGTGTGTGTTAGGATCATAGACTGTATAGAGAAGTGGACTAAGTGTGAGAAGTGTGATGTCACCCATCCAGTCAAATTAAGCTGACAGAGGCTGGCAATTATTGGGGCGAATTTGGAGCTGAGTTCCATATTAGGAATTGATTTATGGACAAAATAGTGAAATAAAAACATCAAACAACAAGAACCATGTAGTGCGGGTTAATAAAACATTTTATTACATTCTGAACATCCTAATTAGGCTACGTTTATATGATGATTGTCTGAACAGAAGACGCAAAAGTGGCGTCGCGTCTTCACTTTTTATTCCGCGTTTAGACAAGCGTTTTCAGGAGGAAATCTGCGTGCATACGGTGACCCAAAAGTGTGTGGAATTCGATTGGGTATGCATGCCAGGCGGCTAGGTGGTGCTGTGATACATTATCACTATGTCCGCGCACATTCGTAGAATCTTCCTTCTTCTCATCTGCGCCGCGAAAAGCAAAACAAAACATGGCTACTGGTAGCAAAAAAAAATCATGTGGTCAGACGAGTTCAACTATTGCTTCAGACCACGTTAGACTACAAAGCAACGAAGGCGCAACAAGGTGTGGAGTGGGGGTCCAGCCAAACTGATACACTGATATATGGACCGATGTGACGTAAACACGTACAGCAGATTTGACCAGAGTTTTGTGTCGGGCAGTTTAGAAGAAAACGCTACGGCGGAGTGTATTCAAGTTTTCCACTTTGGAGCGCGGTTTCAGTTTTTTGCGTTTTTAAGCCCCCAAAACACCGTCACCGTCTAAACAAAGGCACTTCCGATAAAATATTTTGTCGTTTTTACCTTTAAGTGTTCTTGTGTAAACAGGCCCTAATTCACCGTAATGAGTTTACATACTCTCTCAGACAAGTCATTTTGCTGTGACAGTAAAGCTAACCACAACTAGCATACAAACCATACTTCCTGATTATCAGACAATAAAATGCTTTAATTTAAAATTAAATGCTTTTAATTTAAAATGCTAAATTAAATGCAAACAGTACAAACTTGACCTCAAGCGATACTTATACAATACTTGAACAGAAATGGAGGTCTCAGACATCATTTGTCTCCCATCTATAACTCTATCCTCAAACCTAAATCAAAATAAACTAAGAAAACAATAGGACAGCAGGTCAGGTCCAGAGGTGTGAAAACACCCATTATGGTCCTGAATGGTTCTGCTAACCAGACCCACACTCCACTCCCACTGCATATTTAATAGGCCTACCTAACTAACAGAAACGGTAAACAAATAAATGTGATAGTTTCAAAGTAATTTCATTGTAGTTAGCTCCTCCCTTCGGGCAGTTATAAGCAGTGTCCACCAGCGTCTGACCAGAACTGAAGAAGCAGCTTGGATGAGCTGTGAAACATATTTGACCAAATAAACTTTTGACCAGTTAACAAACTGAATTTCTCCTTTTGCCATACTTTTACAATACTTTTATATTGGGGCAAGATGACTTTGGCCAAATACACTGGGAAAGAAATCAGGGACAGGTCCTTTAAATTCACAATAGTTTAAAAAAAGATTTTCAGTTTGTTGTTTTTTCCTCTATTTGATTGGTAGATTTTGAACAGGATTATATTTATATTTTCTGAAATAATTTTCATCTTGTCAATCAGAAGTTTCCCCTAAAAGAACACAATGTTACTTTTCTGGTCGAGCTTCTGCCACCATGGACACGTTATTGCTTGAACAATTCTGACCCCTACCCCCCTCCGCTGTCCCCACTGGACCCTGTCGCCTGGACCTTCCCTGGACACTGCATCACACTTGCTCTCCCCCAGACCCCCTTTCTTCACCTGGAACAATCCCTTTGGTCCTCTACACTCCCCGTTTCTCTTAACCCTTGTGCCCAGTGGTGTTTATTCCCGTCCCCACATCCCCCGATGTGTCTTCTGAGTGCTTTGCGAATGTTATTGTGGTGTTAAAATATGTACCTTGTAGTAATAAAAGATTAAAAAAAAAATTGCTTTGATCTAACCTTGCTGGAGTCTCCTGTTCCTCTCTATCTAGATTTATAAATTGAAGTTAATGCCATACTCTGGAACATTCTCAGCAAAGCACCAAGATCTCAGTGGAGACGAGCAGGTGCAGACCCTCCAGCAGAAACACATTTTTATTCATGTTAATCTATGCACGCATGTCACTATCAATGGCGTATACGATTTGAATTTGCATTTATAATACACATTGTGGAGCATATTTTCAACATCTGTGAAGATTTAGTCAGAAGATAAAACTATGAACTCAACTTGTTTCTCCCTTCGCACCACCTGTCAATCACACCGGTGTCTGTAACTTGAGCGTAGAAAGACACAAATCTCCGTCTATCAAATCAACAGATGATTTGCAATATCATCCGTGACGCTTACTGAATTCTAAATGTTGTTTTAGCCTTGACTTGTCAGAAATGGATACGTATAATATTCTTTTAACGCCGTATTTGAAGTAGTAATGTTGTATTTGTCACATTTAAGGCTATCCCACCTCCAGCTATTTCATTCATATTACATAACCGACTGTCAGCATTAACGATTAAAAATCATCTCCTCAAGCCAAGCTATAAATTATGATTCTTTTAACATCCCTCAGTTCTTTTGAGTAGCATTTATGAGTGCATTAAATGTTTAAGGAAATAGAGAGCAAATATAGGTTTTGGGAGGTCGGGTATAGATTAAAGGCGCTGTAGGATACCTGATTTTTACAGCTTTAAGGACGTGAAAAACAGAACTAGTTCATTTGAAGCTGTTTTCAGTGGTCCAAAGTTATTCCTCACTTACCTTTTGAATTCAGAAGATCCTAATTATTCACCATGATGAGTTTATAAGCGTTTTTCACTACTTTCAGAGCCCAGAATGGAGTTTTGCTGTCACGATAAAAGCCTAAATGAATTTCCTCCGCAGAGTGGCTGGACATTCCCTGGGTGAGGGTGAGGAGCTCAGTCACACGACATAAATAAAGCGGAAGAAAATGGGTGGATAGAACTAACAACGACTAACATGCTAATGTGCAATTCCTGATTCGCTGACAATAAATTATAATAGTAATAATTATAATAACTTCATAATTAGATGCGGACAGTTACACAACAGAATTATTTTGACCTCAAGAGCTGCTTACACACAAGACGCATTAAAAAAAATAAGGGTTATTGCACCAAATTTATTTATTTATTTATTTATTTATTTATTTAGATTAGGACAATGCATATTAATCAACCTGTCAGCAGAGAGCTTCAATGTAAATATGCCGGAGTTAGCACAATAGCTAATTTACACCCGTAGTCCTAAGGCAGGTAAAAAAAAACAAAAACACATTCACACAAAACAAAGAAAACAGAATACACAATAGACATTTCACCAAGAGCATGTAGGTGCAACAGACCTCTCAGAGTTTACACGCCCCCAAAAGTCAGATTAATCTACATGTGTGAGCACGTCTGGTTAGTTTTCAACCAATGTTTCAGAGCCGTTTTAAAGACTGAATCAGTGCCACAGTTCCTGACGTGGGCTGGCAGTGTGTTCCATGTCTGTGACCCTCTGATAGACGCCACCATTTGGCCAAATTTAGTCCTACGCCTTTTTATGTTACAGTCTCCTCTGGTCGATGCTCTGGTATTTACTTTTTACCTATAAAATCCAGTAAAGGAGGAGGAGCAAGCTCATTTAAAACTTTAAAAATGAGACAAGCATCGATAAATATCTGATAACTATCAAAATCCAAAATGTTATACTTACTTAAGATGTTACAATAATGATACTGTAAAGGCTTTTTGTCCAAAGTTTTCAGTGTTTTCTTGAAGAGAGACTTTAGTGGCTTCAGAACAGCCTCTGAAGTGTGAGACCGTGTGGTATAACAGTAGGTTATGTGGCTAAATATCATGGCATGCATGTAAGCCTTTGCTGATTCTGTAGTCAGCGAAGGTGTTATGTGTTTAAGGTTTGACAGAATGATATTCTGAACTCTTCTTAAGTGTAAACATTAGTATTATGTTGTTTTAAAATGAAGTTAATCTTGTTTCTTTGCATTGTTTGAGGTCTGAAAACATAGATCTTTTTTTGTGATTTTTTGTGATTCATTTGTGATTTTCTGCCAATAAATACTCTAAATGATAATATTTTTATTTGGAAAGTCATAGTGTGGGACATTCCAAGAAAATCAATCACATTTCTATGAAGACAGGCAGATAGCATACTCCCCAACCCCCAAAATATACGTAATCCACTTTTCATATTTTATTCAAACTCCAACCAAAAACCCACCTCATCTTATTTTCCATTTTTGCTTCGAAATCTTGACGCATCACGAGTGGAAATTTTCAGATATGGCTCCACTTTACTCTCACACAAGAAGCACAGTTAATTCATGGAGGGTGAGTCTATGCTCCGACTGTCCGACACCCGACCGCCATGTTTGGACAGGCTACATGAAGAGTATAGGTCCCTCTGCTATGTATAGCGACCCACTAATGGAGGATTATATAAGAGTAATTAGATGGAAATATAGTCGCCGAGAACTTCACAGTTGCTCCCGGACGCGCTGTGTTGTTTTTGGACTCCTCTGGGAATTTTTCACTTGAATTAAGTTGTAATTAGCTTGGTTTATTTCTTTATATGGTTTTAATCACTGTTTTGATCATCTTTGGCATGGTAAAAGTCGGGTACATTATGTTACAGACCTGCGTGTCTCATGGCGATTTTATTATTTTGTAGGGCTGAAGGATTTTAAGAAAAAAATGAATTGCAATTTTTCTGGCAGATATTGCGATTTCAATTTTATCCACGATTTTTTTTCAAGTCAAGTTGCACATGAACATTTGCAAACATCACAGAAACTTACATCATACCATTCAAACACTAAATTCCATTAAACTGTAATGCAAGAATGAAAACTAAAGTCAATAATTTATTCCCAATGTAGCCCTATTTATGAAAAAGAAACATGCTATACATAGGCTACATTGAGTGCTTTATTTTGTATGAAGTATTCTCCAGTATGGGATTAAATTAATCAGTTGCCATGGAGACATGCAAGTTACACCATCAGGCCAATTTACAGGTGATGCTGCATTTATGTGATCTCGTAATTTCTGAAGATTTGACCTCTGACTCAGAAAAAACAGGCTTAACACATCTCAATCAGATTCCAGCTCCCAGAGTTTGGAAAATAGTAAAAAAAAATCCAAGAGTACAAGACGTAATTATCTTCGAGAGTGTCCGAGATCACATGAATACAGCTCAGATCTGTAGAAAGATGACCCCACTCACAGTGCAAATGCAAGCTTTTCAAAGTATGTTTTTTGCCTTTGACTGAATATATCCAGTATAAGTGCCATACTTTTGAACACTGTAAAACTTTCTTGCCTCGGGGCACAACAACAGTATGCACTAGGGCCACTGCTGCCCCACCGTAGTAATGTAGTATTCCCCGCAGTATCCCATCCAAGTACTTCCAAGCCCGACCTAGTTTAGCTTCCTTTACCTGTTGAATACCTGTGATACAAATATACAGCTCTAGAAAAAAATAAGAGACCACTGCATTTTTTCTGAAATCAGCATCTCTACATGTATTACAGCCATTCCATTCCAGCGTCTGTTGAATTCCAACACAAACACAAAGCTGAGCTACTTCAGTTCTTGCACCAGGAGTGGAATAAAGTCACCCAAGAACAATGTGAAAGACTTGTGGAGAGCATGCCAAGACGCATGAAGAAATAAGGCTTATTGCACCAAATATTGATTTCTGAACTCTTCTTAAGTGTAAACATTAGTATTATGTTGTTTTAAAATGAATTTGATCTTGTTTCTTTGCATTGTTTGAGGTCTGAAAACATGTATCTTTTTTGTTATTTTGACCATTTGTCATTTTCTGCAAATAAATGCTCTAAACGATAATATTTTTATTTGGAATTTGGGGGAAATGTTGTCAGTAGTTTATAGACTCAAACAAAAATGTTCCTTTTGCCCAAACACATACCTATTAGTGCTGTCAGGCGATTAAAAAAAAACAAATCCAATTAATTACAGGATTTGTAATTAATTAATCTAATTAATCACATTTTAAGAGTGTGAAAGATATAGAGAGAGATTGAGAGTGAGTGAGCGATTGATCAAGCAAGCGAACGAACCCACTTTGCGATTGAGTTTGTCAGTTTTCAAGTGGTCGCTTTGCTCTTTTGTTTCCCAAATTCTGTGAGCGTGGTTTGTTGGTTTGATGGTTTGGTGAAGTGCGCTCACGCTCGCTCTATCACCGATAACGATGGAACTTGTCCGGACGTGTTTATCGTTCAAATGATTCGTCAGGCTGGAGCAGCTTCGGTGATCGGAAAATTCTTTTTGACAAAAGCTACAAATCACTGTGTTCTGTTAAAATGTGCGCATTGAATTGCTGCTCATAATTAATTGTGTTAATTCTTATAACGCGTTCATTTGCAGTGTAATTAATTAATCTAATTAATGCGTTAAACTGACAGCCCTAATACCTATAAGTAGTAAAATCAGAAAAACTGATCATTTTGCAGTGGTCTGTGATTTTTTTTCCAGAGCTGTAAGCCCTATAGCACAATAAACCAGGATAAGGGAGCATACAGCTTTCCACATACAATATCTTATGGGTAAATTATTAGGGATGTAATGATATAAAAATCTCTACGATATTTTCACAATATGCATCTTACGGTACTATATTTATAACAAAATATAAGTGTGAATATGCTACTTTGTCATAATGCAAATATTAAGATGTAAAAATGCTTAAAGGGACAGTGTGTAAGATTTTTACCTGTTAATTACTGAAATTGAAGATACCCATTCAAAAATACATTGTTTTCCAAGCCTTTTCCACTTCCATCATGAAATCAAAGTATTCTTTTGGACTTAGATATAGTCACATAAAAGGGGGATCTTCCCCATATAGAGGCAGCCATTTTGAATACGAGAGCCGCAGAAGGACATTTGGGCTCATCCTTCGCCTCGGCTCCTGCTAGCATCTGCTCAGCCGCGCTGCATGTGGGAGAGAAGGAGCGAAGGAGAGAAGGAGAGAAAGGGAAGGGGAGGGGGGGAGGGGGGAGCCTCGTGGAGAGAAGGGGAAGGGGAGGGGGGAAGGGGGGAGCCTCGTGTAAACAAGCATGCTGCTGTATCGCACATCGTAATGGATATAACACGTATTTTGGACTAAATTGTTTTACTGGATTTTATTCGCTGGATCCTTATGGACAGATTGAGACCAAGTTTATGGTGAAATACAGAGTTTGACCTGTGCAGAGCCTTCAAAGGTAAGCTAAGTAACTCGTTTTGTGCTTTTCTGTATAAAAGCCCCATGTGCTCGGGGAGTGATTGTTTTGCATGGAAATGAATTGCATAGTCAAAAAGAGGAGACTGTAAGGTTTCATTTGATGTGTAGATTGTCATGAATTATGATCGGGATTGTGTGTTTTCATGCGAAAAGAAAAAAAAAAAGTGAACGGGGGACCGCATTTTATGTATACAGCGGCGCGCAGTTCGTGCGCGGGCACGCGAGCTGTCGGCGCTACGGCGCACCCGGGTGACCCTCGAGGTCTGCCATAGCCAAATGAGGAAGTGGAATAGCTACTAACCACCTATGCGCCACGAATCCTACACACTGTACCTTTAAGAATGCAAAGAATCAAAGTATGTTTTTTAGTAACGAATTTAAACAGAGAAACTTGTAATTTGATATATTATGATGGCCTCAAACTACAAAACTGACGTCATTGCACTTCTCTGTGATGTTTCAACCCCCGCTACCCAATCTCCACCACAGCAGTAGAACCCTCAGCCTCCTCAGCCTGTCAGTCTCCTTATTCTTTATGTCCAGTTGGTAAATAAATCCATTCTATTCTATTCATACTCTCTCTACTTGCTGGTGCCAAAGTTCAACCATTCACATGTCTATTTCAGTTCCTCCTGGCTAAAATCAGTGCAGCTCACGTTATTTTTCATTCTTTAAATTTCTTACACGTTTTTTGCTGTGGGACATAACAATCTGCACCCTGGTGAGGTTTGAACCGGGGACCCCAAACTTCATGTCACTTTACAGCAGCCCAGATTTGAAGCCTCTGATTTTGCTCCCAGCTTTCCTCCTGCACTTGAACCTGTCTCAGCCGTGAATGGCTCCTCTGAAGGTGAGCGGCTTTGAAGGTATGGGAACAGAAAGCCTTCCAAAACCAATTAGACTGATCGCTTACAGTTTAATCTGGGAGGCGTCCTGCAAAGAGGGTCCAGGCTGAGGAGAAGTTTGTTTAAGAGCCGAGGGAGAGGTGAGGGCCCTGACCAGGGGACGGGAGAGACGGGAGAGGGGGGAGCAGGCCTGGGCTAATGTGGAAAACCTCCAGTAAAAAAAAGATGAAAGTGCTCCATTTAAATGATTCCTTCAGTATACACATATGAACAAATAGGTAATGTGAGGTAATATAATGTGAAAATATCTGACAAAAAACTAGAGTACTATGGTTATACTCTTGGGCTAGACACATGCCTGATTATAGTAGGATTAGTAAAAGTATTTAGTTGTTTTGTAGTTTGTTGTGTAGTGTAAAGTACTTTGTGTTACATGGCAAAAGGAGAAATTCAATTTGTCAATTGTACAAAACAACAACAAAC
The DNA here is from genome assembly GCA_036785185.1 of Paratrypauchen microcephalus. Taxonomy (NCBI): domain Eukaryota; kingdom Metazoa; phylum Chordata; class Actinopteri; order Gobiiformes; family Gobiidae; genus Paratrypauchen; species Paratrypauchen microcephalus. Next base: position 16,728,830 of record JAVJIX010000003.1, on the reverse strand, counting down.
AAAAAAGTTTATTTAAAAACAAAATAAACAAAGGTTTATTTGGTCAAATACATTTCGCAGCTCATCCAGGCTGTTTATTCAGTTCTGGTCAGACGCTGGTTGATAATGCCTTATAACTGCCTGAAGGGAGGAGCTAACTACAATGAAATTACTTTGAAACTGTCACACCTATTGGTTTACAGTTTCTGTTAGTTAGATAAGTCTATTCAATATGCAGTGGGAGTGGAGTGTGGGTCTTGTTAGCAGAACCATTCAGTACCATAATAGGTGTTTTCACACCTCTGGACCTGACCTGCTGCCCTATTGTTTTCTTTGTTTGTTTTGATTTAGTTTTGATGATAGAGTTATAAATGGGAGACAAATTAGTCTGAGACCCAAAACATGCACCATAGGTAAAAATCCTCCAGCTTAGGTCCTGACCAAGCCTAAGCAACAAGATCATGGAGATGGTCCCCGGGCGCAGTAATGTGCCGCCCACTGTTCCTAATAATAAGGATGGGTTAAATGCAGAGAACAATTTCTCCTGTGTGACATTAATAAAATAATTTCATTTCATTTCTGTTCAAGGAAGGATTCTCTTTCTTGACAAAAAATAGTCTCTTTAAAGGGATATGCCACCCCCAGGTCAAATTTGGGCATCTCCCCACAGTCCAGAGACTAAAATAAGTGGTGGAAAGCGTTTTCCTGCTCACCCAGCCATTGTCCGAGTCTGTCGCCACTGACCGCCGCGGTAACTGGTGCTCCTCCGCCTTAGACTGGAGTCTAACGTAGCCAGAGAAAGATTTCGGCCAAAAGGAATTAATTTGCTCGATGCGTTTCCCAATTACTTTGTGTGTAGTGCGCATTCATATCGAGTGCAAATAAATGTGCAAATCAACACGGAGAGCTTGACTTGGTCATTTTGGGTGGGAACTATTTTCCAGTGCGTAAGAATACAGTCGTATCACGCACCACGTTGTGCAACAGGGGAACTCCCTTCCCGGTGCGTAACTGGGATTCCCCTGGTAGCGTACTGCGTGATACGGCTGTATTCTTACGCACTGGAAAATAGTTCCCACCCAAAATGACCAAGGCAAGCTCTCCGTGTTGATTTGCACATTTATTTGCACTCGATATGAATGCGCACTACACACAAAGTAATTGGGAAACGCATCGAGCAAATTAATTCCTTTTGGCCGAAATCTTTCTCTGGCGACGTTAGACTCCAGTCTAAGGCGGAGGAGCACCAGATACCGCGGCGGTCAGTGGCGACAGACTCGGACAATGGCTGGGTGAGCAGGAAAACGCTTTCCACCACTTATTTTAGTCTCTGGACTGTGGGGAGATGCCCAAATTTGACCTGGGGGTGGCATATCCCTTTAACTCCCCTCTCAAACCAAATCTTTTCTCTGGCCAAGATCTGTACCTCACTGTCCTCAAAGGAGTGGCCCGTGGCTTTTAGGTGGAGATGTACGGCAGATGAAGGTCCGCTCTGGCTGGCCCATCTGTGTTGGTCTGTGAATTTCTCCTTTTGCCATGGATTCTACCTGGACGACTGAGGGATTCTACACATACTTTGTGTTACATTTTTGTATGAAAAGTACTTTAACAATAATATGATTGTGGTAGTAGTAGCAGCAGCGGGACCAGTGGCACTCCACTAGCTAAAATTTGGAGTTTGAGTAGTATCAAAACAGTTGTAGTATTCACAATAGTATCTAAGTATCTAGCTAAGACAAGTAATAGACTGTGATGGGTCAGTCAAATTCAGAAAGGTCTAGCACCAAACCATGAGCCCATCGGGGACAGTCTCCTCTCTAATATCCGAGAAGCTATTACCCCCAAGCTGTCAGACTACTGAACTCTGGGTAATACTCTAAATAATACTGAACTCTCAATAATACTGCACTAAACTACTTTTCATTATGCATAATATGTTTACTGCTGCTGCTCTGTATGAATGTATCATGTTTGTCACTACCTCACTGTAAACTACTGTTACCTGTGCAACAATCTGTGCAATAACCTATGTGCAATATTTATACCATACTATGTGCATTTTATTACATATTTTTATGATATTGTTTACTTCTTCCCCTGCACTTTTGCAACACTTTTTTACCATGTACTATTATTGCATGCTATTAGTACTTCTGACTATCTTAGCGAGTCAACGGTTCTTCTGATCCTAAGCATTTCATTGCATTGTTGACCCTGTGTTGATTCTGCATATGACAAATAAACTATCTTGAAATCTTGAATCTTCTTGAATCTTGAAAATCCATAAAAAAGTTTAATGCTTTGCTCGTAAGTATAAATAGTTATATGCGTGACTACCTGGCCATAGTAGAATCCTCAGTATATTCCGTAGACTATACATCAAACAGGGCCCCATGCTTGGTTTATTTTTTGTGAAATTAATGTTATCTTGTGAAACGTAGAGGGCGCTGAGCAGGAGGTACAGTCCGGGCCCAGCGGAGGTGTCAGGTACTCTGAGGGCTGAGGTACAATGGAGTTCTGTGTTCGTCTCTCGTATATGGATACGTCGTACTTTCTCTCACACACACACACACATGTACACACACATACGCACACACTAGGGGCCATGGACGGGGAGTTTGGGGGCCTGGACTGTATTTATGAAGCCAGTCTGCTGACCTCCTGCTCCAGAATAACCTGTGGGGAACTTCTCCACAGGGAAGAAGGAAGCCACCTGGACCTGCACATGGGGGACACGTGAGGGGACACTTCACTCACTGGCGGTGGAGGAAAAAGTATTAGGCTGAGTACTTCAAAATGACATGACTCAAGTAGAAGTAAAAGTAGTCACTTAAAAAATGACTTTGGTATGCATGCACTGAAAACTGTCTGGACATAAAATGAAAACTTACGCTTTGCAAATGAAAACGTAACAAGGTGTAAACTCCTATATTCAACAATGAAGTAATAAAAACAACTGTGTAATAATGAAGTGAAGTGAAAAAATAAAAATGTTATAATAGCCTACCTGCAGATGTATTGTGTAAGCAGCTCTTGATGTCAGAATAAGGCTGCGTCCCAAATTTTCTGTCTTACCCCTTCGTCTTACCCCTACCCCTTGGTTTTGCGCGTTCATGTGAGGGTAAGGGGTGTCCCGATTCTAATTTTGATCAAGGGCTAGAGCCACGGCCAAGAGCTACAAACCCCTTGAAACGAAGTAAGCTCTTGACCAGACTTGAAACGAAGGGGTACGCCTACAAGCTCAGGCAGGTTTTGGGATCAGGATGGCAGCGTCACATCGACCAGCCAAGAAGTCTCATAAATGTATTTTTAGCAGTTGTAATTATCGATTAACAGTTTAGCATGGTTTACAATTATGACGCTTATGTTCTACGTTATTTTTAGTGAACTGTTGTTGTGGTTTTAATTGTAGTGATCTCTGTTTAGTCGACGTTATCGAACTTACATGTATAAACAAACTAGTTTTTTTGTCAAGCTGAGGTACCGGATAATCCTTGACATTTGTTTACGTCAATTGTTGTCGCCTCTGTAGACGTAGCAGCCAGGTAGAGGCAAGGGATGATGATGCAAACGGTAATCGAGTGGTGTCCCATACGTACCCCGAGCCCTCTCAGCTCGGTATCGAGGGGCAAGACAAAGAGATAATGGGGTAGGGGAAGGGGTAAAACAGAGTAATGGGACACAGCCTCTCTCTGCTATGTACTGTCTGCATAAGTCCACCATGATGAATAATTGTTAGAACGTTGGGAATGCATAAAGAAAGTTTTTGGATCAAGTTTGGACCACTGCAAACCATTGAATTAGTAGCATTTTTCACGGTTTTAAGACAGTCAAAATCAGCACCTTTAATATTTAGGGTTAGGTTAAAGGTGCACTGTGTAGCTTTTTGACTGTTCAAAGTGGTTATGGCCCTTGGGATCAGCTTCTTCCCAAGGGCCATAACCACTTTGAACAGTCACATGCACTGACTTAACCCACATTCCTATCCCCCACTCTCATTCCATCCACCTGTTGTGCAATTACTTAACGCAGTGCAATTATTTTGTTGGGCAATATTTATTACTGTGTAATATCTTAAACTGGGTTCTTATAGCATATCCACCTGTTGTTGGGCAATACCTAATTACAGTGCAATGTGGTGCAATACTTAACACAGTGCTATAGCTTGTTCGCAACATTTAATACAGTACAAAACTGAGTTCTGTGAAACATCTCTGTATTCTATTCTATTCTATTCTATTCAAAATAAGTCTGCTATGTACTGTCTGCATAAACCCACCATCGTGAATAATTATTAGAATGTTGGGAATGCATAAGGAAGGTTTTTCGATCAAGTTTGGATCACTGCAAACCACTGAACTAGTAGTTTTTCACAGTTTTAATATTCTTTAATATTTAGGGTTAGGTTAAAGGTGCACTGTCTAGCTTTTTGGTTTCTATGGATATGCCATTGCCCTGTGTGCTCTTACATTTTTTCAATTACAAGTGGGTTCATAGCTCAAAAATATCTCTCCACAGATGTGACCTGTAACTTGGTCTGGTTTGGTCTCCATGAAGATTGAAAGGTTTAATACAATACAGTACTGTGAAACATTAAAAATAAAGCAATAACATCTCCATGGAGAAAAAAGCATATGACGGACGCACCAGAAAAGTTACAAAACGCTACATGAGGCTACAGGGTCGTTACAGATTATTTTCATGAATAAGTGTCCCTAATTAATCCCTTTTTGTAAATGTGAAAGTGATGGACACATTTTTATTTTATTTTTTCTCATATTCATAAGTATGTAGGCTTTTTTATTTATGTTGTGTGTGTTGGTGGGAGACAGCACACACACATGCTATGGCTCCTATAGGTTTTTGGCTATCCCCTCGGCCAGCTAAACCCTGACAAGTTCATTAATCAAGACTTTTATTCCCCATTCGCTGCAATAACATTACCCCAAGTGTAATGTATTTCACAGACGCTCAAACACAGCCCGTACAAAGACATGTTTGATTCAGTAAATACCACTGGACTATACTTTCAATCTACTTTTCTTTTCCATTGTGGCCTGTGTGTCAGAGTGAGTGACACAAGCCAGGGGCCCGTTCACTTTAGTCAGGGGCCAAACCCTTTCAAGCACATCCACACATTTAGACTTACATAACACCGCTCTGACCCCGCCGCTGTAACACAGACAGTCACATGATCACGTGGTCCAGTCATGTGACCAGACGGGACACACCTGCGCGCTCACGTTTTTCTTAGCGATCCAACATACAGCTCTGGAAAAAATAAGAGACCACTGCAAAATGATCAGTTTTTCTGATTTAACAACTTATAGGTATGTGTTTGGGCAAAAGGAACATTTTTGTTTGAGTCTATAAACTACTGACAACATTTCCCCCAAATTCAAAATAAAATATTATCGTTTAGAGCATTTATTTGCAGAAAATGATAAATGGTCAAAATAACAAAAAAGATACATGTTTTCAGACCTTAAACAATTCAAAGAAACAAGATCAAATTCATTTTAAAACAACATAATACTAATGTTTACACATAAGAAGAGTTCAGAAATCAATATTTGGTGCAATAAAAGGGTTATTTTTAATCACAGCTTTCATGCGTCTTGGCATGCTCTCCACCAGTCTTTCACATTGTTCTTGGGTGACTTTATTCCACTCCTGGTGCAAGAACTGAAGTAGCTCAGCTTTGTGTTTGTGTTGGAATTCAACAGACGCTGGAATGGAATGGCTGTAATACATGTAGAGATGCTGATTTCAGAAAAAATGCAATGGTCTTATTTTTTCCAGAGCTGTATTACAGGGATGTGAGGAATAAAAAAACAGGAGTGAAAGTAGAAGTAAAGAGTGAGTAAGTGAATGAGAGATAGACTGAGTAAAAGCTCAATGGGCCCTTTTTACAATTCCACCCGAATAGTTGTGAATGCCCACAAAAGTGCAGATCTTCACTTCCTGTCCCGTTCGTCTTCCATGGGGAATGAGCTGAGTCTTGCTAAAATAAATTCATATTTAAATAACACTTAGCTGTTAAAGTTTTTAGTAGACTAATTATCACCAACAACATGTTACAAACTACAAAAAATGTGGAGTTCAATTTTGCTTCATTCACATTTGGCTCATTAATCCTATTTACAAGATTAATCATCTTTCAAATCACAGTCAGTTGGCCTTCCTTTAGCTGCTTTTAACTTGATTTTATACCTTATTAATTTGTATAATATTTTAAAAAATATTAATTAAAATAAATGTATTATAATTAATTTATAAAATAGAATAAATCAATTATAATAAATTTATAAAATTATAATAAAATTAATTTATTATAATTAATGCATTATAATTAATTGAAATGTTTGCATCAGTGTCTGTTTTTGTATTCCTTCTATATGCTATTTTTGTGCTTTGTTGCTTGTACAGCACTTTGTAAACATTGTTTTTAAAAATGCTTTATAAATATTTATTATTATTTATTATTAAGGTCCTCTTGGCCTGAACCTCAGAAATGACTCAGTGTTTAAATTTTCCCAAGATTGTTACGTCACAGGTAGAAATCCAGTGGTCCATAAATCATGGACAGACTCATTCTGAGTACTTCTGACGTCAGATTGTAATGATTACATCTGCTTGTATTATGTTTTTGTCCATAGTTCATTCCCACCGCTGCAGGCAGATAGCGTAGCATGCTAACACCAAACTCAAGTGACGAGAGCGCAGATGATGCAAATGGATCTGTCTTTTCTTAACATATGAATTTTACATTCTAAAGCCTGATGGTCCAAAGCAAAAGTACTCAAGCACATGTTTAAAGGCCAATAACCATACAAATACTGCATAATGCATCTTTTAGCTCTCTATAGTAGTGGTCACATACTGTACGAGCCATCGTCCCAGCCTTCACTTGTGTGTCCAATGCCCCGTGTAGTGTCCAGACTTTTCTGAAGTCACACTTTAAACTGCAGGGTCAGTGATTGTTTGACCTCATGTACCACCGTCCATGTGACCCCGTCTACAACAGGAGAGCTGGTGTCATGGCTCTCCCATCTATGTAACTTATATAATCTATGTAATCTATATAATCTATATAATCTATGTAATCTCAAAAAGAACACAGTGGCACTTGAAAACAGGGATGGTTTGCTCACTCTCTTTTATATACAGTATAACTTAAAATGTACAGCAACTTCCACACATTGGATTAAATACATGGACCCACCACCCGCGGGAGGATTCATGCATTGTGTTTAGGCAGCAGATCTGCTTGGACTACTGCCCCTGCGACCCAGAAATGGAAAAGCGGAAGAAGATGGATAGATGGATAATATAACACTCCCTACAACTGTATACAGCTGGTATTGTACATCTAATTTGATACTGTATTTTATATTTGACTACTACTTTTCTATTTAAATCTGATTTGTACATATATATTTATTTTCATTATCTTATGTATATAATTATGTCTCATCTGACACTGGTCAGGTACAAGGTACATTGTACCTTGTATTTTTTTATTTATTACATTTTATTACATATTTTATTATATTGTTTATTATATTGTTTACTTCTTCCCCTGCACTTTTGCAACACTTTTTTACCATGTACTATTATTGCATGTTATTAGTACTTCTGACTTAGCGAGTCAACGGTTCTTCTGATCTCTCTCTTTGGTTGCTATTCCATCTATTGTTTTTCTTTCTACCCTCTGTTATATATCATTATATCTGATGAGTGAGCTACCGTACCCAAAACAATTTCCTTTGTGGATCAGTAAAGTTTGTCTAAAGTAAGTAAAGATCAAAAGATTTTTTTAAAATTTGATTTTCTGGAATATAATATAATTTGTTGCACTTTTTAAAAATAATGATGGTGACTGCGGTCAGCATGGAGAATATATATATATGAAATATCAGGGAATCTTTCAATTTTGGACCAATATCCATGCATTATCAGCAGTAATTTTGTCCATCATTTCAGCCACAATGTCAGCTCCAGTTATTAGTTGAGAAAGGAAGGGCATCTGGCTTTATTTGCCAAATCATCATGCGACTTTTCTTGCACCTAAAAAACTTCTGTCTACTCTCATTATGCCACGTGTGATTGAATATTAGGTATTAAAGTCCCTACGCAGGTTTGACTATTCATTTTAGTAAAACGCAGTTAAAATCATTATATTTAAGATTTTTTTTTACATTTGTTTTCCCAATTTGGCAATTTTTAGGTTTAAACTTCCTTTTTACTTCTGGGTTAGAAATCATAAGATCAAATGTAATTGTTACTTAGAAAAACTGAAAACCGAAATTATTTTCGGTTTCTCCCCAGTGTGTTTAGAACTTTCCACAAACTATAATTTTCTAAAAAAATTTCCAGGCTTTCTTCACAAATTGCTTCTTGATTTGTGTAATACAAACATTAATATTTACAATAATTATAAACCGACCAAATAAAGTCAAAATAGAGAATCATAAAAAATATTTGAACTTGACTTTCGCGGGGCCTTGAATGCTTAGTCTACATTTTCAAATTTGACCACGTTAATAAAATTCTACCATAAAATTCCAGCTTCCTTCTTGGCTCATGTTTAAACTGTGGACCCTTTTAGAACATTACAGCACCACATGAGCGGGACCCTCCGTTCATTCACGAGCAACAGTATTTTTATATATATAGAGCTAATGTATAGATCACGTGCCTGGGCTGTGAAAAGAGGCTTAGAGGTGGTCAGGGGGAAGCGTCTGGGAGGGAAGTCAAACACACGGACCCAAACACTGACAGTTATAATGGAGGGTCAGTGTGAAGGCTTTTGAAACCAGAAATAGAACTGCTACATAGACACTTAATGGAAAAATGGAGTGGAAATCGGAGTCTGTCTGGAGGTACAGTTTTATGGATGTGTTTATAAGTATCTGAAACTATAATGTGAAAACTGGGGAAGAGAACAAGTCCCCTGTGTCTTACAAATGTCTGGCAAAATTACAGCGGTCAACGGGATAGGCTAAAAGTAATTATAAAAGTACATTTCAATTTTTGTAGTTTTGTTATTTCTTAAACTTGAAGTGTTGAAAATGTGTGATATTGTTGAATTAAGTATCATATATATAATATCGTATAAGTCATGTATAATGTAGGGCTACACTGCAAATTAATGCGTTATAAAAATTAACACAATTAATTTTGAGTGGCAATTCAGTGCGCGCACATTTTAAATTTGGTGTACGGCGAGCAAATCGCTGCCAGGGCCTTTGAACGGCAAGTTTATTTATAAAAAGAATGAAAACGGGACTATCAACAAGAACACTGCCGGCTGGTTAGCTCAACTGGTAAGTCACTTGACTTTCACTCAGAGGACCTGGGTTGAAATCCCCCCAGCAATGAGCAAGCCAGTGTGGGTCCTTGGGCAAGACCCTTCATGGTACTGCCCTCCGGGCGCTGGAAAGACGAGTTGCTCACTGCAGCCTACTTGGGTCAAATGCAGAAGTGAATTTCTCCTGTGTGTCACTGTGTGTGAGATCAATAAAGTCTTAATCTTAACATGGTGATTTGTAGCTTTTGTCAAAAAGAATTTTCTGAACACCGAAGCTGCTCCTGCCTAACGGATCATTTGAACGATAAACGCGTTCAGACAAGTTCCATCATTACCGGTGATAGTGCGCACTTCACCAAACCACCAAACCACCAAACCACCAAACCACGCTCGCAGAATTTGGGAAACAGCTAGCAAAGCGACTGCAGAAAAACTGACGAACTCAATCGCAAAGTGTGTTCGCTCGCTCACTCACAGTCTTTCTCTCTCTCTCTCTCTTTATTGATTAAAATGTGATTAATTAGATTAATTAATTACAAATCCTGTAATTAGATTTTTTTTTAAAATCGCCTGATTCAAAGATTGTCTGAGATAAGAACAAGCCACTACAATTTAAAAGGAACCTACATGTTTAAAAACCCCAGATTCAGAACCGAGGTTATGGAGCGAAGCGTCGCTGTGAAACGAGTTCATTTATGGAATAATCTTGACAAAGAAATAAAAAATCAAGTACAATAATGGCATTTAAAAATACATAAAATCCAGTGTAATGTGTAGGTATAAAAAAGAAAACTAAGTTGTTGTGCATAAAAATGAAGCTTTCTGTTTACAACTCATTAATAATTGTGATTGAAATGGAATTTATTGATAAAATGTTTTATCGTCACTGTCGGTGTTAATGTCTGGAAAAGGGAAGAGGGGCAGATAACATAAGATTACTCTTCTTTCTGCTCCTTTCTTTCAATTTTTTGTATCATTATCACACTGTTGTCTTTTTGCCTTTTTATACTTTATGAATGAAATATTTAAAAAAATAAATAAAAAAAAAGACCTTGTCACAAAAAGCAGGAATTGCAGAGTCAAAAGTTTGGACACATCATCTTATTCACTGTTTTTCTTTCCCGTTATTTTTTACTACTTTCTACATTTGATATATACACACAAAATATCAAACATACAAAGTAAGTTTCATGAAGCAAAGAAAAAAAGTTAAATAAGTCTGCATTTTTTAAATATTAAAACTATATTAACTTTTTCTTTACTATATAATTCTATATATCTTGCTTAATATGTTTACCGTATGTATAAAGTAGTACAAAAACATTTAAATATACATACATGTTATGAGGTGAAATAAAAAAAAAAAAGTCAAAACCGACTTGTTTACTGCAATGAAAGCAAGATTGCACTGATAAAAATAGAAACTTCTGGAAAAATAAAGTTACAAATTGCAGAAACAGAAAAAGAGGTGGAATCGAGACCATTGACCACACACAAGCGAATAGTGCAGAGGAGGTGCAATTCAATCTTCTCAGTTTAATTTCCATTCCAGATCCGGATGCATTTTATTGTATTTTGTTTATCCATGATGCCATAAAAATCTGTAATTTTTTGTATGTTGTATAGAGATTTTTTTGTGGTAATTCTGTTGGTTGATTCAGATTAAGATTTAGATTCAAAGGAAATGAGTTTGAGCAGAAAAAAATCTGATAGAACAAACAAACATTCAACTCTCTCTCTCTCTCTTTCTGTCTCTCTTTCTCTCTCTATCTGTCTTTCTCTTTTTTCTCTCTCCCTGTCTCTCCCCCTCTTTCCTCTCTTTGTCTCCCTCTCTCTCGCTGTCTGTCTCTCTCTTTTCTCTCTCTCTCTCTCTGTCTGTCATTTTCTCTCTCTCTGTCTCTCCCCTCTTGCCTCTATTTGTATTTTTTTCTCTTTCTGTCTCTCCGTTTCTTTTTCTCTCTCTCTTTCTCTGTCTCTCTCTCTCTCTCTTCCCCTCTTTCCTCTCTTTGTCTTCCTCTCTCTTGCTGTCTGTCTCTCTCTTTTTTCTCTCTCTGTCTGTCATTTTCTCTCTCTGTCTCTCCCCTCTTGCCTCTATTTGTATTTGTCTCTCTTTCTGTCTCTCTGTTTCTTTTTCTCTCTCTCTTTCTCTGTCTGTCTCTCTCTTTCTCTCTTCCCCTCTTACCTCTCTTTGTCTTTCTCTTCTGTCTCTCTCTTTCTCTTTCTCTCTGTCTCCCTCTTGCCTCTCTTTGTCTTTCTCTTCTCTCTCTCTTGATCTGATAGAACAAACAAACATTCAACTCTCTCTCTCTCTTTCTGTCTCTCTTTCTCTCTGTCTGTCTTTCTCTTTTTTCTCTCTCTCTGTCTCTCCCCCTCTTGCCTCTTTGTCTTTCTCTTCTGTCTCTCTGTGTACCTCTCTTTGTCTTTCTCTTCTCTCTCTCTCTCCCCCCTCTTGCCTTTCTTTGTCGTCCTCTTTCTGTCCTCTCTCTCTGACCTCTGTCCCACTGGTCCCCCTCTCATCCTCTGGTCCTGTAGAAGTGGTCTTGTCCACACATGTTCAGCGGTGGACTGGGCTGACCCACACTGCCTGGGCACACGAGTGGACGCTGAGTGGACGCTGAGTGGACACTGAGGCCTGGGGCAGAGCCGCTGAGTCAACACTGGTGGAAAGTGTGGAGTCCGGAGTCAGTTAGTAAACTGAAAAATACTGAAATGGTCTGAACTGCTTCAAACTTTTCACAGCGTACTTTATATGTTTGTGTCAGGGTGACATCAACACTGAAAAAAGATGAAGAAGATGCCTTAAAAACATGAAAAGAATTATATTCCTCATTTACCTTTTGCATTCAGAACATCCTAATAATTCACCGTAATCAGTTTATAAGTGCACTGTAAATTCTGACAAGTGAGTTTACTAAAAAAATATTAGCTAACTTATTGCCTTAACATAAATGGGTAACAGTAATTATAAGTATTCAAGTAAACCTTACTCTTAATAAATGAAACCTTACTGTGAATCATCAAGTAAACCTGACTATCAGTCAATAATAGGTTACTTAAATTTATCCATTAAATGTTACATTTGGATAGTCTGTAACGGTTACTCTTTATAAATGAAATCTTACTAGTAACTATCAAGTAAACTTTACTCTTTATCAACTACAGGTTACTTTTAATTATACATTCCAGTTTACTTCAAATAATCAGTAACCTTCACCCTCTAATAGAAGTTTACGCAAGATCCTCAAGTTAACCTTACTGTTAACCAATTAGGTTACTTTTAATTATACATACAAGTTTACTCCAAACAGTCAGTAACGTTTACTCTATTAATGGAATTTTACGTTGAATCATTAAGTAAACCTTACTCTTATTTGAATATGGAACACTTTTATATATTAATATTTACTTTGAAGTATGAAGTATACCTTTATGCTTATTCAATACAATATAAATTGTTATAGTTGATTCTAAAATAATTTTACTTGAAAATTCAATTACAAATGAAAGTGTGGTCTCACTAACCAAACTAAAATCCATAATTGTTCGATCTTTTTTGCTACAAACTTGCAATATTAATATCAGATTTTAGTCTTTTCAACTGACAATTTTAGAGTTGAGTAATGGCACCAGTTTGTTACAGCAAATTTGATCAAAATTCTGACATGCCCACAAGGTAATTATTGAAATCCTGGAATATTTGATCAAAATACAATCAAAATACTAAACTGTATGCATAAAAAAAATCCAACTATGACATAGCTTTGTCAAATGACAATTTATTTTTCAATTAACATGTGTTGAACATGGAAAACAGTCATTAACAAATATGACAAGTTCTAGTGTCTAATGGAATGGTACTTGATCCATCAAAATACCTTTTTCAGTAAAACCCCCTGTCTTTTTGACTGTAGTTTGATTTGAATTGTTAAAAGGTTATTAAATTCACAACTCTTAACATTAAAATTAAAATAATGCCCGTTTCTAAATACTTCCCACAATCCCTTGCTTTCTCCCTCTCTTTTTGAAAGGATTAACAAATATTTAAAACGATTAAAAAAAACAACAGATTTAAAGGAAAAGTAACGTTTTTTTTTACAATCTGAGCCTTCTTTCGGCAATAAAACAAGTAGTTTTACTCACCCATAGCAGTTTGGTGTCAATTGGAGCAGTATCGCAGAACTTATGTTGAGCCGTTCTGTTCTACTAATGATCCCGTATCCGTTAGCGTGAGTGCTCGGGGCATTACTTTGCGGTCTCCAAATAACACAAACTTTAGCACTTTTCAAATCACAGAAGATCGCTGTGTCAGGGTAGACTTTTAGTAGATTCCAAAACGGCCTGAAACCCTGTTATTTGGAGACCGCAAAGTAATGCCCCGAGCACTCACGCTAACGGATACGGGATCATTAGTAGAACAGAACGGCTCAACGTAAGTTCTGCGATACTGCTCCAATTGACACCAAACTGCTATGGGTGAGTAAAACTACTTGTTTTATTGCCGAAAGAAGGCTCAGATTGTAAAAAAAAACATTAATTTTCCTTTAACATAGCAAGTAGTTTTTCAGGGTCAACAGCTTGGAAGAAAGACTTTGTTTCCCCAGCCCAAGCATAACAGTTTGAATGAATTTCAAAGTGTTGAACATTGGTTTAGGATAATCTAAATGCAAATCATAGGTAAGGGCAAATAAAAGACAAAATGCCTGTGGCATGTCTTTGATATTGTCCATCACGATACCTCCTTCGATGATAACAGCAGTTGTTTGTGGCTGGACGGTCTGTGCACTTGTAGTTGGGTAATCTTCATTTACGGTGGTCAGCAGGCCAACTGAAACAGATGCCATAGTCTCATCTCGCTCAGTGACCTGGAAATAGAAAGTATTCAAAATTACTTTTTGCTGCAATCATAAATAAGCAATTACTATTAACAAAGTGTGAATGAAACAAAGGCCAGCCTCTCCTCTTAGCACTTTTTCCCCTTTTATGATGGCAGGTTCGCCATTGGCTTATCTTTGTGTGGATGTGATTGTTTTGCCTGTAATTTATCATAGTCCAACTCATCCCATTTGTAGCAAGTTGATTTGTTAAATCAAATAAAGCCCTCACAGGTGACAATTGTGATTATTGACTATACAAAAATAAACTGAAATTGAACCAAACAGAAAATCAATATTTCAAATTATACATTTCATTAATATGCAAATTGATATCATGCATTCGGTGTGCAGGCTCAACCTTACACATAAGGATTAAAATATGCATGTATAGAGCTTATGAATGTGAGGAATATCTTAAAATGCTCAATATTAAAATTATAAAAAAAACATACTAAAATGTATTCTAATATATAATATGATATGTGCAGTAGTGACCCAGCAGTTATTGGGCTGTTCTATGGCTTGTAGCTGCTGCTACTTTTACTGTTGTCTTTCCATGGAAAATCACCCATACCAGCTTTAAGACTGTTTATTCACTTTTTACTTTCATGATATTTTCTGATTCTGATTTGTAATGCATTGATAGTTTTGCATGAGAATACTTACCAATACTAAAATCTAAATATTTTAGTTATAATATATTTATATTAATAACAAATATTTTGGCATAGAACCACCCATCACTACATAATGTGGAGTTTTAAGGTCAATGCACTCCAGCAAATAGGTATATGCTTAAACAGACAAGCTACTTTAAAGTTTCAGAGGTGCAACATAGTAACTCGGGTTAGTATGAATTACCAACAATATTCACACACTTACCAAGCTTGTCTTAAAAAAAGCACTCTGGACATCTCCAAGGACAACTGGAAGGCCTTTGATGGCAATAGTTCGTAGTGCGGTCACGTTGGCCTGAAAAAGAGAATGGATGTTTCAAGTGACACTGTAACTTTCAGGAGGTTGAAAATCAAATGCATAATTCTATTAAAATAGAAAGTTTAAATTTGGGACATTCTTCATTAACAGATACTTTATATGCCATATTGTGGAAAATTATAGCTAAAGGAACACCTTTTGATGTTTGATTTTGGGGAGATACAGGTTCCCACAGAGTTGAAACTTACATTTTTTGATTTTTGTTTTACCCCAATCATCCAAGTAAAATAACATGCTTTTGTTCATGTCTATTTTTTGCTAAAAATACATTTAAGACTGCAACTATAGTGTATTTTACTCCTATGGATTAAATGGGAAAATTTTGCTAATACAGAGTATCAAGTGTATATACAGTGTTCTTACCAGGTTCTCATTTTCCATTAAAGTAGACAACTTCTGTCCAATTGAGCCTTTTTTGGATTTGAAAAGTTCCATTAGACGTGGACCATGACGATCTAGAGCTTCGAAAAACTCAACTTCAATATCCTTGTTTGAAATTCGTTTGAATGCAGAGAATACCTAAAAACAAAAACACATATTTAGCCCATGTGCATTAATACTAACAAATTTTGAATTATGTTTTTCCTAGAGTAATATGTCTTGTTCTGACTGGAGCTGTGGCATTAAATGGAGCAACTGCCAGAGATAAACATAAAAATCCCACAAACGTAACACATATTACTGAGAAATTATGAAGATTATGACATTACTACAGTTTGTTACATTTGTCGGGCTTTCAGGGTGAAGAAATGCCACCTGTGATAAAGTGTGCTGTTGCCAAGACACATTAGATAGGGAAAAAAAAGTCAAAACATTTAAGGTTTTAATCATAATGCAAAGTCACTAACTTGTCTTTCAGTGAAAAGGGCTGGCCATCTTTGTAGCATGTCCTTGACAGCTGGTTCTTCTTTTACAATCTCCTGTCTTCGGTAGGAAAACGTATGCCAATCTGCAATAAAGGGGAAAAAACATTAAACACATTGTTAGTTTACAACAAAATAGAAATTCATATTTAATGCATTACCCTTTAAGTAGTAATGGAATTAAGTGTGTGAATGCTCCTCGTTCCATGTTTTAGCCTAAACACAAATTACAGTTTGAGAATTAAACCTCAATGTTTAAAGATGTACTAGAATTAAAAAAAAATGTAATAATCATATCAAAAGCCTATATAATTTAGGCGTTTTATATCCCAATTGTATTTTTGTATTTAAAAATATATAGAAAAAGATAATTATATCTATCCTTTGTTCTGCTGGCCCAAGTGTCAGAATTCATATTTGAAAAGTGGTTGTGATAATATGACGTTAGGCCAAACCCATTAGTTTACAATCAGCAGCGTCTTGGCAATTTTTGAATTAAAAATTGCCGTTCATATCCAGGTCGCATTGGTGCGCATTTGGCGCTTCACAGCCAGTGGGTTTTGGAGCAGAAGACTTAAAAACCTACCGAGCAGTTTGGACAAAGTTTATGTAACCTAAACGAGCACATTTTTTTTCAGCCAGCTAGAGACGCGACGAGTTTCACGGGCCTTTATAACGAATGAAATTTACGAAACGGGTGAAACTCGGAGCCGAAAATGAACTACGGTGTGTCTGCCGCGCCACAGCCCTGCGCTGCTGCCCTGCTCACGTGGAAGTGACAGACTTTCCCGGAGCTCGCGGCTGTAGACCGGCTCTGCTACCCAGGTCATAGTGCTCTGCAACCGGGTAGCAAAACACTAGCTTGGAGCTCGTTCTGCTGAGCTCGGGCCGTACATTGGCTCTGCACTTAACCAGATTACAGTGCTCTGTTCAAATTCGAAAATTAAATAACGGAAACAAACTAAAAACCTAATTGTTTTTAAACTTATTTTGCATAAAACATATATAGAATTACCGCGACATCGGTGCAAAAGGCTGCATGCGGGGCGAAAGTTTTTATAATAGATCCATGGGTAAGAGTCAGGTGAGGGCGTGAGAGCGAGGCAGGAGAATGAAACAGAACGCTGTTACGAAAGTCTAAATAACAAATTAAAATTTATATATATTTATATATATATACATATATATAAAACGATAATTTTTTTCTAACTAATAACAATTGACACATTTACATGCTACATGCAACCGTCTCAACAGTCTCAAAACATAATCTAATATTCTAATTGCTTTGTGGACGGAGAAAAAACAATTGCCCCTATAAACTGCATCATCTAAAAACGAATTGACTTAATTTACTCACCAAATCAACACGCCAAGAATGAGAACCACCGTGATGCCAAGAAAGACCACCAGAACCGTCTCTTCTTTGAAATCCACGTGTGAGAAGAACATGGCCGCCAAAAGTTTCAAATAGCCATGTGATTAGAAGTACAGTACTGCGCATGTCTAAAGTTTACCTTATTAATTTAAGTAGTTCCCAGTGGGATAATTTGAGTAAAATACTGACTTTACACACAAAGTTTATGTGACTGTAAATATGATTTAACTATTGCTATTTACAGTCTCACTTATAAGAAAGTAACATGATCATTACTTGTAAAGTTAATCTCTGCATTTTTTTTTAACACTGATGCACAGGTAGGTCGTTGTAATTAAGTAAACTTAATGGTTGAAAACAAAACATGTAAAGTAGAACAAATGTACTCAAGTAAGGTTGATATTCGTTTTTACAGTGTGGTTTTCAGAGCTCTCCGGAACCAGTGTCGAGTTTTGCTGTGACGGTAAAGCATCCTAACGCTTAACAGATCGACCTCGAGTGTTGCTCATACAATATATCTGTGCTCTGGAAGACACATTTTGCTCAAATACGTAGGAATTAAAAGTGATCCATGATTCAATGGATTCATGAGCTTGAATTTGAATCTTGAATTCCATTAATGAGCCAAATGGAATATTTACTTTGTTGCAGGGTATTCTGACCATATGCAGAGTTGCCACTCCACCGATCTGACCAGTAACATGGCCTGGTTTGGTCTCCAGGATGATAGAAAGGTTTAATGCCACACTGTGAAATAATTATTTCAGACAAAGCAATAACACAGAGAATATGGGGCGCCTTTTGTAAAGTGACTCATTCTGAAATAAACTAGTCAGTTTAATTGTAGTAATTAATTACACTGCAAATTAACACAGTATAGGAATTAACGCAATCAATTATGAGGCAATTCAATGCGCGCACATTTTGTCCCATTGAAGGACCTATAGGCGACTTGGCAGTGGCACGTCACTTCCATCTGTGTCACTAATCAAACAAATAAAGCCTGGAGGAAACTCACATGGACTCAACTCAGGGGGCGAGGTGAGAAGTTTATTTATAAAAAGAACAAAGATGGGACTATTAACAAGAATGCCGTGATTTGGAGCTTTTGTAAAACATAATTTTCCGATTACCGAAGCTGCTCCAGCCTGACGGATCATTTGAACACTGAATGCGTCCAGGTAAGTTCCATTTTGTTACCGGTGATCGCAAAACCACAATTGCAGAATTTGGGAAACGATCGCAACGTGGGTTGCATGCATATCTATGTATCTATCTTGAAAATGTGATTCATTAGATTAATTAATTACAAATCCTGTAATTAATTAGATTTTTTTTTTAATCACCTGATAGCACTAAAATAAACTTCAACATTTTTGGCACATTTAGCTTTAAATAATGTCCAAAAATCAGGTATGATTTTTTTTCAGTTACTTTTTTTGCACATTTAAAGCAATATTTGTCAACTTAAAGACATTTTAAATAGTTAAATATAAATACTTACCTGGCCAGCCAAATGATATCTCTCTGTATTTCCTATACAGCGCGATACCATTTGGACACCCTCGCTCCACTCTCGCTCCTCCGGTTAAAAACGGACTCCGCGATTCGTTCAAAGATGGTGACGTCAGTGCACCCGCCTTTGCCCGCAAAGTCACTCTTAGGCAGCGGAAGTTCCTCCTCAGTTTTGAATCAAGATGGCGCAATCTCTGATTGGTTCACTTAGCTGTCTGTCTACGCGCAACCGCAGCGCATTCTGGACCAAGCGTTACCAGACTCACCGCTGATACAGCGATGAGTCATGGATTCTTCCAGGCAATATAAATACTAAATACCGTACTACATGCAAATATTAAGTGTTAAATGCAAATGCTAAATATAAATCTAAATGTTAAATCTAAATATTAAATCTAAATTTAAGGCAGAAAAGGCTTGTCTAGACTCACTGTAAACATGAGCTTACACTGAGCACACTGAACAGAATAGCCAGTGTGATGTGGCGGCATATGAACTGAAAAATGAATTGAACATTTTTATGTCGAGTCAACTTTTCTCAAAACCAGTCAAAAATGCAATGAAATAATGAAACAAATCCAGGATCACAAAATAATTTAAAAAATAGATTCTTGTCAACAATACCCCCAATGGCCAAGGAGATTACAAAATTATTGGTCTACTTGGGAAAAGTATTTCACATTTTCTAAACTAAAATAATGTCTCGATTTGGAAAACACACTTTATAAACTTCACTTCAGTTTCCAATCAGGGATTTAGTTCAAACAGCTCCCTCTGCTGTCAGTAAAAATAAAATAAAATAAAATAAAGCCCTTAGACCATGTGACTGCTTTGCTAATAGAGCCATAGATTAGTTTGACAACAGAATGAGTCCGGTGTTGGTTTATGGGCTTTAAAACTGCACAGGATCTTTGTACCTATGACGAAACAATCTGGGCAAAATTAAAATCAAGGATATTGGAGTGACAAAAAGCATAAAAACACAATTTGAAATTTTCAGCGTTATTTTTCTCCAATTCTGTCTTTAGTAGTTACATTTTGTGTAGAAGTCATTACATTCAAACCACTGAACCTAATTGAACCGTATATAAATAGATAAATTCCATGAATGCTTCATTGACATAATTAAACTATCAGTACAGTAGCACACATGAGGAGGTAGTGAAACCATCTGAACTCAGTGGCCTGGAAGTGTTGCGCCCAGACCTCCAGACTACAGGGGCTCTTCACACGCCCCTCTGCCCATGAACGAGGCACTGTGTTGGGGTGAGCGTGCTGGCTGGCACAGGACCAGTGGGTAAATATGAACGATCTTACACTAACATATATGCTCCTGACCTAGATATCGCACAGAGGGCCTCACAAGCTAGAAAATGGAATTATGTCAATTCTGAGATGTACAGGAGAGGTGAAAAGTTAATGCATATAGTAATAGTTAATCATATTTTATAAAGAAGTAAAGAAGCAATATCCAACTTTTCTGATAGGGGGGTCTGCAATAGAGATCTTATTTTTTAATTGGAGTTTTCTGCAGAATGGGATTAAAGCGCCCATATTACGCTATTTTCGGATCTATGTTATAATATATATATAATATATATTATATGTTATTATATAATATATATAATATATAATAACATATAATATATAATATATATAATATATGTTATAAAACATACCTGGAGTTGTGTTTTGCTTCATTTACACGTTTAACTCACAAACCCTGAATATTTAGGCTTAGTTCTTCTCTCAAAAAGAAAACACCCTGTTCCATCCCTTAATGATGCGCTGGTACTAATACTGGTATCGGATATCGGCACCAATACTAACAAATTTGCTGGACCATGTATCGGTTCAGCCCATATCCTGGTTGGGCCTTTAATAAGTCTGTTTACAGGCTGATTTTGGCCTAGGTCTCTGCACTTATTATTATTATTCATTCAAAGCTGTTCAGTAGTTATTAAAGATAACAGTTACATAACCCATTAACAACCCAAAAAACATGCTCCATAAGTAAAAAATCCTCCTGACCAAAGCCTAGCAATAAGATCACGGAGATGGGTCCCCGGGCACCTTCATGTGCTGCCCACTGCTCCTGAAAGGATGGGTGAAATGCAGAGGATAATTTCCCTACAGGGATAAATAAAAGATAATAATAATTAGTGCTGTCAGGCAATTTAAAAAAAAAAAATCTAATTAATTACAGGATTTGTAATTAATTAATCTAATTAATCGCATTTTAAGAGTGTGTGAGAGAGAGAGACAGAGAGTGAGCGAGATTGTGAGTGAGAGAGTGAGCGAAAGATCGATTGAGCGAACGAACGAACCCACTTTGCGATTGAGTTCGTCAGTTTTCAAGTGGTCGCTTTGCTCATTTATTTCCCAAATTCTCCGACCGTGGTTTGTTGGTTTGGTGAAGTGCGCACTATCACTGGTTACGATGGAACTTGAGCGGACGTGTTTATCGTTCAAATGATCTGTTAGGCTGGAGCCGCTTCGGTGATCGGAAAATTCTTTTTGACAAAAGCTCCAAATCCCGGCATTCTTGTTGATAGTCCTGTCTTCGTTTTTATTATTATTATTTTCCTTTACTTATTTGCATAAATAAGTTTTTCCTCTTGATAAGCAGTAACAGCTAAACAGCTTCTACTCCTGAGATAAAGCAAACATTAGTGTCAATTTGCAACCCTGTTACCTGCAACCCTGTTACTGTGATTAGAGTAAATAAATAAATAAACCAAATAAATCATGTAACAAAAATTGTACCGTTGATCTGTAAGCTGAGCTAATCAAGCATTTGATTACCTATTATTACTATTATTATTATTAATATTAATATTATTACTATTATTACCTATTATTGATGAATATGTAGCAGAAAATCAGAAAAGTGAAGGTTTATTTTCCAAGAATTTTAAAGCCCAAATGTCCTCTAATTCTTGAATGACCCATGTGTATTTCTGCTCAAATAGAGTCAGTAAAAGCTACAGTACGTATGTTCATCGGCATCATCATTAATCTTCTGAAATTTGGGGCCTTTGATTATGGCTTCCACACAAACCACAACGCTGCCATCCATGCCATTGGTTTGATCACCAGTCCAAATCTACTAGGCTGCGAACCTTTTCACAACATAACTGCAAAAAGTGGGCCGATGCCATACCGCAGTGATATGCAACATACTGTGCCTAAAAAAGCTGTTTTAATTCCACTGATTGAAACACAAATACGGCGCTTCTTATACAGCCATATGGGGCGTGTTAGAGTGAGATTACAAAGCAGAAGCCGCAAGTCGACTTTACAAAAATAACACATTTCGAAACAATCAGATTTTGACAGATATTGACCACAGAGTAAGGCGTTCTATTGTTAAAATGTCAAGTAATCATGAGTAGGATTGTACATTCGGAACATGATACAAGTATTTAAATTCTATTATAAACTAACTCCGACTGCCTTGGTTTCCTCACATTTTCGAACACTGTTCCTCAAATCGCCGACAAATATTCACTCTTTCAACCTGTGCCAAGAGCTATCGATACATTTTGGAGTATATACTGTATGTTGCGTGCATAGACCTTAAAAAAGTGGACTAAGGGAGTGCAGGTGTCATTCATAGTGTTCAGCTCTAGTCAAATGAAGCTCAACGAGGCTAGCAGCTATAGAATTTGTAGCCAAGGTATTAAGAATATTAGGAATTTCGCAAGAGCCAATCTGGACTAAAGGTACCAGCCCTTCCAGCCTGCACCACCGGAAACTCGGGGAAAGAAGACTTCAAGGCTTTGTCCAATCAGAAGTAAATGAGTGAATGTTCAGCCATTTCCTGATCACTTTTAGTGAGAGTGAACGCAGTACATTTTACATGAACAACGATGAACTTGATAACGAAACAACTGGATTAACAAGTGGAGAAGGAAGCGGCGATACACAATCCAAGATACAATGTACTGTACCTTATTTTCAAACAGAACTACTAAAAAAAACAGTTGACCCAAAGATAATCCTCACTTTCCAAACGCATTCCTAGCATTCTAATTATTCACAAGATGAGTTTTAAGCGCTTTTTACAACTTTCAGAGGCCAGAATGAACTTTTGCCCTCACTGTAATGCTAACAACTACAGCGCACTACCTTTACTTAATGGTTTGCGGAGGTAAAATACTTGATGTAAAGAGCACAGTGTTTTTACAGTACTAACGAATAGACTCGATACTCAATACAGACGCTCCTCGACATACGAACATTCGATTTACGAACATTCGGAGTTACGAACAGGGTCAAGAAATTTTTAAAAATGTTAAATGTTTGAGTTTTTGTATTTAGCGCCTATTCCGACTTCCGGGTACAGTACGTAGTGCGTATTTTCACCACTGACGCACAGGCAGGTGCTGCGCAGCATACCCCAAGCGTCACGCCCACTCAGTAGAAGTGTTCAGAACTTCAACTGAGTGGGCGTACTACGGTGTTACTACGGGGCGGTGTTATGAACTTTGTTGTTTTTCTTGCATGCGTACAGTAATCCAATATGGTTGGTGAAAAGCGAAAAGCTTCTAGTGAAGCTTCTGTGAAAAAGCGGCAAGCCATCTCATTTGAAAAGAAGGTGGCGATAATAAAGAAACTTGATGCTGGTGAGAAGATGGTGAATGTGGCACACGCGACCAACGTGAACCGTTCGACAATTGGTACGATATATAAACAAAAGGACCGCATTATGGAGCATGTGAAAAGTGCAGTGGGTATGCAATCCACCATCATAAACAAGAAGAGAGGGAAACTCATCGAAGAGATGGAGAAACCTCTTGGTATTTGGCTTTCCCCAAGAGCTCAAGGAAAATAGGAGGTAAATAGGCTACACACACACACAGTCTCACACATACATTCACACACACGCGCGCTCTCTCTGGCTGGCTCACTCGCGCTCTCTCTCTCTCTCTCAGCTGACTGCGTTTGCCTCTGTGTCCCTCTCTTCTTTTTATCTCATCAGTTTTCCATATTTTTAAAAAGCATATTAGTATTATTTAGTGTTATTTATTAGTGTTATTGCGTGAAATTAGAAATTAGAAATTATTGTGTTATTAGTGATATTAGTGTTATTTAAATGCAGTACAAATCCATATAGATAACTTATACAAGCCTTAAACATGTAATAACAACTTACGAACAAATTCAACTAACGAACGGGTGTCCGGAACGTAACTCGTTCGTAGGTTGAGGAGCGTCTGTACTGATATGACAATGATAATAAAAAACATGAAGATGTCTCATTGGTTTATGATTAATGATCATATCTTGATTTACAGACAAAATAGCAAAATAAAAACACCAGCATCATGTAGAGTGGGTTAATGTGACAGGGCTCACAGCTGCAGTTACAGAGAGAGGGGTGACATTTTTTCAATACAAAGTGAATTGGAGTCGGAGTCGATGGAGTCAGAACCGCGCCCATGCTCACTTCCTATTTGGACAGCAGCGGCTAGGGGGTTAGCTCTGTCCATGTATATATACAGCGTACAGTTGCAGGTTGTGTGTGCAGTTGTGTTGACGTGAGAAACACATGCGCTAAACTCACACATTTGTCAAATACAGGGTCCCGTTTTCTGCTCGTAAACACCCCGGTCCTCCAGGAGCCGAGCGGGAAGGGGGACTGCTGCTCAAACTGTTAGCATGTACTTCTGCATGGACTGAACCAGGAGGTGAAGAAGTGGTCAAAGCATTACGGGGCCCTATACAAAATATCTAAAAGAACATGCAAAACTCAAAAAATAAAAAGTATAATACAAAAATATGCTATGCAGTTTTAAGGAGGCATATTGTGTGAAGTTCAATTTACTTTCCATAAAATATACTAGAAAATTAAGGCATTGATTTGAATAGCTACTGTTGACCAAAAATCAATCAATACTACTACATTTAATACTTAACTAATTCACAAAATCTGCATGAAATACTTTTTAATCATACTTTTTATGTAATACTTTTACTTGCTCCTTAATCCATACTTTTACTAAAAGCAAAACTGAATACTTATTACACCACTGAATTACCAGTAAAATTGATATTGAAATATTGATCTGGATGTTATGTCAATATTATTCAATACTATACTATTCTATACCTGAAACACTGCATATGATTTCTGTAAGACTTAGACAAACTTTATTGATCCACAAAGGAAATTGTTTGGCTACAGTAGCTCACTAAAGAAAGAAAAAAAGAAAGAAAGAAAGAAAGAAAGGTAGGTAGGTAAGTAAGTAAGTAGGTAGGTAAGTAGGTAGGTAAGTAAGTAAGTAGGTAGGTAGGTAGGTAGGTAAGTAGTTAGGTAGGTAGGTAGGTAGGTAAGTACGTAGGTAGGTAGTTAAGTAGGTAGGTAAGTATGTAAGTAAGTAAGTAAGTAGGTAGGTAGGTAGGTAGGTAAGTAAGTAAGTAATAACTATCAACATCTGCTATTTTATATTAAAAATGTGTGCATACTTTCAATTAATTTGTTTATGTAGTACAAGAGTTTGTACTACGTGGACTTTATTTGTCCAGTCTCAGTACTGGAAACACACATCACCTTTAAAAGTACTTGCAGTGGCTGTAGTTGCACTTTGCCTGTGGCCCTTGTGCACGTGGGGTGATTTGTAACAGAAGCGGAAACGTCGCAGTCCGCAAACATTTATAAGGCTACTTCATTAGCTACAGTTCCGTGTGTCTGTGTGTTCCTCAGGGAAGTGTTCTTGTTCCTATAATAAACATTGTACATGCCACTGTACTTAAAATGTCATGTGTTAATGTGGACAAAAGTGAGCTATTCAACCATTCACACAGAAATTCCTAATCCATCTTTTTTTTTTTTGGTAATTTGTTGATTTTCCCCAACTACTACTGTGTGTTTTAGCTAATAGTTTAACTTATATTGAATTCTTGAGATATGGATGGAAAAGATACGGTTTACTCTCAAGCTTTGTTGTGAGGTTTCGTCCAATTCGAAGTAAATGAGTGAACATTCAGCCATTTCCTGATTACGTTTAGTGAGAGTGAACGCAGTACATTTTACATGAACAACGATGAACCTGATAACGAAACAACTGGATTAAGGAGTGGAGAAGTAAGAGGTGATACACAATCCAAGATGCAAAGTACTGTACCTGATTTTCACTAAAACAGATAAAAAAAACAAACAAAAAAAACAGTTGACCCAAAGATAATCCTCACTTTCCAAACGTAGTCCTAGCATTTTAATTATTCACAGGATGAGTTTTTAAGTGCTTTTCACAACTTTCAGAGGCCAGAATGAACTTTTGCCATCACTGTAACGCTAACAACTACAGAGCACTACCTTTACTTACTGATTTGAGGAGGATAAAATGTTTGCACAGTGTTTTTTACAATACTAATGAATAGAATTGATACTCAATACCGATATGACAATGATAATGATAATAATAATTAAAAAAAAACTCTTTCTATGAAGATTTAATCATAGTACTTTCTTTAATATTACCTTATGTAATACCTCAGTCATTCAGGAAGGTTCCATAGTGGCCCTTATTCTTGTATTCTGATTTTTCAATACTTTTAACAACCATAGTTAGAACCAAGGATAACAAGGAAAAACGTTTCATTTCATTTATTTATTTATTCATTTCAAGCAAGTCAACAAAGTTAATAAATACATGTAACCCATATACAGTCAAATACATTTGTCTTTTGCTCGAAAAGGAGTGAGAAGAAGAAAACTTACTGAATCCCACCCCTGTCTTTCAAAACATAACTTAAATTATTGATTTAGCTTCGAAATTTCGATCTTCTATGTGTCTTGTACAATAAAGCAAACTATGAACTATGAACTATGTCAGTTCAGTTGAAAAACACAACAACAAAAAACAATGGCAAATTCCATTCTCATACAAAAAAACAAACAAACAAAACTTACATATAAGGTGTTTCTATCAGGAACATTTAAAGTCCGCAACAAGTAAACATACCAGCAATGGTAAGCACAAAAAATACCAACAATGGAAGCACAACTACAATAAAACACATACATAATACCAACGATGGTGAGACAACAGCAGATACCAAAGCACAAAACTGATACAGAAAAGTGCTATTTGACGATTCATTCAAACCCGTCTCTCTCTCTATTCAGACCAGACCATGTCTTTATACAAGAACTTAAATTTGTGAATATTTTGGCAGAGCTTTTGCTGTAAATCCAGAGCATTCCACACATTTTTACCCCACATACAGTGTCTTGGCCTCGCTAGGAATAGCTATCCAAGCAGCTAAACAGAGATCCAGAAACTCCACAGAAGCAGATTGTCTTTCTTGTGATTTTACTGAATCATTTCTTTTTTGTGAAACTGAAATACAAACATATACACAACATACATCAAAATAGTAAAGATGAGTGATGAATTACTGTTGCTAGGTTACACCATGTGCTTTCTGTGTCATTGTTACAGCTACTTCGTTTTTAGTTGCATTTTTAACCTTCTAACATTAATATATGAATTTCCAGCATCAACTTAAACTAGAAACATGAATTATTACAAAACAAAGTACTTACAGACGTTGCTTGAACAAGCATAGAAAGTTTGGCAAATGAGGAGTGGCAGACAAAACAGCTCTCTGCCCTGAAGGCAAGCTCAAAATGGTCAAGGACAAAATGGCTGCCGACAACTTCCTGTTCAACTGAGTTGTCAAAATAAAGGTCACATCGTTTTCACAATAAAGGTCATTAATATCTAAACAGGTACATTAGTCTTACCCCAAATATTAACACTGAAAATTGCATGAAAAGAAAAGATAAAAATATGAAACATGACACTCCCCGCCTGGGTTCTGTAAGAACCCACATTTAACTATCTACATTGCTAGTGTGTTCTTCAGGGAGAAGCAGAACTACTTCTGTGACGGGACGAGAAAAAGTCTTTCTGTTGCCATCTTTTGAGGTTGTCACCTCAACTTTCCGGACCAGTCCATCTTGCCCTGGGAAAGTCTTTGTGATGACAGCGATGGGCCACTCGTTTCTCTTTGATTGAGAATCTTTGAGAAGAACTACGTCTCCACATTTCAAGCTGGGCTTCTTGTCTTGCCACTTGTGGCGGAACTGCAACGTGTGGAGGTACTCACGCCTCCACTTTCCCAGAAGATATCAGCCAGATGTTGCACTCTTTTCCATTCTTCCTTGTACCTGGCTCCACCCTCAAAGTTGCCAGGGGGAGGAGGTGCGGATCCTGTCTTCAAGGTCAGGAGCATTGATGGAGTGAGGATCAAAGTTGACTCCGGGTCTGATGACACTGGGATGAGAGGTCGTGCGTTCATCACAGCAGTTACCTCAGCCATCAGTGTGGACAAGACCTCATGTGTTAGCTGACTTCTTTGCTCTCGTAGCATAGCATTAAGGATGCGCCTGGCGACCCCGATCATCCGCTCCCAGGCACCACCCATATGAGATGAATGGGGCGGATTGAATACCCAGGTGCAGTTCTGTTCACTGAGATATCTCTCTACGCTCTCATAGGCCGAGTCGGGACTGGACATCTGCAATTCCCGAGAGGCACCAACAAAGTTCGTCCCGCAATCTGAACGGATCTGCCGTGCAGGACCTCGGATGGCGAAGAGACGTCTTAAAGCGTTGATGAAACTACTGGCAGTCATAGTCTCGATCAACTCAATGTGTACTGCTCGGGTGCACATGCATGAAAACATCACTGCCCATCTCTTGGAATTGGCATGCCCTCCTCTGGTACGACGTGAGGTAACCTCCCATGGCCCAAATACATCAACACCGACGTATGTGAAGGGCGGCGCTACCTGAAGCCGCTCAGCTGGTAAGTCTCCCATTTGTTGCTGTTCAGTTTTTCCCCGCAGCTTCTTGCATGTCACGCACTTGAACAGAAGGCTGGCGATGCTTCGTTTGGCACTGACTATCCAGAAGCCTGCCGACCTAATGGCACCTTCAGTAAAATACCTGCCCTGGTGTTTCACAGCTTCATGGTAGTGGCGTATGAGAAGCACTGACAGGTGGTGACGGCCGGGGACAATGATGGGATTGACATCATCCATGTTTAGGCCTGAGTGCTTTATACGGCCCCCAACTCTCAACAGTCCATCAGAGTCAAGAATCGGGTTCAGTTTGCACAGACTGCTTGAAGAGGATATGTTTAAGCACTCTTGTATGCATTTGATCTCTTCTTTATAGCACTCTTTGAACACCTTTCAGTATGCACACTTTGGCTTGTGCGATCTCTTCCACTGAAGGCTGGCAGATGTGCCAACCTCTACAGCTGTTGGTTGGTGTAGAGTGAGAAAAGGTGCGAGCAATGTGGATCAAGTGTGATATTGCTCTGATGAGAGTGCTTAACTTGGAGAAGCGTTCAAAACGCTCGGGCTGCACAGAATCTTCAGGGATGTGCACAAGGTTTGCCGTTACCTGGGAACGTATCTCAGGGTCTTCCACAGGATCGACAAGGTCGTAGGTCTCTTGAGACTCAGAGAAGTACAAAGATGGTTTGGTGAGAAAGGCTGGTCCTGTAAGCCATGTTGTGCCACTGAGAAGAGCTGCTGGCACAGCGCGAGATCCGTAGTCAGCTGGATTCAAGTCCGAAGGCACGAATCTCCACTGTCCAGAGCATGATGAGTTCCGTATGCGTTGGACTCTGTTGTGCACGTAGACATAGAACCTCCTTGTTTGGTTGTGAATGTATCCTAACACAACCTTGCTGTCAGTGTAGTATACTACGTTGTTGAACGTCACATCCATCTCTGTACTTATCATCTCTGTCATCTCCACGGCAAGCACTGCTGCGCAGAGCTCCAGCCTTGGAATGGTCAGGTCTGGCTGAGGCGCCAGCTTTGCTTTCCCATACACAAAGCCAGTCTCTACATGCCCTTCTTGAGATGAGACTCTTATGTATGCCACTGCAGCCACTGCTTTCACAGAAGCATCAGCAAACACACAGAGCTCCCTACGCTGGGCCCCTGAGGTAGATATGGATGTGTAGACACGTGGGATCTGAAGCTCCTCTAGGTCTTGCAATGAGTCTCTCCATTTCATCCACTCTGCCTCCATGTGATGCGGGAGAGGCGAATCCCAATCCCCTGCCAGGTTGGTGAGCTCCCTCAAGAGCAGTCTGCCCTGAATGGTGACTGGGGCTATGAACCCTAATGGGTCGTAGACGCTGTTCACAGTCGACAGCACCCCCTGCGGGTGAAGGGTTTCTGCTCACAGGTGATTCGGAAAGTGAACGTGTCCATTACGATGTTCCAGGACAATCCCAGACTGCGTTGGATCGGCAGGTCGTCGGCAAAGAGATCCAAGTCTTCAATATTTTGTGCTCGATCATCAGGTGGGAAGGCTTCCAGGACTGCAGGCCGATTGGAAGTGAGCTTGTGCAACCTGATGTTCGAGGCAGCAAGCATTTGTTGAGTTTGCATTACAACACTGATAGCTTCTTCTTCAGTGGTGAACGATTTTAACCCATCATCCACGTAAAACTCACGTTCAACAAATCTTCGCGCTGCAGTACCAAACTCTGCTTCCCCTTCTTCAGCAGCCCTTCGTAAGCCGTATATGGCAACGGCGGGTGAGGGACTGTTTCCAAAGGTGTGGACTCTCATCCGATACTCAGTGACTTCGCATGACATGTCATTGTTCTGGTACCATAGAAAGCGAAGGAAGTCTCTGTGGTCCTCCTTCACCACAAAACAATGAAACATGTGCTCAATGTCAGCTGTAACAGCCACCGCTTCTTTCCTGAACCTCATGAGCAAGCCAACTAGAGTGTTATTGAGGTCGGGGCCTGTAATGAGGACGTCATTGAGTGACACTCCGTCATAGGCCGCACTGGAATCGAAGACGATGCGGATCTTGTCCGGCTTCTGCGGATGATAGACTCCAAACAGAGGTAAGTACCAGCACTCTTTGTTTCCTGGGACTGGTGGTGCAATCTCTGCATGTTGTCGCTTGAGCATGTTTTCCATGAACTCCAAGAAATGCACCTTCATGGAAGGTTTCTTGTCCAAAGACCGTCGTAGAGACATGAGCCGGTCATAAGCAAGCTGTCTGTTGTTGGGTAGCCGTCGTCGTGGTGAATGAAAAGGTAAGGGACCAACCCAGTTATTGGCACCATCTTGATGGAACTCTTTATCCATAATTCGCAGGAACTCCATATCCTCAACTGAAGGTCCGAGTTTGTGGTCGTCTGAGGTGCGATCGAAGATACCTTGTCCCAGGCTCTCGCTATTGAGAGGTGTCATTGAGTCGCATGCTCGGACAAGTGCTGGGTGATGACAACTGTTGGGCTTCTCTGCGTAGGTTTCTTTCACCTTGATTTGACCACTGCATGGCTGTAGATAGCTTGTACGACCATTCTCCAACACCGTGGTCTTGAAGCTATTCACCTCGAGAGGTCTGTGGGTAGATCCAAGGCAGACGCTTCCGACAATTACCCACCCCAAATCCAGCTTCTGTGCAAATGGGGAGTTGCCCACACCACTTATCTGGTCTCTGACCTTGTGCACCCTTAGGATGTCCCTGCCTAACAAGAGGAGGATGTCAGCGTTGGGATCCAAAGGTGGGATTTCATCCGCAATGCACTTCAGGTGAGTGTGGTGGTGTGCAGCTTCTGGCGTAGGTATTTCGGAGCGGTTGCTTGGGAGCTGGTCACACTCAAGAAGAGTAGGTAGGGAAAGATTCAGCTTCTTGTCAATAGACTCAACGATGAATCCGCAAGCTCTCCTCCCTGACATCTCCGTTAGCCCAGCACATGTCTTCAATGTGTATGCATGCGAAGATCCCTTGATCTGAAAGATGTCGAAGAACTTAGAGCGAGCAAGGGAGCGATTGCTCTGATCGTCCAAAATGACGTACATTGTCCTGGACTGTTCTTGGCATCCAGCAGGGTACACATTGACAAGGCTGATTTTGGAACATGCTCGTGGGCTTACTCCCCTCTCCACACACCTGTGTACATCTGGAAGTCACCTCCCTGGCTGTCCGCTTTGTCACCCTCCCCGCCATGGCTCGCTAGGGGAGGAGACGCTTGGATGACCAAGGGGCTGGACCGGGGGTGGAGTGCTGATATGTGGGAATCACTCTCGCATTCGGTACATTTGATTTCAGCTGTACAATCTTTAGCCAAGTGTTGAGTAGAGGAGCAACAACGAAAACAGATGGAGTACTTTCTTAGTAGCTGCTTACGCTCATCCATAGTCTTCAGTCTGAACCCGCGACACTTCTTTAGCGGATGAGGCTTTTGGTGGATCGGACACTGTTTACCCGGGTTCACTGCATTGTTCTCACTCTCACTGGGTGACTCTCCAGTAGAAGAGACTTGCGTCTTGTGGACCGCCACAGGTGTTTTAGCTGGCCGATCTGAGTAGCCTTTTTCAGATGTGCAGGTGTAGACGAAAAGCGAAGAGATTAAAGCTAGGGTCTGTGCGCGCTTTAGCCTCTGTAAGAACAAACTTCACAAACACAGAGAATGGGGGAAAGCTGACGAGATGACTGCGCTTGTATTTTGAGCCATACGATATCCACTTCTCTTGTATGTTGTGAGGCAATTTCTCCACTATGGGGTGTATGCCTCTGGCGGTGTCTAGGTATGACAGGCCTGGTAGACCGCCATCCAGCTTTGCATACTCCAGCTCTGACAGTAGATCTGCTAGGTCGCGTAGCTTCCGTGGGTCGTTAGCTGTCACCTTGGGAAACTTTTCCACCTTTGTGAAAAGTGCGTGCTCTATAGCCTCAGGTGAGCCGTAGGTCTCCTCAAGTCGTTCCCAGGCCAATGACAAGCCAGCTGGCGGGTGTCTGATGTTAACCGCTTTAATTCGCTTGATTTGCTCAGCTGAGTCCTTGCCGAGGTGCTTGACTAGAAGATCTAGCTCTTCTGCAGCAGAGAGATCTAAGCCAGCTATTGCACTTTTGAATGATGCCTTCCAAGTCCAGTAGTTTATGGGCTGATCATCGAAGGAAGTGAGCCCTGAAGTTACCATGCGGCTGCGAGCTAAGAATTTGGCAAGATCACTGGTAAGATTAAAAGATGGGTCATGGTCAGGCATTCTGGGGATGGAACGTCGCGGAGCAGGTACAGGTGGGTCACCATTGCTTGAGCGGGGTAATTGACTGTTAACTCGTGGGGCGCTTAGAAGAGGAGGTGGGCCATAATCAGCGTCTGTGTGATTAACTGGCGTTTGTAGATCTGTAGCAGCTTGGGGATTTTGTGTGCTAACATCTGCATTCCTCATTTGATATGGTGTGCCGCCGGTATTAACACTCCTTTGTTCCAACACATATTTGCTAACGAGTTGGTTTTTAGCATCTTGCAGATCTTAACCAGAGGCACAGCTCCTCGTCTCATAGCCCATTTCAATTAATCCAGCTTCTAGTGCATGCATTTCAGCTCTTGCTGCTTCTAGCTCTTGCTCTGCTCTGAGCGAATCCAGTTGGGCTTGCAGACGTGCTTGCTCCACTTTAATGTCTGCTTCCTTTCTCATGAACAATGCTCTAGTTTCAGCTGCTTCAGCCTTTGCCTTAGCTTGTAAAAACATCATGCTAGACCTGGAGCTAACTGAAGGTTGGGCACCATGAGATGGGAATGAATAGGTTTCAAATCTCGCTGATGGTCTCCGCTCCATCATTTAAATAGTGCTTTGCAGACAGTTCAGTAAATGTAAGCCACTTGTAAGCTTGTTTGCCACTTAGCTGTGAGGTAGCGCTGCTCCATACTTGCTGTGATGCCGTCTTTTCACTGTCTTGGCCTCGCTAGGAATAGCTATCCAAGCAGCTAAACAGAGATCCAGAAACTCCACAGAAGCAGATTGTCTTTCTTGTGATTTTACTGAATCATTTCTTTTTTGTGAAACTGAAATACAAACATATACACAACATACATCAAAATAGTAAAGATGAGTGATGAATTACTGTTGCTAGGTTACACCATGTGCTTTCTGTGTCATTGTTACAGCTACTTCGTTTTTAGTTGCATTTTTAACCTTCTAACATTAATATATGAATTTCCAGCATCAACTTAAACTAGAAACATGAATTATTACAAAACAAAGTACTTACAGACGTTGCTTGAACAAGCATAGAAAGTTTGGCAAATGAGGAGTGGCAGACAAAACAGCTCTCTGCCCTGAAGGCAAGCTCAAAATGGTCAAGGACAAAATGGCTGCCGACAACTTCCTGTTCAACTGAGTTGTCAAAATAAAGGTCACATCGTTTTCACAATAAAGGTCATTAATATCTAAACAGGTACATTAGTCTTACCCCAAATATTAACACTGAAAATTGCATGAAAAGAAAAGATAAAAATATGAAACATGACATACAGTCACATACACATAGAGAAACTTTTACGAGTGCTTCTAACATTAGGCAAAATGAAGTTTCCATAACCTTTCAAATTATAAATGTTCTCTTTAAGAGCATGGGAAAAAAAAAAAAAATCAGCACTCTCAGAATCAGGACTAGTTTCAGTTTAAGGTGTTGAAGAATAACCACATCCAACAGAACATCTCAGCTCCAGAAGCTCAGACCATCTTTGGAGTTTGTTCCTGGGTAAATGCATGTCTCTATGTTCTCTTCTGTGTTATTCTTCCATCCAGTAGGAATCCTACAGTTCTAACACAGCATCTGCCCTGTTCACATCGACTGTTTCACATGCTAGAAAATGGAAAATGTTACGTCAGAGTAATTGCATGTTTTGCCTATAGCCTCTTGGATTCTGTAATGTATCCCGGTGTTTAAAAAGACCATCCCTTAACAAAAATAGAAGCATTTATGAATAATAGACCCTTACTAAAATGAGTCAGTTGAAAGTAGACCCAGAACCAGTCTGAAGACGTTGGGGTCGGCCCAGACTGTAACTGACCAAAATCCAATAGGTCAAGTTTAAGATGTTCGAAGAAGATGGAAAAACAGCTATTGTGGTTCTATTGATGGACTTTGGTCACTCTTACCATTTTAGACCAGGGTCTCCCAAATGCTCAGTGGTAGTAGTAGTAGTAGTAGTAGTAGTAGTAGTAGTAGTAGTAGTAGTAGCAGTAGTAGTAATTTATTGAGTTATTTTATATAATTTAACACATTTATAGGCTACTGTTTTCAAAAGTTGACCATATTATGCCCTGGGAGTTTTAGTTGTCATTCATGCATGTTTGAGTATTTTTTTCCTAATTGGAAATGGAGGTATGGTTTATAAAGTATATTTTCCAGATGTAGACATTTAAACACAAGTTAGAAAATGTAAAATACTCATCCCAATGTGACCTAAAAATGTTTTAAAGATAATTAAAGACACCAGAATGCACAGTATTTGCTACATATATGCTATATGCTTATTTCTTGTTACCCTCTCTTATACATTATATTTGATGAGTGTGCTACTGTACCCAAAACAATTTCCCTTGTGGATCAATAAAGTTTGTCTCAGCAGGGACGTGCACAGGAATTTTGAGGGGCAGTTGCTCTGACCTGAAGAAAGGGCAAAGCAACCCCCCAACCGCCTCTTTTTCATGGGCATCACTTAACATAACACACATTACCCAAAATAGTGATAAGATTTAGTAATTGAACCATTTTAAATGAAAGAATTCATGTGATGCATTACTTCCATCATTGGTTCTGCTTGCCAAAATGAAAAGTTAGAAACTGCAGACATGTAGCTTAGTTTGCCTACCACAAAATTAGCATCTTAAATAATGGGTTTAAATTAGGGATGCAAATTATCGATTAATTCATTAATCTATAGTTGATTGACCTTATCGATCGACTTACGATTAAATGATAAGTGGCGTTTTTCACCTGAATTTTAGTGTTTCAATAGGGTCTTTAAGAATATAAGCTATAGTAACATAACACTGAGTCAAAAATATATCATAGTATTATTATAGTGTATATTCCTCAATTAATTATTCCTTAGTAAAAAGCAGACAAATGTATTGATGCTGAATAACAAAATACATTCTTTATTGAAAATAAATTGAGGACGTTTTTTTGTAAAAACGAAACTCATGCTTTTATTGTGGCTATTGTACATGCGGCTTGACGCAGGGCTCCGTGATATGAAATTATAAAAAAAAGAATTGATCGGGGAAAACATTTCACTCACACACACCGGCACACGGGCCGGACAGCGGGCTGCTTCCACTGCGCTTTCCCGTGGAGCCTGCTACGGCCCAGAGCGGAGGAGCACGTGCAGTGCGCCGCGCACGTGTTCACGCAGACAGCGGGACACGGAACGAACCAAGCCACAAAAATTGGATGGGGAGGAGAACATTTTGCACTGCTTCTAGATCCGGATGTAACGCTATGGTCCTTCTCGCGAGTGGGTTCGCATCTCGTGTTCAAATTCCAGAGTAGCGCTCTCTCCTCTAGTGATTAGTTACAATTAATGCATTTTAATCGACCAACGTCTTGATCGACAATTAATCATAAGTCGATTAATTGTTGACATCCCTAGTTTAAATAATAGGTTGCTTGTCTCACCTTTTACGACAATGTCAAGACAGTCAACAACACAACCGCGACAATCTCTTTCCACGTGCAGCTCGGGTGCCGGTCGCGTGTAGCGCTGCAGCTGTAAACAGAGCCCACTCCCCCTCCTGACTTTCACTCTCGGTGTCCTTTTATTTTATGAAAAATGTTTTGAGTGGCAATTTTTTTGTTTTCATTTTCAAATCTAGGCTTAGGCCTACATGAAATTCTGTATCCATTGAAGGATTTATTATTATTATTATTTATTTATTTATTTGTTTATTTTTCTATAGGGGGGCATAGGGGCAGTTGCCCGGGCAACCTGAGCAACCTCCCTGTGGACGTCACTGTGTCTAAGTCTATGTAATATGCAACTGAATAACTCACTGTACTGACCACCAGCCTTTTACAATTTTCCAAGGTCCTATATTATGCAAAACTGACTCTTGCGAGCTTTAAGTCGTTAGAATGTTATTACCTCATCAAATCATACCTGGAGTTGTATTTTGTTTCATTCATTAACTCTTTATTATTAGCCTGTCTACATCTCCAAAGCTCAAAATGCTCTCTTCCACTTTATGACACAAAGTTTTCAAGCTAACACCTCTTTTTACCTTGTGAAGCACTTCCTGTATTACCACATGACATCACAAGTTGGAACAGTGTTTTGTGTTTGAGAGAAGAACTCATCCTAAATATGCAGAATTTGTGTGTTAAACACGTGTGAATGAAACAAAACACAACTCCAGGTTTGTTTGTGATGAGGAAACATTATAACATATATCAGAAAACAGCATAAAATGGGCCCTTTAATTATGCCCTTGTTTAAAAAATTTGGACAACCTTGGATTAGACCTTTAGGCCCAACGTAGATATCATTTACAACTAGTATACACAGCCATGTCCAAATCCACCTCAGCTCTTACAACTCAGTGTGAAGCTCTCTGAAACATCTCGAGCACGTGTAGCTTCTGATTTGAAAAGTTTCATCCTTGCAAGTTCAAGCCTGAAAACTGTTCTGTTCCAAAATACTGCTTTGTCCTACAGCTTGATAATCCTGAGCTCACGGCTATTAACAAACAGTCTCACAGGGGTTTGCCAAATATATGAGGAGGTGTTAAAGGATTTATGGCAGCTGGCTAATGCTAACAGAGCTAACAGGGCTAACATGGCTAACGGCAAACTCGGGGGTAATATGAGACGTCAACAAAGGTGGGAAAATATACAAGGGAATATACAAAGAAGGTATAAGGTGTAAAATTAGCTTCCATTCTGTGGCTATTGTTTGTTAAGTGTCTTGCCCAAGGACACAATAATAGCCTCAATAAATAAAGGATTTCATCAAATTCCAAACTCAGCTTTTCTCCTCTTCTTAATAACATTTCACAGTAGTTTTTTTGTGATAATCATATATACAGGGGAGTGAATGCATGAAATAAACTCAGAGTAACCTTATGATAATGTAACATCATGGTCAAAATCTCATTAAAAGTGCACTATGCAACTTTTATGGCGGATGGTCTGACAATTACTGGTCTGCATGGAGCTGTGACTTGCCTACACTTTAAAGTTATTAATTGTTAACCCATAACATATGTAGATCACCATGTTACCTTTTATTGTTTTCAAAATGTCGTACTCACTGAAAACAATATATATTTGCCTTTGCTCCCCGTGCTCAGAGCGCAACGTATAAAACCTTTTCAGGCATGTTTTTGATGAGGGAACATTATGACTTGGTATAGAGCTACTATTTTGCATAATATCCCCTCTTTAACGGCACAACACAAAACTGATTTCCATTAAGACAAGCAAGTATGTGACAAGGCAAAATTACTGGTCAGATCTGTGGAGAGGTGACCCTGCTCACTGTAAGCAAGCAAGCAATAGAAACACATGTAACACTGGTCTACAAGCAAAATGTTTCTGGAAGAAAAGTAGTGACATTTTTCTTGGTTTAGGTCACTAATAAAGAAAAAGTCAGAAGTGCTGATTGGCTGTAGTTTCCAAGATATAGTATTGGGTCAAAATAGGAAATTTAATAATAAGGCAAAAACGGTAGTTTATCAGAAGATACAGTGTGTCTACAAGAAACCAGTTCTATCTGAAAGCCTGTCTGCACATTCCAATACATTCATTTTAATATGTCATAGTCATAGTTTGCTTTATTGTCAAAAAACAATCATGTACATGTACATAGAATGAATTCGAAATTTCATTTCCCCACTAACCAGGCAGGACAGTGATAGAGTGGGCTAGGGGAGGGGCCGCTGCGCTTGCGCGCGCCGCCAACTGGGAGATGCAGAGCAGAAAAGATGCAATACAAGTACAATCAGTGACAATTTAACAACATGTAATGACAGAAAAACAGTTGGAGATATAACATAAGGTGATCTTTTTTGTTGGTAACAGAAGGAAGGATGTGGGGGGAAGGGGTCAGATTGGAAATCGATGAAATTGATTGAACCGAGAGCAGAGGACAGACCTTTCTAAAGACAGGGAATTTCTGCTATTATTTCTAATCAAGAGTTTAACATCAAATATTTTTTTATTTCACATAAGAGAGACGCCTCGAAATTGTGTGCACCTGATGTCTTAAGATATTTCTTGTTTATTTCTTGACGAATAAAGAAGTGCAAGTTAAATATTTTCTAAATATAAATA
This sequence comes from Paratrypauchen microcephalus, assembly GCA_036785185.1. NCBI lineage: Eukaryota > Metazoa > Chordata > Actinopteri > Gobiiformes > Gobiidae > Paratrypauchen > Paratrypauchen microcephalus. The sequence continues at coordinate 16,689,781 of JAVJIX010000003.1, read as the reverse complement.
TTATTTTTAAGCAAAAATGCCTAAATCTATTGTATAAACAGATGCGATTTTGACGTAAAACATTATTAAATATCTCAAATACATTAGCTAACCAGCACAGTTATCAATTGATTTGCAGTTCATCTTATCGATATAAATGAATTTTATCCACTTTTATCTCAGAAGCAGATCGAGTCCAAAAATTTGTAGACCAGTGATGTGAATAAATGCAGGTTAAGTAAGTTTAATGTCATATTATGGAAAATATGGGGCAAAGCAATATCATTTCCACGGAGACGAGCAGCGATAGACCCCCTCGTGGAAAACTTACATAGTGCACCTTTATAGTTCCTATTCCATATAGAATGTTTTCATGGACTCGAAAAATCCAACTATGACCAGGATGTGCGGCCATGTTGGAGATATTGCTCACTCAAATTAAACACACTTATAAAGCAACCGTGCAGAAAAAAATATCAAAATTTCACGATAAACCTTCCACATCGGAATCCAAAACAAAATAAGTTTGATGCCAAAGAAAATGAGCGTTATATGAACAAACTCAAATTAATTGGGCAAGAAGATCCGTATGAGATGGATTCAAGCGATTTGTCGATTCTGCTGCTGTAAGTGATCCCGACATTGTGAACTACCTGGTCTTCTCAGCAGCACAAGACATTCTCAGCAGCACAAGACCTTCAGAGCTCTAAAGGTCTGGAGGCAACAACCAGTTTGTTTGTGGCTGGTACGAGAGCGCAAAGTGCGGAAAACTGGAGACAAGCATATTGTGATGGCAAAGGTCGGCATACTTTCTCGTTTAAGTATTACGAAGTATATTGCTTTTGCAAATACTCATGTTTTGCAAAGATTAAAATAGGAACATCGTCTTTCTGCCTCTGTCGCCTTGTCTGTTGCCTCCTTTCCTTTGATAATCGCTCTGTCTGTTCACCCTGGTTGGTCACTACTTTAGATAAACAACAGAACTGCAGGTGTTTTTCTCTGTCCGGTCTATTGTGACGCCGAGGACCCGACAATAGTTGACCATTTTGCTTTTTTTTTAAAACTAGCGGCATAAGTGCACTGTTCACTTTGTTTCGAATATCTCCAACATGGCCGACTTCTATTATGATGTCATGTGAAAACACTCTATACAAAGTAAACAGGGGAAACTATAACCATCCCTCCCATGTGTTATAGAAACCGTTACACTGAAAAACACAAATAAACTGACTGGATGACACCTGCCATGTTCAACTGAAAACAAGCCATAGACACAAATAATTCCGATGTGAACTATGTGAACCGTTTCAGCCGGATTTTCTTACCTAAGTTCTCAAAATATTCCGGTGGAAATATCCGTAGGTTGAACTTAGTGGTGTTATGTGGTGTTGGAATGAGAGGTCCCTTTTCCGTTTCTCCGTGTCCTTGTGTTATGTAAGGCACGTGAGCGGCACCACCCAGGTCCGTCTGTGCCAAAGCAAACGCCGTGCCAGTCCAGGTGATACATTTCCACTGAGCTTCCTGTACCCTACCAAAACACGGCTGTGAATTAACAGGGTTTGAGTCACGTGTGTTATAGGAATGAGAAGCAGTGCACTCAAAAAATAGACCAGGTCTAGACCAGGTCTAAACCGGGACTAGACCAGGTCTAAACCAGGATTATCCCGGGACATGGCAGTGCTGTTGGATGAGTGCGTTGCTCGTGTCTCCGCGCTCCTTGCTCGTTCCGCGCTAGAGCTAAGAGGCCGAGAAAGACGCTCTTTCAGCGGGAATAAGAGCGGGGCGAGCTCTGGTTCTATCTGACCTCCAGAGCCGGGGGGCTGACACTGTGAGCTAAGAGGCCGAGAAAGGTGCTCTATCGGCGGGCAAGACCGCGGGGTCTCGCTCGGGGCGGGCTCTGATTCTATCTGACTTCCAGGTCTAGACCAGGTCTAAACCAGGACCGGACCAGGTCCAGACCCGGACCAGACCGGGACCAGACCAGGATTAAATCACCTCGTGCTCTCCCGCGCGTGCTTGGCCCCGAGGGGGAGGCACGGCCCGGGCGCCGCGGCTCCATCCTGCGCCCGCAGCCCCGGTGTCGCGCGGGCCTTGTGCCGTGTCGATGTCGCTTTTTGATCCTTCGATGTCGGCTCTTCCTATCATTGTGAAGCAGAATTCACCAAGCGTTAGATTGTTCACTCACTAATAGGGAACGTGAGCTGGGTTTAGACCGTCGTGAGACAGGTTAGTTTTAACATACTGATGATGTGTTGTTGCGATAGTAATCCTGTGTCTCCGCTCCCCTCGCACGTTCGGCGCTATATTGAGCCGTGAAGCCCCACGCTTCACTATCAGCACATTCCGTTGAAAATCTATGAAAGTTCGAGTGTTCAAACGAGAGAGAAATGCGAGAAAAGCCCAACTCCGGTCTGAGAAAAGCGTAGAATGTGTGTGGTGAGGCATTTACAGCCCTAAAACATGTAGAACAATTGCAAAATACAAAGTTGTCCTACCTCGCGGACCTCTCCCACCGCGGGCCACCTCTGGAACCTAACCCCGTGTGTGTTGATAAAGTGTATTTACGTTTCGGGGCGTGCATCTGAGCGTGCATCTGAGCGTGCATCTGAGCGCGCATTAATTGAATTTTTGAGATTTCGCGTTTCGTAACTTGAATTTTCTTTCGTATCTAGAGACCAAAATTTAACGTGAAGGCGTTTCCTAACTTGGATTTTTCGTTTGTAGAGTCTTTCGTAAGGTGAGGTACCACTGTACTGGAATTTGAAGTAAAAAGTACTGCTCAATGGCTCTATGATCATTTGGGCCAATTCAGAAGGATCCCTGGGGGCCAACAAAAATTGGTCAGAGGGCTGGATTTGACCCCTGGGCCATAGTTTGGACACCCCTGCTCTAAAGCGAAGGCACAACAAGGTGTGGACTGGGAGTCCTGCCAAACAAAGTACACTGATATACAGACCGATGTGACGTAAACTCGTACGCAACGTCAGCAGATTTGACCAGAGTTTTGCGTCTTGGGCAGTGTAGACGAAAATGCTATGACGGAGCGTATTCAAGTTTTCCACTTTGAAGGGCTGTTTCAGTTTTTTGCTCTTTTAAGCCCCCAAAATGCCATCACCGTCTAAACGAAAGGCACTTCCGATAAAATATTTTGTGGTTTTTACCTGTAAGCGTTCTCGTGTAAACAGGCCTTAACCCTGCATATATAGACAGAGTTCTTCTCTCAAACAAAAACATTCAGTTCCACCTTGTGATGTCATGTGGTAATACAGGATTTGCTCCTGATACATGAAACAGCAAAGCGCAGTTGTTGAAAAGGCCAGACAAATGCTCTCCTTGGACTCGCTGGTGTAGTTTTGGGTGGTGGATGTTTTTGGGCTGGGGTGGGGTCAGTCCGTTCCTTTCGTGCCTGCATATGAAGAGTGATTTGGGTGAAAGAGGATCCCGAGGCACGCGGAGGTACAGGGGTGCGAAGGAGCAGAGGTGGAGGATGGGTGCCACAAAGGGACCATTCTGTAGGAGCACGGGGAAGAGCAGAACCACCCCTAAATGAGAGAGGAGATTTGGGTAAACAGGACCCAGGCACGCTCTGCTCACCACTGCTCATCCTCGCCATCTCTGTGTACTGTAGTGACTGGTTAAAAGGAGTTAAACAAGGGGTATTTTGAGCTTTCTACCATATTATAACGTTGTTCCATCACAAAAACATGCCTGAAGTGGTTTTAAATGTCATCCATGCATGTTTGAGTAATCTAGCAATCTCTCCCTGGCCCTATTCAAACCCTCCTTATGGTTAGCTGTTAACGGCAAGCTGTTAAAGGCCTGTACCAAATTTTTGCCATGTATCTGAGCAAAATGTCTCATCTCAGTACAGCAGCTCTTGAGGTCAAAATACGTAAGCTCACTGTGTGTTATCTGCATTTTATTTTAAACAGTTTAATTAAAAAGTTATAAAAAAAAGGTAAAGTTAAAGTTAAGTTTAAAAGTTATCAGGAAGTGCACTGTTGTTGCATGCTAGTTGTTGCTAACCGTGACTGTTAACCTTCTCTCTAGTCTCTGAAAGTTGTGAAAAACACTTACAAACTCATCATGGTGAATAATTAATGAATAATTGGCGGCACGGTGGCTAGCACTCACGCTTCACAGCAAGAAGGCTCTGGGTTCGATCCCTGTGTGGCACGTTGGTATGGCCGTAAGATTTGGATCGCCCGGGCCTTTCTGTGTGGAGTTTGCATGTTCTCCCCATGTCTGGGTGGGTTTCCTCCGGGCACTCCAGTTTCCCCCACCAACCCAAAACATGCACCATAGGTAAAAATCCTCCAGTTATGGTCCTGACCAAACCGAAGCAAGAAGATCATGGAGATGGTCCCCGGGCGCAGTAATGTGCTGCCCACTGCTCCTAATAACAGGATGGGTTAAATGCTGAGAAGAATTTCTCCTGTGTGAGATCAATAAAGTTGCTTCTTCTTCTTAATTAGATGTTCAGAATGCATAACGTAAGTGAGGAATAACTTAACCAATGTAAACTGTTTAAAAACTAGTAAAACAGGCCCCTCACTTGCCCAAAATATGTAAATGACAAATACTGAGTATTGCTCATCTCATATATTGAGACTGAGATATTCTACTTAGTAGAAGAAACTACAGTACCATGTATAACGTCATTGGGAGTGATTGTGAACGTTACACTTTCAAAGGGACAGAGCTCGGACTTGAACCAGCAACCCAAAGGTTTTCAGTGCATTCCCTACATTACCACAGAGGATCCTCAGCTTTTGGAGCTGTTTACAAGTTGGTTTCTCTCCTCACCCAATCAAATGTGTCAACAAGACATGCTCCAATCTGGACTTAAACAAATGTGTTATAGTTAACATAGTTGAAAGCAGTGAAATATAGCAAAAGTTAAAAGGGTTATGGAAGTTTAAACAGATAGCAGAGGCCATACTACTTTTCTTGTACCGGTCTGTGGACAAGATGTTGGTCTATGGAGGTCCCTGTTTGTACAGGCATCTGCGGGCCAGGGCTGATGAAGGATTGGCAGTCAGGGAGCGCAGTATTAGCTGAGAGGGAGTGGTAGCCAAAATAGGCGCACAGCTCAGGTCAGTCCCACTGGCATAAGAGCTGACTTTAGAGGAGGGGGACGGGGACAGGGACAGGGGTTAGCGGACCAAGACCATCACACCACCACACCCCCCTCCTCCTCAGCAAACACACAGGAACACGTATGAGCTAATAAGGTGGGAAAGCAGAGGCTTCTTTCACCTTCATCAGTGATGAAATAAGCCCACAGATCACAGAGGGCTCTTTATGGAGGAGACCGCTGCAGGACAGATACTGACCACCAGGGGGAGGAGGCAGCATACAGAAATACAAAAATACAAAAAAGTTATTTGTTTCATGTAACCTGCACTAAAATTAGGAATTACAATCACCACTGAACCTGTGATGCCAGTGCCTTAACCTCCATACAGAGGACGCATCCAAGTCTAATTCTCAGTATATGGACAGACCAGGTCTCATGTGAAGCTCAGAACCTCCAGAATTCCCTCACTGAGCTGCAGAGGCTGCACTAGCACTGACACTGATGGGCTGCAGGTGCCGGGGTTTAGTTATCAATGTAGAAGCAACATTATTTTTTCCCCCAGTACAGATACATTGTAAAAGCAGCTCTATCTGCTTCTAATTATTACGCATTTTATTGTCCAAGAACATTATGGCATTATTGTGACATCTGAAAGTGAATGATTATGATGCTAGGAAAGTGAACAATAGGTTTGGACCACTGCAAACCATAACAATCTGTAAAAATGTGAAATGTTTATGTGAAATGCCACATCAGTTTACCGTCACATGTAAAGTTTCTTTTCTTCTCCCATTCAACATGAATACATTTTGCCATCCTTTAAATGATCTTGCAGAGCATTACACAATTGTTTTACTTGTATGTGGGAACAAGAGTAGCTTTCTCAGTCAGTAGAAATTGTAACTTGTTAAAATAGAAGCTGATGATTTAATTCCTGCTACAGTCAGTGCATGCTCCTGCTGTGCCCTTAGTAAGACAACCCTTCACCTTTGCATCCATATGTACAAGACACCGGTGCAGACTTAAATAATGAGTATACCACAGGATGTTAAACCTGCATAGTACATTTAACATTACGACTCAACTGATCTCTCTCTATCTTAAATTTGACACTGTTCCCTGTGCTGTCTTTCTCTTCCACTCATTCATCACCTCTCACTCAGGCGTTTCAGAGTCCTGCCCTCCCCAGGGGTCCACACATCTCCATCTGTGTCAAAAACCAACACACAAATCTTTGAAAAATACTAAATCCATCATTCTGTGCAGAGAAACCATCTGAAAACCTGTGCAAATCATTGGATCAGACGGGTCAAATACGGGTTTTTCTTCAACCGACATGATTTTGTCTTACATCTGGACTGCTGACACTTATAAAGAAATCTTGACCTTTGAGATAACTGAGATTTGCCTGAGCTGATATTAAAAAGATGTTAAAAAATACATTATTACAGTGGTACCTCACCTTACGAATGACCCAACAAACGAAAATTTCAAGTTACGAAACGCCTTCACTGTAAATTTTTGTCTCTAGATACGAAAGAAAATTCAAGTTACGAAACGCGAAATCTCAAAAATTTAAATAATGCGTGCTCAGCCACACACATTATACGCTTTTCTCAGACTGGATTTAAACTTTTCTCACATTTGTCTCTCGTTTAAACACTCAAACTTTCATAGATTTTCAACAAAATTATTAATAGTGAAGTGTGGGGGGAAGGGGGAGGGGGGGGAAGACACGTGTGATAGCGCAGCATGACCCGGCGCGGAGCTGACAGCAGGTCTAGACCAAGGTCTAAACCTGGACTGGACCAGGACTAAACCAGGACTAAACCAGGACTAGACCAGGTGGATTAAAGCGCTGCGCGCGGTCTATTTCCTGATTTTGTTTCGAGTCACGGCTGAGGGGAGCAGCGAGGAGGGGACAGCACGCAGTCTGAGCGCATGAACGAGACCCATGCAAGAGCCGCGGTGGTCTAGACTAAACCAGGACTAAACCAGGAGGAGCCTGGTCTAGACCACCGCGGCTCTTGTATGGGTCTTGTTCATGCGCTCAGACTGCGTGCAGTCCCCTCCTCGCTGCTCCCCTCAGCCGTGACTCGAAACGAAACCAGAAAATAGACCCGCGTGCAGCGCTTTAATCCACCTGGTCTAGTCCTGGTTTAGTCCTGGTTTAGTCCTGGTTTAGTCCTGGTTTAGTCCTGGTCCAGTCCAGGTTTAGACCTTGGTCTGCTGTCAGCTCCGCGCCGGGTCATGCTGCGCTATCACACGAGTCAGAGCGCAGTCATCTCCCCCCTTCCCACACACTTCACTGTTAATAAATTTTGTTGAAAATCTATGAAAGTTTGAGTGTTTAAACGAGAGACAAATGTGAGAAACACGCAGAACACAATGTTACACTATAAAAAAGTTACACTATAAAAAAAAAACTTGGATCGGGGCCTTGGAACGAATCAGGCTTTTTCCATTGAAATAGCTACTCAACTTACGAATTTTTCACGTTACGAAACCACTTCTGGAATGAATTAATTTCATAAGGTGAGGTACCACTGTAATTAAATGAACGCAAATATGACAAGGTTCACATATTTTACAAAATTTGTAGCAGTGGGCAGCCATCTTTCAGGCGCCTGGAGAGCAGTACCATGAAGGGTCTTGCCCACACTGGCTTGCTCATTCCCTTGGGGGATTCGAACCCAGGTCCCCCAAGTGAAAGTTAAGTGACTTACCAGTTGACCTAACCAGCCAGGTAAAAAAAATGTGATTATGTATCTGGGATATACAATAATTTGTATTTTTGTGATGATTGTGTAACACTACATCAGATTGCGCATACATCATAATCACGTCAAACGCCTCTAGTTGGATGCCTTTGCATTTGAGAACAGACGCTTTAGTTTAATCATGTTGCCTCGTGGTGAATTTCACCAAAAGTTCAGACAGCTCTGCCGTTGGACAGCTGTGGAGTCAGTATCAATGCTCAAAAAAACTGCATGAACGCTCAAAACGGAAACACGTGTAAACCCGACGCCTCAGATGGTCTAAACAGCCAAAAGAGCCCCGGGGCTGGGACAGTCCGAGTTTCTGTGCTCAGCCTGGCTCTGGTTCAAGGACTCTGCAACATGAGCAACTGACCTCACCCAAACATGATTAATGATTTCTAAAGAATTCTAAAGATTTCTAAAGAATCAAATCTAAATCATAACGTCAATGTCATATAATTCATAAAGATTTTTCAATTTTTGGTGAAGCTAAGATGGGGCTGAAGCTAGAGTAAGCACAATTGTCTGTTTTTTCTGCATTTATTTCACTTCTCAGAGCCTCTACACCACGCTTTAACCTCTTTATCTAATGCACTGGGTTTGGCTCATGTTAGATGCATTATGCACTGGAAATGTCATATTTTATATTTTCACATTTTATTGCGGGTGCAGTGCATCGATAAAAGGCAGCACCTGTTGCAAACGTACTCTAGCTTTGTTTTGTGAAGCCTGTCGGGTCAACATTCAAGTTTTCATCATTAGAGTGTGAAATTATTATTTTCTTTTTTGGCATCTTATTTTCAGTCTGAGTTTTCTTTTATCCAATAATCTCTTCATGCTTTGTAACACAGTGGAAACACTTTCATAACAATCTGCTCCAAAGCAAACCAATGGAAACGAGCACATGCCGTCTTTGAGCTTTTTTGCTCTTCTGTTTCCACGGTAACTCACTAGTCTGTTTAAAAAGACAAATCTGACACTGCCACATGGACAACTTTGGATATATTGGGGAATTTTCACAATAGCAATAAATAAGTCACCCATTTTGGTTGGTAATGATTTTACCATGGATCTATTTTTCATTCCTACCATTGAAATACAACGGTTACATAATAATCAATTCTAACGTACACTTTTGATCATGTGTAAAATATAGCATTAGTGATGGATTACTCAGCAGGTAGCTTTTATTGCTTGGAGTTTTGGACCATTATAAACTGAATGGTGAGACAGTAAGTGCTTCAGCAGGCCTTGCTCTGGCCCTTTACACATTTTCCAGTCCGTTTTGGAAAGTTGAGTGAACCAAAAGTGATGCTCCATTGGGCAGAATATACTCACAGGAGAAGGATTACTATAAAAGTACTCCAAGCACACCGTTTATTCTTTCAAACGTTTCATGGTTTAAATGCTGAACCCCCTCTACCACCGTCAAAAGAATTCACAAATGCAGGTCAGGTGTGTGAAATGTCTTGCACAATCAAAAAATGCTGAGAGTCAAACCATAAACCTTCTGGTAAATGGATCAGTGTCCTTGTGTAAGTCAAAAGGCATTTCCACTGTCCCGGCTTGTGTCAGAGCTGATCCCTCTGCAGCACCTGAACTCTATGAGCGAGAGGCCCCAGGTGTCAAACTCACACTTTTGGTCACACATTAACTTTCCACCAGCATATTTATTGACTTGCCCTGTGATACGCAGCGCCACACACTGTCCAAGCGGGGGAATTGCTTATGTTATTATTATTACTATTAAGACGTTACTGAGTCACTAAGCCTACGTTCAGTTTGCAGGGCTTAAAGCCTAATTTAATATTTTTTGTGAAATCCGATTTTTTTGCGAGGTCGTTCACATTTCCAGTTAAATGCGACTTGTATGTGATCTCCAGTGTGAATTTTAAACACCCCAAAAGTGTCCCGCATGCACCTTGGAGGACACAACGATGTCACATGCAGCGCGCGTGCTCAGTGTTTACGGAAGTAAACATGGACGCTATGAGTGAGCTTCTGGCTTTATTACAGATCCCATGACATGGTACTTCTTGATGCTTTTATATGGCTCCTTAATGGTTCCCTAATACTGTAAATGAATCCTTCTTCAAAATCAACACTCAGTGCATGAGAAACAGAGATAAGATGAGAAAGAGTCATAAATATCTCTCTCAAACACTTTATTCTAGGCGTTGTTGCTTGAATGCAAATGAGGAGAAAAGAGCTGGCCTATAGTAGAGGGTGGGGGCGTGGCCAAACTCTCCGCTCTCGGCTCTGAGCGCTCAGCTGATCCATTTCCTTGTTTTTGCATGGAGGAGAGATTTGAAGCGTTCCATTGAAAAATAAACACATTTCCACAGAAAATAAAATTAAACCACTGCTGTTCAAAGGTCCAGAGGCTCAGATAAAGGACTTCCGAGCCTAGAAACACTCGGACGTGCCTCCAGGCAAATAAAAAAACGCATTTCGCATTGCCTAGCGCATTTGTGATTTACAGAGACGCTGAGTACAGACAGACGGGGGTGGAACTGCATTTGCATTTCTTTTTTCGATCTGACGTCAACAAGGTGCCTTGTTCAAAATCTCCCGTTTGAGCTCCGATTTTTTGTAACACAGAAAAGGATCGCAAATGCTCAGTTTAGACATTTCGCAAATTTTAACCATGGGGGGGGGGCTTAAACAGGGTAGGGGAGCTCACATTAAGGGTCAAAAACCTCAGAAAGTGAAAATTTCATGCCATGGGACCTTTAAAGTTGCTGTCCTAATGGAGCCAGCACATGTACAAAACATCTGTTTTAAAGAGGAGATTAAAAAGGAGAAGATTGTTGGCCATGGCGTTTTGTGGGGCAGTGGCAGCAGCGTCCATACAGAGGAACGTGTGGGTGCGGAGTCACAGCCAAGAATGGTGGGATTGCTATGTGCTTCACCGCTTCACTGACACGGAGTTCATACAAAATTTTCGTATGACAAGGAAAACATTTATGTACACTTGTGAGCAACGCCATTGTTTCTTCCCGCTTACGCGTACTTCAGAGCATAATAATGACATTTGTGTCACTTGTTGATGGCGTGTAGGTCGGATGAATGTGTCCTGGCCGTTCAGACTGAAGTTTCATGTCAGTTTTAGGAACACATATCCAAGTGGCCTGGGTCGCATTTGGAATAATCAGATCTGTGTCATTAGAAGATCAGATACAGGTCGCATAGGGGGCGAAAAAAATCGGATTTGGGTCACTTCAAGCTGCAGTCTGTCTAGCCTAAATGTGCTTGTAAAGGTGATAAATGGTTTATTAGTATAATAAAATTCATACACAAAGTAATTCAAAGTGCTTTAGAGAATAAGAAAGACAATAAAATCACAATACAAACAAACCAAAACATAAATACTCATCATAAAATTAAGAGTGAAAAATAAAAATCTTTCAGTCATATGCAGCTAAAAGAGCCATGTTGAGGCTGGATTTAAACAAAGTCAAAGTCAGTGCAGTGTTTCTGGTGTAGAGTCTATGTCTGCAGCAGCTGACTGTCCTCCACTCCTGGACGGCACTGCTCCAGAGAAGAACCGAGCACAGCCACACCACCACAGACCATCAACCTGGATGTATGGACATGAAATATGAAAAGGTGCCGTGCAGGGGCATGGGTTAAGCTTGTAGAGTGAGCCTTGTTCAGTCTTGTATGTTTTCTCGTAACATGTTTTGATGAGGGAACCTTATAACATGGTAGCTCCAAAAAGTCTTCATACATTTTAGGCAAAGCCAGGCCTGGACTAGTAATCGGGCATACCGGTGGGCCGACAGTCCTAGGGGCTGATGCTGTTTTTTTTTTTACTTAGAGACCGGCCCACAATTTAGAGGAGGCGGCCCATTGGTCCATCTTCAATATAGACAGTGGACTAAACCACTCAGGATATAGAAGCTTACGAGAGCGGTCCCACCCCTTTCTCTGCACTGATCCCCGCCAGTTTCAGTCTTGAACGTGGAAACATGGAGAAGCGACAGAAAGGCAGAAGTTGTGGGCTAAAAGACTAAAAAAATCTCACTATAGACGCTGCAAAATGTTCTAAAATAACAGATATATTCTCTGGAGGGGCTGCTGGAGCCTCCACGTCCTCTGCAGGTTGAAGGTGGACAGGGAGAGGAGCAGCCAGAGACTGTGGACAGGGAACCCGAGGGAATCTGAGGGAACCCAAGGAAGTGTAGCACAGGCACAGCAGGTAAGCAGGTAGTAATGTTAGGATAATATCGGGACTTTTACGTGATGGACAGGCATGAAAATCGCTCACAATTTGGCAAAATTCACCGTTTTGAAGCCAAAACAGGTGACCTACGTGGAGGGGCGTTGAATGTGTAGTTTCTTCGAATTTGCTGGTGGTTTTTGGGAGCTGGGATTTTTCCTTTAAATGTTGCGCCCTGGTTTCCCCTCAGCCAAGACATAACAATCGTAAAATACTTTGCTTCGGGGAAAACAAACATAAATTAATCCGTTGTGCTCTGCTAATTATGAGGGGCTGGTCTAACCCAAAAATGCCAGGGCCGTTTTTTTGTCCCAGTCCAGCCGTGGGTAAAGCAATACCATTTCCATGGAGACAAGCAGGTGGTCAGACCCATCCCAAGTAGATACAAAGAGTACCTTTATCTGGCTCTGCCCATTTGCAGTAAAGTACACAGTCTAATTTTACCTCAGATTAAATCATGTCCTCTGCAGAGCTGCTTGGGAGGTGAGAAGTCCAGCGTGATAAAGTACTTGTTCAGTGTCAGTTGGCGTAATACTGAAACATGTCAACTCATAAACCACCTCCGGGCCAGAACATCTCTACAGTTCACCACATTCAAAAGAAACCGAGCCAGTGCATTTCAAACATCACCACGACGATAACGCCAAGAGACAGGAGGCTGGAGCGGACTTTGAATGCATTTATTTATGTCTTTACAAAATGGCTGAATAAGCACATTTGTAGACAGGACATGCATTCTTACCCGCAAATGGGAATTGAATTAATCCAGAAAGTAAGACCTCCTTTAGAGCCGTTAGGGAGAAATATGTACAGTGGAGGAGTTGTCAAATTCTGTCAGAAAACACAGGAAGTGAAGATGGATGCCAAACTTGAACATTTTGGGATAGCTCGTGTTTGGATGGGGTGACAGCTTGAATTATTAGTAATAAGAGTAATGTGAGGGAAATAGATATTTTAGCAGATATAGAGAATAGAGTAGTGTGATCACTTTTTTTTTTACAAGAATTTCAGATGGTTGACATACAGCCAGTGTTTAAAAATCAAAATGTATTAAGTTGCACAATAATAAATACTTGCATTGCTTGACTTTTTTAACCTTCTGATGTTACATGTTACACTGTTCCCTCATCAAAAACACACCTGGAGTTTATTTTGTTTCATTCACGCTTGTTTCATTAATCCACTTAGGCTACGTTTATATGATGACGGTCTGAACAGAAGACGCAAAAGTGGCGTCGCGTCTTCACTTTTTATTCCGCGTTTAGATGAGCATTTCGGGAGGAAATCTGCGTGCATACGGTGACGCAAAAGTGTGTGGAATTCGATTGGGTATGCATGCCAGGCGGCTAGGTGGTGCTGTGATACATTATCACTATGTCCGCGCACATGCGTAGAATCTTCCTTCTTCTCATCTGCGCCGCGAAAAGCAAAACCAAATATGGCTACAGGTAGCAAAAAAAAAAATTGTGTGGTCAGATGAAGAAGTTCAACTATTGCTTCAGACCACATTATCAATCAATCAATCAATCAAACATTATTTATAAAGCGCTTTTCATACAAAAGTGTAACACAAACGCCTTACAGTGATTAAGGATTAGAAGATTAGAAGATTGACTTTTTTTAAAATCTCACACAGGAGAAATAGTTTATTTTGTTGTTTAGACTTGGTCAGGACCTCAGCTGGAGGATTTTACCTATGGCGCATGTTTTGGGTTGGTGGGAAAAACCGGAGTGCCCAGAGGAAACCCACCCAGACATGGGGAGAACATGCAAACTCCATGCATGAGTGCTATCCAACAAAAACAAACAAACAAACAAACAAACAAACAAACAGACGAAAGAACAAACGAAAGAACAAATAAACAGACAAACAGATTCAATCAAAGGCCATTAGACTACAAAGCAACAAAGGTGCAACAAAGTGTGGACTGGGAGTCCTGCCAAACAAAGTACACTGATATATGGACCGATGTGACATAAACACGTACACGTACGTCAGCAGATTTGACCAGAGTTTTGCGTCTTGTTTAGATGAAAACGCTACGGCGGAGCGTATTGAAGTTTTCCACTTTGGAGGGTGGTTTTAGGTTTTTTTTGCGTTTTTAAGAAACGAAAGAAAGAAAACGAAAGAAAGAAAACGAAACGTACTTCCGATAATATATTTTGTCGTTTTTACCCGTAAGCTTTCTTGCGTAAACAGGCCCTAAATCCAAACTCGTCTTCTCTGTGCACTCAAAATGCTCTGTTTGCATTTTGCCTAGATTGTTATGTCACAGATAAAACTTTCCTGCAGTATATTTTTAAGTCATAGCATTCACAGAGGATAAGAACTTCATTTGTTTATTTACTTCTTTCTTACTAAATGTATAACTGGAAACTTAATTGGAAATTTATAATGTATGACATTAAACAGCTCTACTTTTATTCAATTACAGGTGGTTTTATAGCTTAGAAATACTGCGTTCTGACTGTGAACGGGGTCGCCTCTTCACAGAACTGACCTGTAACTTGGTATGATTTGGTCTCCATGAAGATAAAAAAGAAACATTCCAGACAAAGCAGTAACATCTCCATGGAGAAAAGCATTTGACGGACCCTCAAGATCATGAAAACTTCGAGAACAAAAACTATAGTGGTTGGTGCTAGAGCTGCAAGATTAATCCACTTGAAATCACAATTATAACCAGAATTTCTTCCACAGACAACAAAAAATATGGACTTATTCTGCATTAAAAAATGCTTACCATATACTTTAGATTTGTACATGTTCTGAAATACTTCCACTAGGGTTATAACTTTTTGAACTTTTTTTCCAAAATCAAAGTCCTGCATCATGATTGGATTAACTTTTTGGTATAATTGCAGAAACCAAACTCCATTTTCAACACTCTTTTAAAAAAGTCCCCCCGAAACAAAAAAGTATTAAATACACATTACAGCCAATGTTATCACAAGGGCCATTACAAGTCAATTTGACTGAAAATGGATCAATGATAAGTTGTACTGCCATCATAATATACTGGAATTTCAGTTTATATTCTTGCTTTCACTTTATAGGACATGTAAATTTGGGAGAATCTCGTCTCGTTTAGTAGTGATATATTGTACAGCTTTCCCAGAATCCTGGAGTTTCAGTTTCACTTTTACTGTATAAGACATCTAGACTGTAGGGTTGGGGAAATCTGTTTTGTAATCTTAATCTTAAGATTACCTGGGTTCAAATCTTAAGATTAAGATTTGAACCCAGGTCCCCCCGGGGGAAAGTCAGTGACTTACCAGTTGAGCTAATCAGCCGGTTGTATGCTGATATGCTGTAGGCCTAAAGCTATCACAGAATTCTGGCACAATCATCATTTTTTTATTTTAATTTTATATAATCTTTACCCTGATTATGTGTTTTGTTCTTGTGTTATTAAAGAGAAAATTGCCTTTGGTTATTTTATGACTGAACAGATATTAACCTTCTAACGGTATTATTCTGGTTGTTGTAGGCTTTACGGAAACTTCATTTTGAGTCCGGGGGGACTTTTTTCAAAAATATGACCAAATGAAGGTCAATTCCTTTCATTACTAGCAAAAGTTCATCAAAATATGATACAGGGTATAGAGGTTGTAAAAAAGTTATAACCCTAACTTCCACCAGTTTGTTTATATTTCAGTTATCCATTATTAGTTTTTAAATTTGAATCACACTATTAAAATGACAAATCTAACTGCAGTGCTTGTTAATTGCATTTTTTCCCCAAATTGTTCAGGTTTACTTTGTACCATAATGTTGATGGATGTAGTATCTTTATGTTTTGACTGACTGAAAATAACCAGGCAAAATGTTTAAAATGGCTTCTCAATGCTTTTCAATGAGCATCTGGAGTCTATTTTTCGCTATCTCGTTCAAGACCATTGCTTCAGCAGGCAAACAATTATCAAATAAAGTTTTATTTTTTTCTATTTTAAGATGTTTTCCCACACAGAACACTTTTATAGTTGTCCTTGAGGAATCAAATTGACAGGAGAAGAGCCATTGCCAGTTTCATTCGGAGCCCATTATTAATATTATGATTCCCTGCAGGTAGTTAAAATTTCTAAGAACCAATATAAGATTGTTGACAGTGCTCTGGCTGTTATCGGTGTATGACTAGGAAATATCACTAAACAGTTTGGACGTGCATTTTCTCATGATTAACTGTTGGTTAGAAACGGTCCAAACGTAACATGACTACAACATCTGCTGTTCTGTTTATTGGGCTTTTTCTCATAATTTCACTTCTTGGAGGCTACTACGGTGCAAACAGTGTATTTACAACGTCTTTCTGTTAGCACCGCATAGCTAATAGTTGCAAATTTGGGCTGTATCTGAATGTCCACCTGAGCCCCTATCCTGTCCTTTACTACATATGCCTCACCACTGAGCGGACTATAGTGCCCTTACTCACAGAGAGATCAGGACGCTACATTTTAGTCACGTGACTCTGGCATGTGGGTGAAAAATAAGTCAGTTGATACAATTTTTGTCATAAATAATGATCAGTTTAGACTGGCTCTAGTGTTTATGGACTAAGAATATCCTTTTTTTGTCAAGTTGGATTATTTGATTTTTGTCTGAGACGTGGAAATGATCGATCTTTTACACAGCAATGGATTATTTAACAGTGTTTTATTGAGAATCAGGATCTACAGTGCCATAAACCAGCGCAACAAGCACTGGAGTGATGGCATATGTGCTACCATTTTGTATCTTAGGTCAATGTTTTATTGAGATTATGTTTTAACATTGATAAGATATATATTTGCAAGTCATGGTTTATTTACTTACAAGCACATTGTAATTTACACTGTAAAATGAGTCAAATTAACTCTAAGAGTAAAAATGACAATTCAATTTGAACAGTTTTAACTATGTGTTAACTCTGTTGTATGTTTTCTTACAATCCCTCTGATAAGTGCCATTATTAACACTGTAAATAATGAACACTGTTTTAGTACTTTTGACTCTGCACAGTAAATGTTACTTTGTACAGAAAAGGACCATATTCAGTAAAATTTTATTTGGTTTATTTTACAGGGACAGTGTACATGAATCAACATTTCTGTACCAGAATTAGCCAGAGAGGCTGTTTTTGTCTGCAGTCCCTGGACCGATAAAAAACATGGTCAGCCTAAAAACACAACAATAAGATGTTTTGTACAAAACAGTACAATTAAAAGGCAGTGAGAATACAAACAGACAGAAACAGTTTATTTCAAACCCACAAACACTTTAAGACAAAAACTGGTCCACCCAAAGGACAGAACACCGAGCCACAAACAAAGCAATGTGGTCTACTCCATTCAGTGTAGTGAGGATTGCAGTGAGCGCTACATTGGGGAAACAAAACAGCCACTTCACAAGAGGATGTACCAACACAGGCGGGCGTGCCAGAGTGGACCGGCTTCTGCGGTACATCTTCACCTAGAAGCCACGGGCCATTCTTTTGAGGACAGTGAGGTTCAGATCTTAGCCAGGGAAAAGAACTGGTTTGAGAGGGGAGTTAAAGAGGCTATTTTTGTCAAAAAAGAGAATCCGTCATTAAACAGAAATGGGGGAGTGAGACATAACTTGTCTCCCATTTATAATGCGATTCTTAGACCAGTCAAACAGAGCCAGGGCAGAGGGGTGGAGAGGGTCGTTAGACGTTGAATAGGGGGTCGAAACAGCCGTCAGAGTAATTTGAAAAACAAAGAGACAGATTAGGGGGATCGTTTTCAGAGCTTTTGTCATTGTAGGACGCGCCTCCCGGCAGCTAGATATAAGCAGGGTCTAACCAGTACAATAACCAGAGCTGACGAAGCCTCTCGGATGAGCGGCGAAACGTTTTCAACCAAACAAACTTTGTCCAGTTGACAAATTGAACTTCTCCTTTGATCACAATGTATAGAGAAATAAAACATACACTAGAGCACACAGGATATTTGGAATATACTTTTGGAAATACAGTAACTTTTTAATCTTTAAGTGTTAAATGAACCCTTGAAAATATACTGTGTAGGCAGAAGATAAACACAGATGTGTTTTTAATGGCACTTTAGTATATCAAGACGGAACCATTCATTTCCTTGTTTCTGGCAGATCAAAAACACAGTCGGACGTCAACACTGGCCAAACTACAGGCCAAAGCTGCATTTGCAGATGTTATTTAAAAGCCCTTGATTAATTAGCACACACATCCCTGAGGCAGTACTTATGTAAACTGGAATGGGTGAAATGACCAAACTTCAGATGCCCTTCCGACGTGCTGGAGCTGGTATAAATGAGGCATTTCAGCTGAACTGGCAGGAAGAGAGAGAGAGCGTGTTGGAATGGAGGAAATATGGTCTGCTTTGTTGAATTTACACTTTAATCCAAAAATCCCCAAACTCCAGTCTTCTGTTTAATGAAAGTCAAATCTATACTGGTACACTCAGATGGCACATGCTGTCCCTTTACTTACTTCATCTACACACTAAATACACTAAATAGCTGGAGGAAACAAAACAATGAGACGGTCAAATGAAACACCGTGCCAAAATACAGTTCTAAATAAGATCCTGCTGTAAGTTCAAAAGCCGGACAGATGGAGGGATTTCAGAAGGGAAGCCCAGAGTTTAGGTTCAAAAGACAGTAGCAGGGTTAGATACTGTGTCACCGAGGAGGCATCAGTGGAGGATCAGGAAGATGAGAGGACAGGGTGAGAAAGAGGGAGAGAATAGGAAAGGAGACAGAGAAAGAAGAGTGGATTGTCATTCAGCAAGACATAACATAGAACAAAATAAATGTTTAAAAAAACTAAAGAAAAACTAGAATGCATGAGAAATTGGAAGCGACCTTACATGGAAAAAAGTTGTGATTTGGACTCTACTAGTGGTCAAAGGGTCTGGACAGTAGTTTGGTCAATCCATTGATACTGAAGGAGCAGTGAAGTAACTTATACTTGGGTATAAGTGAGAAAGAACAGTCTTCTTAAATGCCTATGTGGCCGTATAGCCGTTATGACATTTTCTAGTCATTTTCC
Source organism: Paratrypauchen microcephalus (assembly GCA_036785185.1). Classification (NCBI taxonomy): domain Eukaryota; kingdom Metazoa; phylum Chordata; class Actinopteri; order Gobiiformes; family Gobiidae; genus Paratrypauchen; species Paratrypauchen microcephalus. The sequence goes on along the minus strand of JAVJIX010000003.1, from coordinate 16,670,713 downwards.
AGATGTTTTTAAGATTATATGTAAACTAAAATAGGCCTATGTTTAATAATCATGAGCTAAAATGTTCTTTAGTTGTCCATTTGTGAAACTTCAGCATGAAATAGTGCTTCTGGAAAACGGATAACCCATAGAAATACGCATGTGGGACCAAAATTTCACATGGGAGCGTAGTTTGATAGAACACCGGCAGGAGAGCTCTGACACTCATCTGTTGCCTTCTGACCTCACACACTTCCTGTCCTCTGATGTTGTTGTCCCTCGCCTCCAGAAAGTAGAGAAAACTAATTGATATTACACTCCAAAACAAACATGGTGGTTTACATGCAAAAAAGTGGGAAAAAAACAACATAAAGGAATGAGAAAGAGCACATATTTTTACAGAATCGCCAACCAATGCACCACAATCTTAATTACCCCAGCTAAAAGAAGTGATATATTTTGTTTTGAATGACAGGAGAATTTTGGAGAGGAGATGTCTTCCTTATTTGAGAGACACTTGCTACAAATTAGTGGCTGTGGTTGAATCGTCTCAAGTTTGTACCATAGACTGTTCGGCTCCTTCTGACCACGGCTCTCATTGACTTACACTGGAATATTGTGGCCCGCTTTCTGTAACTGATTCAGTGAGCCTTGTCGTTTTGGGCCAAGTAACTCGGGAATCAGCCATTTCACAAAATCTGTAAAAAAAAAAAAAAAAATGGTGCGTGTGCGTG